>CAJNDT010005779.1:460000-763151 GCA_905221615.1 Symbiodinium sp. CCMP2592 | reverse complement strand
ACTTTCTGCCAACGCTTTGCCAAAGCTGACATGCCTTCAGCCTTCTGAGCCTTTGGAGCCTTTGGTGCCTTTGGAGGCTTCTGCGCCGATGCAGCCTTTCGCGCCTTGGGAGCCTTCCGTGGCTTGCCATGGCGCTTGCGGCATTTCGCTGCTGCGCCGAGCACAACTGAAGCAGTTATGCTTGGCGCAGCAACGGTGCTGCACAAGGCTGTCGGCCGGGAAGCTTTGGGCAGGCTCCAGTTTACCAACGCAAGCGCAAACTTCATTGCCACGGCCACAATCTGCACATGCATCGTGTTGCCGCCCATGCTGGCGAGCTCCTTGTCGGTAACTTTGCTGGGAAAAACCATACGGTGAATTGGAAAACCGTGCAGCATGACTTTTTCAAGCGGGCTAATGATCCTTCCAGCTCGTGCGGATACCAGTACGGCCCCAGGTGTAACAGTAGGCAGGGAGCCATCGGGCCGCACCCGGGCTCGGTTCACATTCTGGGATACATCCGCGACAAGCTCCTTACTGCCTGCATGCTTTGTGCAAATGATGTCCCAGGCATCACGCTCACGCGGCAAATGCAGGAACAACGTGTCTGCGCAGCAGGCGACTCCGCTCTCAGTGCAAGGCCTCCGACTCTCACTCTTCAACCGGCTGCACTGCTGCATTGAAGCTTTGCACATCTTGTGCAATTCTTTCCACTTTGGAGCATGGGAGCCTGGAGCCTGGGAGCCTGGGAACCCACGGTTGGAAGCTTGCGACCACTTCAGTTTGCGGCTTTCCTGGTACTGTGCCACAGCAGGGTGGCTCGCCGGTAGCAGTCTATCCAAAAGATCGACTGCGTCTCCGGAAGCAACTGCATCCAGGACTTCCGCCCAAGCCTCACGAAGCCAGCACGACATGTCCTTTGGCGAGATGAGGCTCACATCTTGCCGGACCCCGATGAAGTAGTACCTAGGCCTCTGGATGGGCTCCTGTAGCTCGGCAGGGTTCATCAAAATCATTTCGACATGATAGCCTGTGGACCTGAGTGCCGCCAGAACCTTTGCAGAAACACGCTTGATGCCTGACACATTCTCCAGCACGAAGCACGAGGGACGCACAAGTTGGATGCGTGCAACGACCCCATAGAATATTTGAGCCTGTTTTTCCTTGAGGAGCCTTGACTTATTGTGGAGCAGGCTGAACGGCTTGCAGCTGAAGCCGGCAATGTACAGGTGAACGCACGGTGCCTTGTCAGCATCCAGGACACTGTGGAACAGTACCGAGGGCTTGGTATTAGCCTCGATAACCGACCGAGGACCAGCAGCCACCTCACTCCCAAACAAATGCGGGTGCGTGATGCCGAGCTCCCTAAGGCCATGGATCGGTGCATCAATGCCACTGCAATCAGTTCCCACCAACAATCTTTGTGGAAGTTTGGCCGCCCCGAGACCAAAACGGGCATGAGTGGCACCGATGCTGGCCTCGGTGGCACTCTGAAAGCCGGACCCCCAGCCGTCCAGCCACTGCCTCAAAGTGCCTGGAATCATGGCGGCAGCGACTCTACTGGGCCTTGGAGCCTGAGAGACTGGGTGCCTGGGTGCCTGGAGCCTTGAATGCAACGGTAACGTTTAAATTGCTGCACTTGCTGACAACTTCAAACTTCGCGACGAGTGACTGGCACTGGGACAGAAGCAACGGCGATGATCCCACCAGACCAGTACCCCTCAATGACCCTTGGATGCACACAAAACACCCTTAGATGCAGTGCCTGGCCTGATCGTTGCATACAAGGGTCATCCGGGTGCATTGAAGGGTCCTTTCAAGTTTTGGTGTGTGCTTTGCTGAAGGAATACAGGTGGTACAGGGTGGGGTTTAGGATAAAGGTGGCTTGGTGTCGAGGGTTTCGAGTGTAACCTGGGTTTCAGCAATTGACCCTTGGATGCACACAAAACACCCTTAGATGCAGTGCCTGGCCTGATCGTTGCATCCAAGGGGCATCCGGGTGCATTGAAGGGTCCTGTCAAGTTTTGGTGTGTGCTTTGCTTAAGGAATTTACAGGGTGTACAGGGGGGCTTTAAGGATTTAGGTGGTTTGGTAACGAGGGTTTCGAGTGTAACCTGGGTTTCAACTATCATCGACGAAAAACAATGACGAGTTTGAAGACTTGTATCAATCTTTGTGGAAGCTTGGTCGCCCCGAGACCAAAACGTGCTGGCATCGGTGGCACTCTGAAAGCCCGAACCCCAGCCATCCAGCCACTGCCTCAAAGTGCCTGGAGACGCACGGAGGGCTGGTAGACATGCAGCCTCAGGGGCTTGGAGCCTGAGAGCCTGAGAGCCTGGGCGCCTGGGGGCCTGGGGGCCTGGGGGCCTGGAGCCTTGAATGCAAAGTTTGAATTCTGCACTTGCACAACTTCAGACTTCGCGACGAGTGACTGGCACTGGGACAGAAGCAAAGCCGATGATCCCAGCAGTAAAGCCTCCCCCTCATTGCAGGAACAATCTGGCGGGACAACAGGATCCCTGGCCCAGATTTTGCCCCAGCTGGCGCATTAGCCCATTGGCCCAGCTGTCATCTGCCACTGCCTTGGCAGGTTGGCCTCAAGGCTGAGTTCCTGCGGCCCGACACCCGGCCAACGGTGCCCACAGTGACGTAACGGCAGCGTACACTGTGTGGGTAGGGTCAGAATGCACACTCTACTAGGCCTTGGAGCCTGAGAGCCTGGGTGCCTTGGTGCCTGGAGCCTTGAATGCAACGTTTAAGTTGAGCACTTGCTGACAACTTCAAACTTCGCGACGAGTGACTGGCACTGGGACAGAAGCAAAGGCGATGATCCCACCAGACCAGTACCCCTCAATGACCCGTGGATGCACACAAAACACCCTTAGATGCAGTGCCTGGCCTGATCGTTGCATCCAAGGGTCATCCGGGTGCATTGAAGGGTCCTGTCAAGTTTTGGTGTGTGCTTTGCTTAAGGAATACAGGGGGTACAGGGGGCTTTAGGATTTAGGTAGTTTGGTGTCCAGGGTTTCGAGTGTAACATGGGTTTCAGCAATTATCGACGATCAAGAACGGGGTTTAGGGTTTACTTTCATTTTAACTTATTATTTAATTAAATGTTACTTAATTTAAAATAATAATTTTGAAATTAAACTTTAACCCTAAACCCTAAACCATCATGGGGGCTGTTAGGGGTTGAAGCCTTTACTGGAGTGGGCATTTTAGGGGTACCAGGCTTTAGGGAGCGGGCTATGGGCAGGGTGTTAGGCTTACGGCGGGGTCATAGGCGTTCAAAGGGATTTTAATGAATAGACTGCAGCCGAGTACCGTAAGATGGTGATAATCTTAAGGGTTTAGGGTCTGGAATTTAATAGGGTCCAGGGTTTAGGGTTTAGACGATTTATGGCCTACTTTCAACAAAAACGTTGCTAAACCCCGCCACTACCTCTTTAATCATTTTTTTTTTTTTTTTGCCAAACAAAATCCTTCGGAGCCTTGGAGCCTTGGAGCCTAGGGGCCCTCGCGGACGCGTGACGCGTGCGTGACAATGTGTTTCTGTCACGCTATACGCGCATGTACGCGCTTCTCTGAGGGTCCGTGGACCGGTGCGCCGGCTCACAGCCGCTGCGCAGTCTCCATGCGTTTGTGGTCTGAAACTTCCAGTACCGCATGGCTGTGGCGTTGCCGTGCTGCCATGTGCAGCCCCAGTTTGCCGACCGGCAATTGTACTCGTCGTATGGCCTCCAGGATTGGGAACGCAGACGCTGTGCATTGCCCCGTGGAGTTGTTGCCATACCACGCTTAGCTCGTCCTGATTCGAGCAGCGTGTTCATAGGGCTGAGCCCCGCGGCGATGCCCGATACGGGACATGCCTTTGTGTGAACTCCGGTTTAGGATTTAGGGATTTAAGGGATTTAGGGGTTTAGGGTTTTAGGGGTTTAGGGGTTTAGGGGTTTAGGGGGTTTAGGGGGTTTAGGGGTTTAGGGGTTTAGGGTTTAGGGTTTAGGGGTTTAGGGGTTTAGGGGTTTAGGGTTCAGGCTTTACAGGGGTTTAGGGTTTTTTTGATGCGATGGGAGAGGGGTTTAGGGTTGAGGGGATTAGGGTTAAGGGTTTCGGGGCTAAGGGTTGCAGGGCAACTCCGAAGCAACAGGGTTTAGGGTTTGTAAGGATTTAGGGGTTTAGGGTTTGTAAGGATTTAGGGTTTAGGGTGTGGCGTTAGGGCTTAAACACTCGCAAGGGTTTATCCCTAAACCCTTAACCCTAGGCCCTAAACCCTAAAGCCCAAACCCTAAATCCTTACAAGCCCTAAACCCTAAGTCCTTACAAACCCTAAACCCTAAGTCCTTACAAACCCTAAACCCTAAGTCCTTACAAACCCTAAACCCTAAATCCTTACAAACCCTAAACCCTAAATCCTTACTTAAATACCATACGACCGCAGGACCCTTCGATGCGCCTCCGGCACCCTTGGATGCGCAGATGCCGCCGAGCAGGCCTTCCAAGGGTGTTTTGTGTGCATCCAAGGGTGGCTTCAACTTAGACTAAGTTGAAGCCACCCTTGGATGCACATTAGTGGTATGATTGTTTGGGCTGGGAGGTTTGTGAGGATTTAAGCCTTAGGGTTTAGGGTTTAGGGTTTGTAAGGATTTAGGGTTCAGGGTTTGCAAGGATTTAGGGTTTAGGGTTTGTAAGGACTTAGGGTTCAGGCTTATTAGGGTTTGTAAGGATTTAGGGGTTTAGGGTTTGTAAGGATTTAGGGTTCGGGTTTGTAAGGACTTACGGTTAAGGGTTTGTAAGGATTTAGGGTTCAGGGTTTGCAAGGATTTAGGGTTTAGGGTTTGTAAGGACTTAGGGTTTAGGGTTTGTAAGGATTTAGGGGTTTAGGGTTTGTAAGGATTTAGGGTTTGGGCTTTAGGGTTTAGGGCCTAGGGTTAAGGGTTTAGGGATAAACCCTTGCGAGTGTTTAAGCCCTAAAGCCACACCCTAAACCCTAAATCCTTACAAACCCTAAACCCCTAAATCCTTACAAACCCTAAGCCCTAAGTCCTTACAAACCCTAAGTCCTTACAAACCCTAAACCCTAAATCCTTACAAACCCTAAACCCTAAGTCCTTACAAACCAATCCTGGCTGGCCTGAGCACGCAAGCCGGGCCGGGATGAAGATCGCCTGCCGCCGGGGGGGGGGTTCTGGTGTTTATCGGGCTGGGGGGTGTTACTTGACAAGCTGACTGAAGAAAGCACTTACTTTTTTTCCATGTGTGCTCGCTGTCGGCCACACTGCTGGAGGGGCAGGCAACATCACTAGACTTGACGTTGCTCTGCACATGCCAGGATTCTGGCAAGCTGGACAATGCCAGGATTCCGTCGTGGCTGGCTGGCTCATGAAATCATTGGGCACAAGCTGCTTGTCCCTCTGTGCGTTCGGCCAAGATCCTAAGCCTAGGAGCCTTGGGAGCCTGGGAGCCTTGGAACCTTGAACTTGAGTGAAACAAAGCTATAATACATTTACACATGAATCATATCACTTTTGTATTATTGTCATTAATATAAATCATGGCTCCTCAAGACATCCCAGCCTTAGAACCTAGGAGCCTAGGGGCCTGGGGATCGCCTGTGCAAAACAAAGCCAGCCAGCAATGAAACAGTCAGCAGGCTTCACTGATCAGGGTTCCTGGTGCCTGAGTATTTCATGGCCAAGTCGACCTGTCGCCCCCATTTACCGCACCGGCAGAGGGTGACCGTGTACGGCCTGCCAATGGCATCCAGGTGCCGCTGAAACTTCATCACCAAGGGCACCCGCTTCCACAGGATCACGCGTTCCTGGGATGGAAGGTTATCAGTCAAGTTAATACTAAACTATTTTATTTAAAATCGCCCAGGCGCCAGAGTGTAGCCATCCAAGAAGAGCCCGAAGTCGTCCCCATCGCCCAGGTAGGCGAACGTCACCTCCCTCTTCTTCGAGAAGCGGAAGTCCTCCATGGTCTCGTCCAGATCGCCCTTGATCACCTCACAGAACGGCATCTTCGTCTCCGTCACGAACTTCTTCGATGCGCAAACCGTCGCTGGGATCAGGCCGATGGAGTAGAAATAGCCTTGATCGGTCGCCCACAAAGACTTGGATCCGTACAGCGCCGCCATCTCAAGGCCGTCGGCAGGGAGTGGCGTAATGAAGTGCCCAAACCCGGGATCCATCCGGGCAGTGTTGGTCATCACCTCCGACCGCCTTGGATTTTTATCTATTAATAAATAATTTAATCATAACGGAACGGCACAAAATACTGAGCCAAGTTGCCGCAGGGCTTGGTTGAAGACAGCAAGCCGCACGCCGCACTTGTACAGCTTGTTTTCATACTCCTCGGTGAAGCGCTCGCGGAGGAAACTGTTTTGGAGCATCATCTCGTTCCTCTCCTCCACGGATGCGAAGGTCTGCGCAGCAATGCCTATCGGAGCAGATCTTGGTACCGCTGACAGGAACCCGCATTTGTTCAAGAACATGGAGGCAAAGGCCAAGACATCCTGGGCGTACGATGACACCGACAAGAGCAAGCCATCCGTCATGATCGGCAGTGACCATCCTGCCCACTGGGGATCCTGGTCCTTGGTTAAGTCTGGACTCAGTCGAATGAGTCATATATAAGTCAAACGATGCAAACAATCTGTTACTCCAACTTCGATCTAGCCTAGCCAGGGTTCGAAGCGATTCAACATACATCCTCGCGCAGCCCCGTTTGCTATGTATGGGAACAAGAGGATGCGGACCACCTTTTCGTCAGGCGCATAGAGAAACTGATCCAGAAGCTCCCGGATGCAGCACGCCACCTCAGTGCAATTAATAATAATTACATTCATTCACAGATTTAAGTTAATTAATAACTTCATCAGGCTCAGGTACAACAGAGTACACCTGCGGCGTTGCATTCTGCGGCGGCATGGACGTCGCGATGCTCTGCAACTTGGGCATAACCTCCATGTCTTCCCACGGGAAATCTGAGTTGACACGATCTTCAGAACAATTCAAATGAAAAACTAAACTACAACCTACTATTATTATTAATATGATTAATTATTATGATTACTAAATTATTTAATTATTATATTATTAAATTAAATTTTAATGTTATTCTGCCGAGGTACATGCTATGATGCCACAATTGTCGGAAAAACTGCCGTCTGGGTAGAATGAGCTGCGATACGCATTGAACCCTGCCAGTGCCCACGTGAACTGCTCACTCGTGTCGTAACGGTCTCTCAGCAGGTCCGGCGCTTGCTTCAGGTGCCTGGAGGATCTATAATAATAATTATAATAAAAAAACTGATTAATTATAATTTCAAAGCAATAAACCAAATAATTAATGTAACATCTAACTTGAACTCCCAGTCGTTTAAGCCAATGTGCATATAGTGGGACTGGAGATCCGTAGCCTTGTAGCGCAGCATCGCCGGTTTGATCATGGACTGAAGGACTTGTGGGATGTTCTCGCCGACATCCGACGAAGTGGCATCGTCACTGGCCCTTGCCAACGAAGTCGATCCCGAGCCAGGCTGCTGCTGCTGCTGCTCCTCCGGCTCTGAGACCATTGTGAAGCCCTCCGACTCCGCCGTCTCGGACTCGGACGGCTTTGCAGCCGCAGCTGCGGCGGTGTCCGTGGACTCGGCCGCCTTCGCTCGGAGCTTCAATGCAGCCATGATGTCACTGTCCGCGCTGCTTGACATATGCTAACCCAGGAACTGGTCTGACTCCTGCTTCAGGAGCCTGAAACCTGGGAGCCTCAAGAACCTGGGAGCCACCGTGACAGGAATCGCAAGTGAAAGCAGCTGACTGTGATTGCATGTGGTGCACGGCAAACACTCCAGTGGCAACACTCGCAAGTCAAAGCAGCTGACTGTGATTGCATGTGGTGCAAACTGGCGGCTTGCCTTCACGAAGAGCCGCGGCGGCCGTCGGCAGGTGTTCAAAACCTCAGTGGAACTGACTGAAATCTGGGAGCCTAAAGTGCCTGGGAGCCTAAAGTGCCTGGGAGCCACCGTGACAGGAATTTCAAGTCAAAGCAGCTGACTGTCATTGCATGTGGTGCTCGGCAAACACTCCAGCGGCAACACTCGCAAGTCAAAGCAACTGACTGTGATTGCATGTGGTGCTCGGCAAACACTCCATTGGCAACACTCCACGGGTGCGTGCAAAACTCGCGGATTGCCTTTGCAGAGCCGCGGCGGGCCGTCGGCAGGTGTTCAACCCTCAGTGGAACTGACTGAAACCTGGGAGCCTAAAGTGCCTGGGAGCCTTTAAAGTGAAAGCTGCTGACTGTCATTGCATGTGGTGCTCGGAAAACACTCCAGCGGCAACACTCGCAAGTCAAAGCAGCTGACTGTGATTGCATGTGGTGCGCGGCAAACACTCTAGGCATGCATGCAACACTCCACGGGTAAATGCAAAACTAGCGGCTTGTCTTCGAAGAGCCGCGGCGGCCGTCGGCAGGTGTTCAAAACCTCAGTGGAACTGACTGAAACCTGGGAGCCTAAAGTGCCTGGGAGCCTAAGTGCCTGGGAGCCTTTAAAGTGAAAGCAGCTGACTGTCATTGCATGTGGTGCTCGGACAAACACTCCAGCGGCAACACTCGCAAGTCAAAGCAGCTGACTGTGATTGCATGTGGTGCACGGCAAACACTCTGGGCATGCATGCAACACTCCATGGGTAAATGCAAAACTGGCGGCTTGTCTTCGCAGAGCCGCGGCGGCCGTCGGCAGGCGTTCAAAACCTCAGTGGAACTGACTGAAACCTGGGAGCCTAAAGTGCCTGGGAGCCTAAAGTGCCTGGGAGTCACCGTGACAGGAATCGCAAGTCAAAGCAGCTGACTGTCATTGCATGTGGTGCTCGGCAAACACTCCAGCGGCAACACTCGCAAGTCAAAGCAGCTGACTGTCATTGCATGTGGTGCTGGGCAAACACTCCAGGGGCAACACTCCACGGGTGCATGCAAAACTGGTGGCTTGTCTTCGAAGAGCCGCGGCGGCCGTCGGCAGGTGTTCAAAACCTCAGTGGAACTGACTGAAACCTGGGAGAGCCTAAAGTGCCTGGGAGCCTAAAGTGAAAGCAGCTGACTGTCATTGCATGTGGTGCTCGGCAAACACTCCAGTGGCAACACTCGCAAGTCAAAGCAGCTGACTGTGATTGCATGTGGTGCACGGCAAACACTCTAGGCATGCATGCAACACTCCACGGGTAAATGCAAAACTGGCGGCTTGTCTTCGAAGAGCCGCGGCGGCCGTCGGAGGAAACCTCAGTGGAACTGAGTGAAACCTGGGAGCCTAAAGTGCCTGGGAGCCTAAAGTGAAAGCAGCTGACTGTCATTGCATGTGGTGCTCGACAAACGCTCCAGTGGCAACACTCGCAAGTCAAAGCAGCTGACTGTGATTGCATGTGGTGCACGGCAAACACTCTAGGCATGCATGCAACACTCCACGGGTGCATGCAAAACTGGCGGCTTGTCTTCAAACTTCGAAGAGCCGCGGCGGCCGTCGGCAGGTGTTCAAAACCTCAGTGGGGCTGACTGAAACCTGGGAGCCTAAAGTGCCTGGGAGCCTAAAGTGAAAGCAGCTGACTGTCATTGCATGTGGTGCTCGACAAACACTCCAGTGGCAACACTCGCAAGTCAAAGCAGCTGACTGTGATTGCATGTGGTGCACGGCAAACACTCTAGGCATGCATGCAACACTCCACGGGTAAAAAAACTAGCGGCTTGTCTTCGAAGAGCCGCGGCGGCCGTCGGCAGGTGTTCAAACCTCAGTGGAACTGACTGAAACCTGGGAGCCTAAAGTGCCTGGGAGCCTAAAGTGAAAGCAGCTGACTGTCATTGCATGTGGTGCTCGGCAAACACTCCAGTGGCAACACTCGCAAGTCAAAGCAGCTGACTGTGATTGCATGTGGTGCACGGCAAACACTCTAGGCATGCATGCAACACTCCACGGGTAAATGCAAAACTGGCGGCTTGTCTTCGAAGAGCCGCGGCGGCCTTCGGCAGGAAACCTCGGTGGAACTGAGTGAAACCTGGGAGCCTAAAGTGCCTGGGAGCCTAAAGTGAAAGCAGCTGACTGTCATTGCATGTGGTGCTCGACAAACGCTCCAGTGGCAACACTCGCAAGTCAAAGCAGCTGACTGTGATTGCATGTGGTGCACGGCAAACACTCTAGGCATGCATGCAACACTCCACGGGTGCATGCAAAACTGGCGGCTCGTCTTCAAACTTCGAAGAGCCGCGGCGGCCGTCGGCAGGTGTTCAAAACCTCAGTGGAACTGACTGAAAGCCTAAAGTGCCTGGGAGCCTAAAGTGCCTGGGAGCCTAAAGTGAAAGCAGCTGACTGTCATTGCATGTGGTGCTCGGCAAACACTCCAGTGGCAACACTCGCAAGTCAAAGCAGCTGACTGTGATTGCATGTGGTGCACGGCAAACACTCTAGGCATGCATGCAACACTCCACGGGTAAATGCAAAACTAGCGGCTTGTCTTCGAAGAGCCGCGGCGGCCGTCGGAGGAAACCTCAGTGGAACTGTCTGACTGAAACCTGGGAGCCTAAAGTGCCTGGGAGCCTAAACTGAAAGCAGCTGACTGTCATTGCATGTGGTGCTCGGCAAACACTCCAGTGGCAACACTCGCAAGTCAAAGCAGCTGACTCTGATTGCATGTGGTGCACGGCAAACACTCAAGGCATGCATGCAACACTCCACGGGTAAATGCAAAACTGGCGGCTTGTCTTCGAAGAGCCGCGGCGGCCGTCGGCAGGAAACCTCAGTGGAACTGACTGAAACCTGGGAGCCTAAAGTGCCTGGGAGCCTAAAGTGCCTGGGAGCCGCCGTGACAGGAATCGCAAGTCAAAGCAGCTGACTGTCATTGCATGTCATGCTATAATATGATTTTTGCTCTCGTCCTGCCCCCCCCCCCCCTGAGGCTGCGGCTGCGGCTGCGGCCACAGCCGAAGAGTGATCACGACGAAGTCCATGAAGACATGGCGGCACGGGTTAGGGGTGGGCCTTGAGCCTGGCAGCCTGGGAGCCTTGGAGCCACCACCTACTGTAGTCTGACTGACTGAGCCTGGACCTGCATGCTGGGGTCTGACCGAGCCTGGTGCATTGTTCTGGGTCTGTGCATGCATGCTGGGGTCTGACCCAGCCTGGTGCATTGTTCTGGGTCTGACCGAGCCTCGTGCATTGGTCTGTGCATGCATGCTGGGGTCTGACCGAGCCTGGTGCATTGTTCTGGGTCTGTGCATGCATGCTGGGGTCTGACCCAGCCTGGTGCATTGTTCTGGGTCTGACCGAGCCTCGTGCATTGGTCTGTGCATGCATGCTGGGGTCTGACCGAGCCTGGTGCATTGTTCTGGGTCTGTGCATGCACGCTGGGGCCTCGGTCGGGGATGCACGGGCATCCCTCACCCCCGCAAGATGTCAGTGGTGGGACCACAGACATCTTGCGGGGGTGATGGATGTCTCTATCCATGCACGCTGGGGCCTCGGTCGGGGTTCATGCACGCACATCCTTCACCCCTGCAAGATGTCGGTGGTGGGACCACAGACATCTTGCAGGGGTGAGGGATGTCCGTGCATCCCCCGACAGGCATCAACTCCAACCAGGTGTTTCCACTGGAAACACCTGGTTGGATTGATGCCTGGTCTGACCCCTCGAGCCTGAAGGCTGCAGTTGGTTGTATGCAATGAACCCCACAAAACACCAAAAAATTAAAAATCCCCGAAACGGCCACCAAGTAATATTATTATTATTATTAGCATCAGGCCTGCGAGCCTCTAAACCCTCTAAAGCTCGAGTCTTGCTTGCCCGTAAGACACGACGACCAACTTCCTCGCGTCCGGTGTTAGCTTGTCGGGTTAAACCCTCCGCCCCGAACCGCCCAAGCCTGGTGAACAGTTTCTTGTGGGTTGTCTTGAGCCCCTCAACCCTACAACTCTTGCTAAAGTCGGCGCTAACACCCGGTGGACATCCTCGAGGAGCAGGGCAAGCCAAACTAGCAACAGATATGAAACCACAACCCCCAAACCCGTAAATCTAAACCTGAACATGCTCATCTTCCAGGCAGCAAGCAAGACCACTCGACATGAACCCCAACTTCAGAACCCAAAGCCCCCACCCCAACCACAAATCCTACACCTTCAGTGCCTAACCCCAACACAACCCGACAAAAAAAAAAAAAAAAAAACTACCACCCTGACATGTCCTGCAGCGAAATCCTTCGTGACCATGCTGCCCCCGATGAGCAGATGGACAAGAGGAAGCGCGGCACTGGCCTTTACTGTTATTGTTGTTATGCATATCATGACTGTGAGTACTTGTAGTGTCATTACTATTCTTATTGATATTACTAGGATTGCTGTTAAGGTGTACTTCCCTGAGGGGGTTTCTCTCTCTCTCTCTTTCTCTCTCTGCCGTGCCATCATCAAGTGTCTCGCAATGCAAGGGCACGAAAAAGCAGGCCAGAATATCAGGAATCGTAGCGCGAACGCTGAACCTCCTTCATCCTTCGGGCCCACTGAGGGGGTTTAGGATTTAGGAATTTAGGTAGCGACCCTTTTCCCCTCGTGAAGTTGAGCGGCTTAGGGAGGGGTCCAGGGCTCCATAGCCTCAACTATGTTTACGAGATTACAAAACTGATCCTTCATGTAAGAACCCAGGAAGAACCCTACCCCTCCTCTTGCAGAGCAGCCGTAAAAGTTAGAATCGGGTTCCTTTACAGGGGTCCTTTAAGGGCTACTATACTGGATCGCGTCTAGAAACCCTTTGTAAAGCACCCCAAAAAGGTCCTAACCCCCTTTAGTCGAAGAAACCGATTCAGGGATCCCCACCCTGGGAGTTTCCGAAAAGTAGGGGTACCTACTCTTGGGGGTCCTTTTTGTAAGGATCCTACTATTTAGGGCACAATACTCTCTCTCTCTCTCTCTCTCTCTGCCGTGCCATCATCAAGTGTCTCGCAATGCAAGGGTGCCCCCCCCCCCTATTTTCGGAAACTCCCACATCGAAGACGCACAGGCAGGACGCGGACCTCGACGATGGCTGCGCGTGCCGCCCGGCGGCTGGCAAGCTGCTCCAAGACAGCAGCAGCAAGCTCCTGTTCAGGGTTTAGGGTATAGGTTTTTTTTTTTTAGCACCTTTTTCCACCTAGCAGTTAAGGTCGGCAGAATCCTCATTGAGGGTATAGGGGTTTAGGGTTTAGGGTTTTTTGACACTCACACTCGGACAAAGCCTGGCAAGGTCTGCAGCGATACTGGTCTCTTAGGGTTTAGGGTTTGTTCAGGGTTTAGGATTGGTTTTCAGGGTTTAGGATCGGTCTACAAGTCTCAGGGTTTAACTTTGGAGCTTTCCAGGCTGTAAATTTTGCTGCCTTCAACGTTCGATCAGGTCTTTGGGGTATACTGTGCGTATAGGAACCGCTAATCATTCGGGCTAACTCAAGCCCTAAAACCGCCCAAACACAAGCCCGGAACCCTAAACGAGGCCCCCAAAGTACTCCTGGCTGGAAGGTGACGTTCTGGTGCTTAAGAGCGCAACGAGGGGCGGAACGGCTCCAGCTTTGGTCATTGCCGCCTCGTGTGGGTGCAGGATTTCGGGCCAAGCAGTTTCATGGTTTAGAGTTCAGGGTGTTAGGCTCAGAATCTGTGGGTTGCGGGGCGTCGAGGGGGAGTGCCCTGCTTAGTTGACAAGTTCTCTTCAGGGGGCTGAGGCCTTGGGCGGTGGCGAGCAAACCGAGATCTCTTGGTCTCCAACCTTAAAGAACAAAAGAACACCCTAAACCCTTAACCCTGAAGCAGTTCTCTCCATTAGGGAGCGTTCTAAGTTCTAAGGCACTCGGGAATTGCTGCATAAACCACTGTTCACAATAATCTAACAGTTTTAGGGTTTAGCGCTCAGGGTTGACAGGGCTCATGGTTTAGACCCAATCATTGTGACGAGCATTCGTCCTAAGCCCCTGAATCCTAAAAGTGTGGGGCTGAGGGGTTTAGGGCTAATGGTCGTCATAATGTTCATCATATGGATAACAGTGGTGGAAGCATCCCTAACAATAATTGTCACACTCGTAATTCATCATACTTATAGCAATCATCGGCAGCCGTGAACATGGCACAAGCACTCATGATACGACAAGAAGGTTCAGAATATACCACGTTCTTCACGACCCTAACGTGTATGGAACGCCAGGATGGCAACAAGCATGTAGACATGTCCTATCTCTGGTGGCTGTCCTGGGTGGAGGTGCTGACCGACAAGGGCGCCATAATCTGCAAAGCATACTCCTTGCAGGTTCAAAACAGGAGTTGTGGCTAAATGCGCTGCCTAGGCTCAGGGCAGGCTAGGTAAATTGGCCAGGCGTGGCGGTTACATGTGCGCTGCTTGTTGAGTAACCTTGCACAACGTGCTACTCGTTTCTAATCTCTTCTCTTTCTGGGATTTCTTTCCGTGATTTATGGTTCAGGGTTTTGGTTTACCCAATGATCCACTCATGGACCTGAGCCTCAGACCCAGAAGTACAAGTCTTCAGTAGCCTGAGTGGCAGCCGGTATCCCGCTTACGCCCGGGCTGGCAACTCACTGGGGCCGTCGGATCCTTCCAGAAGCCTCCAGCCCAGAACCAAGCTACCCACAGGCCCCATATAGTAGTTCCTTTTTGGGGTTAATATTTAGAATTCTATCAGGTAATCCCAAAAAGGAACTACTATGGGGCCTATGGGTAGGCAGTTCGGATCGTAACATGACTTCGAAGAATTCCTATCTTCACCACTGGGCTTCGGGTTTAAGGGGGCCACCCCTCCGCCCCACTAAACCATACCTGCACCTCCAAACCCTACAGAATAGCAGGTTATGATCCCGTAATTATAGGGTATAACCCTTGATTATAGGGTATAACACTTAATTCTGTGAGTTATGACCCTTATATTTATAGTGTAATTACAACCCTTAAAACGGTAGGCTGTAGGATGCCCGGTAAATCCCAAAACCCGCTCAACATGCTCAAACCCACGAGAGCCCGCTAAAGCAAAGGGCACCTGGCTCTGGCGCGTCCCGTATCCTTAGCCGCCATGATGTGGGGCTTTCGGACTTCAGGTGTTTGGGTTGAGTTGAGGTTGAGGGTTTATAGGGATAGGACTTAGGGTTTAGGGCTTTCGGACTTCATGTGCTTGGGGCTTAATTATCTGGCCTAGGCACGGACTGGGTAGTGTTGAATTTTGTAGCGCCTTGGGACATTGGAGTGCATTGTTTTGCGTCTGTAGGTCTTCGTTGCATCCATATTTCGCCGAACAGCTGTAGCCACGTTGTTACCCGCTGATTCAACCCCGTGCTATAAATCGTGAAGCACCTGGCCCGTGTCTTGAGATTACGGAGGATTGAGGAAAAAATGCCACATGTTACATTACACTACAGTCTGAATGTACATGCAAATATAGGTGTCCACAACTCAAACAAACCAAAAAATAAGCAACTAACTTTAAGTACATAACTACATGTGCATATTATATATGCATATCTGTGTATGTATACATATGTATTGTACAGAAAGCTTTGCATAAGATACTGTGATGTACTGTGATATCAAGCACAGTCTTCTACACCATCTATGGTATCCATAACACATGATGAAGGCCGGATAACGTGGCTCGCAAGCTTTTGCTCGGGATCTCTGGTCTTGGTCTTGCGGGTTGTCGCTCTGAGGGTAGCCGTCTATACAGTGCCCTCGAAGGCCAGTTACCATATCATCTGTGGGCTTGGTTTATGGTTTAGGGTTGCTGTTCCGACTGTTCCCAAACCCTACGCCCTACGAAGATCGTATAGTATGGGTAGAAGCTACTATATTACATGGGAACTGGGCTCGTCGGGAAACAAAAAGGACTGGCCACTGGCTCCGCCGTATATTTGCGAGCAGAGCACCGCTGTGAGCAGTCACTGGTTTCGGAGTCCAAGCTCCCCCCGAGCCCCCTGCAAATTCCGGGATCTGGAGTATCCCAAGCAGTCTATGGGATTTTCCGAAAATAGGGGGACCCTACAATAATACCCTAAATAGTCGGATCGTTATTAATTAGAACGACCACAAAGTAAGGCATATACCCCCTGATTTTCGGAAACTCCCCTGTAGAGTCCACAGTTCTACGATGGTAAAGAGAACGGTTTGGAAACAAAAATCAAAACGCAGGCCGCCACTTCACTCCTGCTTCTCAGGGGCCTCCTTGGGACGTTTGTCGAACGCCTCGTTCACAGCGACGACGGAATCCAGAACAAACGGGTCCAAGGTTTCGCCAACGCGAGTGTACGCAATGATCTGATAGTCGAGAGGTTGCCCATCCACTTCATTCTTCTCGGTCTTAGTTTCACCCGTCGCATAGGGACACCACTCCTTCTCCGAGATCTCTGGGAAGAGAATCCCGCCATCGAAGCTTTTGCGAAGGTGTGCGATGCGCATGAGGGAGGCTTTGGGCATGGTGTCCTCATAGATGCGCTGCCCACCGAGAACGATGCACAACTCTCCTGGACGAGGCTCTGACTCAGGAGAGGTGCCCAGCTTGAGGGCCTCCTCGACCGAACCTGGTTCATGGCTGGGAAACGATGAAAAATGTACTTTTTTTATTCCTGATTGGTTTACGTACCCATTAACATGTAAAATGTTACCCAACTATGACAAAGGAACCAGCAGCCAGAATCCGGGGATCCTTCGGGGCATCGGCGGCTGTGGTGGCAGGCAGAAGTGCCGGTGTACCATCCTTGCTGGCCAAGGAGCTGCTGATCACCACATTCACACCTCCGCCCACGGGCATGATGCCATAGCCCATGAACTCTTCGTAGACGCGCCGCCCGAAGACGAAGCTGTGCTTCAGCGGGGCTGGGCTTCCGTCTGCGCCTTGCGAAATGTGCAGAATCCATTCCATGAGGGTCGCGACGTTGAATGGCAGTGGCGTGTCGTCCACGACTCCGATCATACGGTTCTCCGCGACGATCGCAAGGAGTGCAACGGGCTTTGACATCGCGGAGATCGGATCGCTCAGCCCCTGGCAAACCCACCCTGGCGTTGCAGCTCTGAGAATCCCTCCGCAGAGCCGAGAAGTCACGTGGTGATATGATTGGAGCTCGAAGCTGCGTTGGACTGATGGGTCTCTCAGACTCTTTCCGGTCAGGTAGCAAGGAGTTGTGGTTAGCTGCTGGAAGCACACTTAGCATTCAACATGTACGAGCTGGAACCCTAGATGCAAAGAGTTCTCGGTGTTTTGAACATCTCAGATCTTCCAAGATGCCGTAACTAAGGAGTCTAGCTACTACTAAATAGTATTCGGGACACTACCATAGCTTAAAGGATATTCCTGAATTAAAGGAAATTGGAAAGATCTGGGATGAGCAGGGCCTGGGACGCCGATGAAGGCAAGTCGCCGAGAACCGTCACCAGTGGGGCCACTATCCCGGCCTGCACCATGGCAGCCTTGCGCAGGGGTATAATGTAGGGGCCTTAGTAATTAGGATAGGCTTCCCTTCAGAAGGCTCCTTCAAAAGGGGTCTATCAGGGATCCAGAGCAGGTTTCTATGATATAGGGACCTTAGAAATTAGAATAGGGTTTGGCGGGTATACCTTCTAACCTTAGATTGCTCCATCAAGGTTGCGGGCTTGGATTTTGGGTTTACGGGCTCTATACAGCGTGTCTCTACATGATACGACTCTTTGAGCTTGCAGTCCAGGGCTGAGTGTCATGCTCCCCGTTGAGGGTTGTTAAAACGGCTCTGGTATTTCTCGTAAGCAGTAAGAGGCAAGTAGCGGCTACAGCAAAGCGTAGTTGGGCGGTCTAGGGAAGGTGCAGGACTTGATTCACAGGACATCAAGACAGAACATGACGCAAAGGCGTTGCGAAAACGCAGGGGACGGCGGGACTGCCGAAGCACCAGACAGACAATGCAAACAAGTGGGCACTTTCCCGATTCCGTTGCCAATTTGCAGAAGCGGGGCTTTCGAAACCCTACACTCCTACACTCTATATAGTAGTGTAGGATGTGTTGGGTTTCAGCCTCTAGAACTGTCCCCACTGCTGAAGGCTTTGTTTGGTGTTTCCGGTTCTTCCTCTGCCCGCACCTCCCTTTCCGCGCCGGGAAGAAGGCTGCTGAGAACCTGCGAGCCGGACTTGTTGGATGTCGACAGAGGCATGGCTTGACCAATGTTTCCGATTCTCAAATGTCGTGTCTGCGAACGGCTTCTGCCCTGCATCGTGGACCTGTAGGCAGACTAGGCCAGTTGCTCTCTAGCAGGCCGAACCCGGTACTGTAGGGGCCTTACTAGGTTCAAACAGAATAGAGTTTTGGGGCCATTATACTATACTTAAAATAAGGAATCCACAAAATAGTATTGGTAACTATTTAGACCGAACCACCTACGGTTTCAAACCGCGCTAAGCCTTCAGCCGAAAAACCTCTAAATCTGAAACCCTGGAATAGTGATCTGACAGACTATAGTGGTAGTCTTCAAAGGAAGCCTTAAAGGGAACTCCAGAAAGTTGGAATATGGTTTCAGGGTAGGATACCCTATAATTTACCATAGAAGGGTTAGGATAATCATATTCCATCTTTCTGGCTTTTACCTTAAATCTCTAAACCTCTAGCCCTGGCAAGACTCCTGAACCCAAAAACTCCCAAACCCCGAACTTGAATCCGAAAACCTCCAACTCTGACCCCAAGAGAACCCTAAACTTAAAACCCCTATATATCCCTTCACAAAACCCTCAAACCCTAAACTCTTGAAACTGTTTAAACCGTTTGAACTCTTTAAACTAGAATCCTAGACCCAAGAGTAACCTAGGAATAAAAAGGGTGCCCTTTTTGGTTTAAAGGGGCTTATATATAAGGGAACCTGAACCCTAAAAAGGGAATAGGGGCCTACTCTAGGTCCTAGAATCTCTGGCGCCAGGGCACCGCCAGGGCATTCTCCTTGCCTACCGGCCCTGCCTCGGCCTTGTCCCAGGAGGCTTCGGAGGGGCTTTAGGGTTCTTTTAGGGGTTCCTTTAAGGGTTCCTTTAAGGGATCTATAAGGGATCTATAGGGTTTAGGGTTTTTAGGGGTTTAGGGGTTTTAGGGATTGGGGGTTTAGGGTTTAAGGGGTTGGGGGTTTAGGGGTTGGGGGTTTGGGGGTTAGGGTTTGGTGAATTTCCGGGTTGGGGGGTTTAGGGGTTTAGGCTAATTGGGGGTCTGGGAGGTTTGGTGGAAGCGAAAACCCGAGTATCGACAGTATTACAACCGTTTCGAACAGGTTGTTGTACTGTTTTCTTGTATGACTACTTTTAGAGGGTGCTAGGAAAGCTTCATAGGAGTTTTTTGTCTGGACCCAAGTTTGAAGTTTTGGTCACGGGGAAGAATGACAGTGCATTCAATGCTTGCTGGTGTCATCACCCCAACGGCTGTCCTTCCTGTGAGTGCTGTGCACATCACCTGTATATGTGCATGCCTGCATTCGCAAACACTTGTCGTCAGCAGGATGAACAGAGCAGATGCCTGGAAACAAAAATACTACGGCCTTAATAGGGCTTGGAGGGGTATAAGGTTTAATATACTATAATGACAATAGGGAACCCCCAAAACCCTCTTCCAATTCTTAGGGCCCCCTACAGTAGCTACTCTTGTTTTGGGCCCTTTAGGGCTTCGACCCATGAAACCCTAAGCCCTAAGCCAGCAACCCGAAGCTCCGACAATGAGAACGAAGTCTTAACCGCCCTGGGAACCAGAAGATAAATGATCTTCTTACTGATCCCCTTATGAATTATAGGAAAATAAAGCAGAATTCCTCATCTTCTTACTGATCCCCTTATGAATTATAGGAAAATAAAGCAGAATTCCTCATCTTCTTACTGATCCCCTTATGAATTATAGGAAAATAAAGCAGAATTCCGCATCTTCTTACTGATCCCCTTATGAATTATAGGAAAATAAAGCAGAATTCCTCATCTTCTTACTGATCCCCTTATGAATTAAAGGAAAATAAAGCAGAATTCCTCATCTTCTTATTGATCCTCTTCTGAATTACATTAGAAGGAAAATGAAACAGAATTCCTAAGAACAGTAAAGAAGTGTGCCCAGCCGCCAGCAGGTGCACCAGCAGCCTGATAGCCCCAGCAGACACGATCACTTCCTGTGGCAGTGGCTTGTCCAGAAGATCTGTGAACATGAAACAAAGGCTTGAGGCGGGTTTGGGGTTTTGGGGCTTAGAGTTTAGGGTTTAGTGCAATGAAGGATGAAGAATAATGATGAAGCTGGATCTGCTAAATGCCACAGTCATGGCGACGATGTTGATTGTGAAGGCGACTGCCATCGTGATGATGAGATGAAACGACCATTGCGACAACGCTGCGAGGTGGTGCTGGTGGTGCTGCTGCTGCTATCGCTGCTGCGGAAGCGAACTGCAGCGATGCAGTAGCTGGCGCGTGAATGTCTCTGTGCAGTGATGCCGACCCGCTGCACGATTTGCCTAGTCACACGGGCTGAAAAGTTACTCTCGCCTGTCGCGTTGCTGACAATCACTTGTCGCCTATTTATCTACTTCTTCGTATAAAAATGCTTCATGATTAGCAGTACCCTCGGTCTTAGCGGCAGGTGCCGCGCCGAGTTGCTTCAGGCACGCTCAACTGCCGATTGGCGGAACATGAGAAATTAACAATGCAACATAAACCTCCACGCTGATCCCCACCCCGTCGAGCTTAACACCACGAAGCTCAACAAATCGAACCCCGATAATCTTGAAGGCCCTTTCATTCCCTGAGCTGCAAACTAAAACCTTGATAGATCTAATTCTTGAGACCTAAATCCACAGAATCACGCGGCCCCAAGCCCCAACACCTAAGAGAACCCCAAATACCATAATACAGCCCCAAAGTCACAAACCCCTGAACCCTAAACTCAAACTCGTCAACTTCCCAACTTCCCAAACCTCTAAATATGCGAACCAAAAACTCCCAAGCACGAAATCCCAAACCCTAAACCCCTAAAATATACTAAGCCAGAACCTGGTTCTTGGCACTCTTGGAGAGGTTGCGCAGAGCGCCGGCTGCCTGCTCCTGGGAGGGAGCTGTGTGTGTTTTTCGGGAATGTGCGGCTTTAGGGGTTAGGGTTTAGAGGCTGTGAACAGGGATCGATGCTTTCTATATTCGGGTTCTGAAACCCCTATGTACTGGGGCGGTTGTGTGCCCGCTGGTGCCAGCCATCCGCGATGGCTATCGGGAACACGCTCCAGACAGTTAAAGGCCTTCGCAAATGGAATAGATTGGAATAGGGTTGCGGAGATATGAACTGGCCACAGGCGTTGGCCTTTTGAACAAATGGCCATCCGATTTCGAAGAAGGCAGCAACCACAGCTGCCTCCGCCACGAATACCGAAGCGACCAAGATAGCGCAGCCACAAGAAGACTAACAATACAAAAACAATAACCTGGGACGCGCTTTGAACCCTCTGAAAATTATTTATGAATAGGTTCCCTTTATAGGAAAACCCTTTGAAAATTATTTATGGATAGGTTCCCTTTATAGGAAAACCCTTTGAAAATTATTTATGAATAGGTTCCCTTTATAGGAAATAAGTGAATTTAAATATTATCCCAAAGCACAACCCAGTAACAACAGCAAGGTCAGGAGCCCCCTACATGCCCCCAAGCGGTTGAGTTTCAGTCCCCCAGAGAGCCCAAATACCCCTTATTTAAGGAATATGGCTTAAATTGTATAGGGCTTCATATTATGGTTTAAGGTATATTCCTTAATTAAGGGGTATCGGAAACCCTAATCCCCATAGATCCCTTATAGATCCCTTTAATTAAGGGGTATTGGGCTCTCTGGGCCAGTGGCTACGACAGTGTAGGGTTGGACAGATGATTGGTTTCAGGCCCCGGGCCATTAAAGCTAAGTTAAGCTACCTATAGTCTCCATTGTAGTTCCTTTTTTTGGTTTAACCAATTATATAATTTAGGATCCTATAAGGTAACCCCAAAAAGGAACTACAATGGAGACTATAGGTAAACCCTATAAGCTCTGAACCCTACCTAGACCCCCCAACTAACTACCCTCTCTTATACCATAGATACCCGCTATTTGGGGCCATAAGGGCTCTTTTAGAGGGCCCTTGGGGGGTCCTAGTACACCCCCTAACCCAAAACCCCTAAACCCCGAACCCCAGCCCAAACCCTAAACCCTGAACCCTGAAGCCCCAAACCCAAAACCCTTAAACCCTGAAACCCTGAAACCTGAAACCCCTAAACCCCAAACCCTAAGCCCCAAACCCCGAACCGTAGGCCCAAAATTCTAAGCCCTGAACCCCAAAAGCTTTCCATCCAAGGCGCCCTTGCCGCAGGCGTGCCCGTCTCCAGAAGCTGCACGAGTGCAGGAATGGCACCGGCCTGAGTCTTTCATTTGAAGGTGGGTTAGGGGTTTGGGATGTAAGGCTGAGGGTTTGGAGTTTGGGGTTGGGTTCCTTTTAAGGGGTTAGGGTTTAGACAGAACGTTTCGCTACATATATATATATATATAATATGTGTATGTATATGCATCTGTATCTTTTGTGTATGTATATACATATGTATCTATATATATATATATATTTATATATATATATATATACATATATATATATATATATATATATATATACAATTGTATGTATTGCTGACGGGATTCCGTGTTTATGGTTCGGGGGGCGAAGGGGCATAGAGTGTAAGCACAAACAGGTTTCCGAAAGCAGGGCGTTGTATACGTATACCTATAAGAGTAGGACAATAAATCCATTTATGTAACTATGCAGACATATGTATGTATCAGTATATATATATATATATATTGTCAGAGAGAGAGAGAGAGAGAGAGAGAGAGAGAGAGAGAGAGAGAGAGAGAGAGAGAGAGAGAGAGAGAGAGAGAGAGAGAGAGAGAGAGAGAGCGAGAGCGAGAGCGAGAGCGAGAGGTAGAGAGGTAGAGAGGTCTTAGTACCGCTCACTATTACGTTTCGGGTAGTGCAAGGTTTGGGCCCCCTATAGAGTTGTTTGGCTCCATAATAAGTCAACAGCCAGTGGACCCAAGTCATCGGACAGAATTCGTGTCTGCGTTCGTGACAAGCGATGACACCTGTGCCCAATTACTCACCATCCAGAATGAGGCCCCCACTCCTGCAATCTGCGACTCCGGATCCGCATTCAAAGCCTCTCTCTGGGTCAGGGTATTTTTTCCCTCCTACCTAGCAAGGACGATGCCCGCATTGCAGGGTGTCTCTGGGTCAGGGTATAGGGTTTAGGCTTAGGGTTTGGCTTTTAGAGATCACGCATTCGAGCTCGAGCCCTAAGAGGCTTCGGCTGAACCGTGTGCTGTAGACATGTACATAACACGCTCTCAAAATAGCGGCCTTAATAATTAGAATAGGCTTATGGGGGGCCATTATTATAAGGAACCCTCAAAATATTATGGGAAATTGGGATGGCCTGCCTCATGGTCAAGGTCCGGTCAAGAAGAGAGCAACAATATCAGGGTCTCGGATTTAGTTTTTTCTTGGCTTGGGGCTGTCACGAGACATGTCTTGAAGCTCAACGAACTCCACTAAACTAGCCCCACACCTCTGCCCATAAAACGTCTTAACCCTTCAATCCCTAAACAAACCTTTTGACAGCTGGGTTTCTTGAGGCAATGCCTGAATCCTACACCTTCAACCTGCGGAAATCTGCAATATGGATGCTGGATGCGTACTGATTCTAGGTTCCACGGTGTTGTATTCTGGTACATATGGAGACCGTATAGGGATGCCATTGCCAATTATGTATGCGTCGACCCAGCGAAAGCCTACGGGATCCCTGTGCAAAGCTTCATGAAAAAAACTGACAAAATGTTGTCGGAACTTCGGCATCATTGAAATGGAGGGTACGAACAGCAGCGAACTGATGCAGCGACGGGTTGGTTGCCTCTTTCTTCTATCAGCTGGAACCGGAACATCAGCAGACCTTTCCTGTTGCCAAGCGTTTGCTATGGAAGCCTGAAGCGTTTACTAATCTTGCTCCTTCAGGTTCCTTTCACCACTATATACCTTAATACACCCGGAAACCCTATCCTAATTTTTTAAAGCTCCTATACTATGGCGTGCTGTGTGGTATAAGACCGGCAGCCCTCAGCCTCAACCTCAACCTATGCCGTAAGTCCCACTTTCGGTTCTAGCGTGCTTGGGTAGAGGGTTTCAGCCTAAACCGCCGTGACTACTTGAAACCCCGACCCGTAATCCCTGGAACCCCATATCTCAAGACGATGATTATAAAGCAACGGCATTCAAGCCCCAAATGACGTCGGAAGAGCCCACAACTTACTTGTCCAACATCCTAGAGGAACTGAAGCTGAAGGTTAACCCTCGGGATCTGATAGGGATTTCAGAAGCCCCTTCAAAGCTAAAGGTTATCTACCCTACTACTAAACCTAAAGGTCCATGTACCCGACTAGTATAATATACTGTGGCCTTAACGTACTCCCTATTGTAGGTACATGTGGCCTAAAGTATATACCATCTGGGTACATGGACCCTTCGGGTAAGATCAACGAGACTGTATCCGTCAGGCCAAAGCCGCTGAGACTGGCGTGGGCCAGTTGGGCCCCCAGACTCGGAATGTGGTCTTCTGCTCCGGGATTTTGTCTCAGATGGCGGGTGGTGCAAGTTGGAGGCTTAGGATTTACGTGGATGCCAAAAGATTCCAAAAGTATGCAAACTATATTGCAGGTTTGGGTTTGATTCCACCGGTTCTGGGTTTGGGAAGACAACTTGGTTTAGCAGGCTCCATGTACCCAGGCCAACGACTCTCTGATCCTGAACCATGAAGCCCTCGGCATCGAATACACGAACATCAAAGCTTGAACTCAGATTCTGCTGTGTTGTCCTACTTGTCGCGTATCATGGGGAACTACAGGTTAACCTTTTGGGTTATATAGGGATTAGTGTCAGGGCTATACTAATCAAAAAGGTTAAATAGGTTACCTACTCTACTACTAGGTTGTGGATTGCCCTATCCGGGATGTTTGTAATTACCCAAACATGCCGGACTCCGACCAGGAACCCTGCCTAGACCAGCCACCTCTTGCTGCAAGGTAGCCCGGGCTAAACGTCTCATCATCATTCTCGATGATGTTGGTTTCGCAGCAGGCGTACATGTTGCACCACGGGCCTAAGATTCTAGACCTGCTCCTTTCCTGCGAGTTGTCCCACTTAGTGCGAAATCCAGATTTAACTCTGGGCTCATCATGAACGGGGCTCGTCTAATCGTGGTCTACAGTCATACGGAAATACTGTGCGAAGTCATCCCATCAAGCTTGGTACGGTATAGTATGCCAAGTGCTAAACTGGACAGGCCGCAAAGCTTACGAGGAATCAAAGATAGAATCCTCCTTACATGTGCATGTACCTAGTTTCAGGTTCATGGGTAGTTAGAAGTGGGGCTAAAAGTTCCCGAATAAGAGCTATAGATGTAGTTACCTACTTATTACTCCACTTCTAACTATCCATGAACCTCCACGTATAAGCCCTACACTACACTCTGACACCGGAACCGCCCCAACAGACTGCTCCGGCTCGAGCCGAGATCCAGGATGAGTTTCGATTCTTCACTGCACGTCGGAACGGGATCACTCCAAACCGTAAACCCTAAGCCCTAAACCCTAGAAGCCCTGTTTTTAGCACGGGCTTGCAGTTTAAACTCCAAACGTGAGCGACCGAGGCGTCGGGGGGATTTAGGGTTAGAGGTTCGGGACTTCGGTTCCGAACTTGCAGATGTCGGCCTCTCAAGGTACCTAGGCTCCATGCAGGGCTCTAGGACTTTAGTGACTTCAGGACATTCGCATTTACACATAATAAGGCCTGGGAAGCCCTAAAACCTTTCTCCCAACCCACACATGCCGATGCCCTAGCTGCCTGTCGAGTTGAACCGATCGACAGAGTCAAAGAAATTAGCATGCAAAGGCTGAACAAGAAGTGAGAGCTACGAATTTTCAGCGCCACCCTGCAAAAAGGCCAGATGACACGCCTGCCATGGGCTTCTTAAGAAATTGACGGGTGTTCCTTCACCTCCATCTCTGTACGAATCTAGGAATGTCTCCGGAAAAAAAACTGAATCTACAGGTTCGGTTTAGGGTTTGGGAGGGTGAAGGTTTATAGGGTGTATGATTTAGGGGTTCCTGGTCTAAGGGCGTAAGACACCGCAAAACACCTGTCCACCAGGTCCTTTGCCGGTATTGCTGCCGCTCGCTCCTCATTCAAGGAGTCGAAATAACCTCGCCCAACCAGTGGCCCGAAGCGAAACACAACCCCTCAAAGCGAGTGATTGGGCTGAGGGTCTGTAGGGCCTGTTTAGGCTCCTGAAGCCGTGCGTTCGGGTGTATGTTCGGGAGCGCTGCAAGGGTCAAGGGCGAAAAAAAGACGATCGCTGGAGCAGCCTTTTGACGTTTTAAGAATCAAAGGGCTGAGTACCCTAGCCCAAACATGTACACAATTTCAACTAGCCCAAACATGTACACAATTTCAACTATGGTAGGATTATAATTATAATTATAGTATGATTGTGTAAGCCCCAAAACGTTCAAGTTCAAATGCTACCTACGGCAAGCTACTAAACAAACGTTCGGCAATAACCTTCGCCTGGCAGGTGTAAAGATAAGATACGTAGTCAGAAAGAGCTCTGGGAATCAAGGGGCCTGGTAAACGGCCGCCTTGTGAAGGAAGCTCTACCCTAACGGTAAACCTTTTTGAGTTGGTATGGCAGTAGATTGATTTTAGCAGTTTCTTCGCGTGGTATGACAATGACTATTTCATTAGTGGACTATATTCGGATATAGGTGCCTTAACAATAAGAATGGGGTTTGGGGGTATACTATACTGTCATGATTACAATTAAGGAACCTCCCAAAACAGTATAGATATTTATTGAGCCTCAATATTATGTGCCAGGCGGCGAGCGAGCGAATCGCATCCATTGCTGGCACTGAGACCATCGGGCCACCTGCAGCAACAGGCGGGACAAATTCAGGGTTTGGGTCTTTTAATGCACTAGCCCCCATTCTCCTGCAGAAGACTCACTCTAGCCTAGCGTGCACTCTGTAAGCACTGCCCTTGGCACATCATCCAACAGCGCCACATCACACATGCGAGCTCTCTTCACTCACCAAGCTGCGGGTTTAGGGTTTAGAGTTGGGGGCCTTAACACTAGGACCATCAGGAATACCACGTTCAGGGGTCCTCAAAACAAAGAAGCAACTATGTCGGGTCTATATTTGGGTCCCCCATCTTCTGAAACTTCCCAAACTTCAAACCCCCCAAAATTCTGCACCCAAAACGTTAAAATCCTAAACTCACGTTTGAATCCCATATGTTCTGAAACTCCGGAGCAGATCGGCCTGCAGAGCATGTAGTCCGACATCATCCTCACTTTGGGGCTTAGGGCTACTATGGTAGAGTTCAGGGCTTAGGGGTAGTATATTTTTGTCACCATTTTTGGCTTAGGGGTACTATGCTGGTGAGGAGTGTAAGCTTTGCGAGGCGGTCAGATTCACACTTGTCGACATGCACATGTGAAAGCTGCAGAATTGTGCAAGTGCGATCTGGTAATGGTGTAGCCGCAGTGTAGCCAAAAGGAGCTTCACAGGTGGGTCTGAGCATGCAGCATTGAAATGGGCAGGTGATGTGTTAAGCGTCGATGGCTGTACCATACTGGCCATACTATTCTCGTCGACAGGGGTGCAGGCTCTGGCTGGTCTGTGGACAATGGAACAACGTGACGCTAGGGGCTTACTAAAGCACAAAGCATCAACATGATAGGATCGGCGTGTGAGGACCACTAATACGGTCCTGTCTTTGTGTTTAGGTGCTGAGTCTGGTGAACCCTACAACAACCAAAGGCAGCTTCCATGTTCAGCAGCACATAAGCCACCATTAAACCTGGAAGATTCTTTAAAGCCTGAGCACTGAACCCTAGCGGTATCTATGCTTGGCAAGTGGCCGCTCCACGGGAACTAAGGAGTCGTGGGCAATGTCCGGTTCAGCATCGAAGCCCGCATGATACCAGGACAGGAGTGGCACGACGAAAACGCTCTCCTCCTGCAATAGGTGGTAGTAGTAGCAGTACTAGTCGCAGTAGTAGCAGCAGCAGTAGTAGTAGTCGTGGTCGTGGTCGCGGTCGTGGTCGTGGTAGTGGTAGTAGCAGTAGTAGCAGTAGTAGCAGTAGTAGCAGTAGTAGCAGTAGTAGCAGTAGTAGCAGTAGTAGTAGTAGTAGTAGCAGTAGCAGTAGCGGTAGTAGTAATAGTAATAGCAGTAGTAGTAGTAGTAGTAGTAGTAGTAGTAGTAGTAGTAGTAGCAGTAGTAGTAGTAGTAGTAGCAGCAGCAGCAGCAGTAGCAATAGTACCAGAAGTGGCAACAGTAACAGTACTAATAATAGTCATGGTTCAACAGTAGTAGTCGTCGTCCTACTCCTACTACTACTCCTACTCCTACTCCTACTCCTACTCCTACTACTACTACTACTACTACTACTACTATTACTACTAGGAGAACCCCAAACCCTAAACCTGAACCGTGCTGGTAGTGGTAGTAGTAGTAGTAGTAGTAGTAGTAGTAGCAGTAGTAGCAGCAGAAGTAGTAGTGGTCGTGGTCGTAGTGGTCGTGGTGGTGGCCGTAGTGGCAGTGATACTGGCAGTGATCGAAGCAGAGCCTGCCCACCTTTGATATGCACAGCAAGACAAGCACGAAGTGCCTGTAGATGTCAATCCACGCTAAAGACTTGTGCACGTGCCGGATGGCTTCCGTGTTAGTCCACTCCAGAAGACTCCAACGGCTCCAGTTTTTGCCGTGTGTTCCTTGCTCGAATCCATGCTTTCCATAATTACATCCTTCCATTCGAAACTCAAGGTTGCTATATGCCAGCATGGGTTGTATGATGTCACATAGGAACCTTATTCAGAAACCTTGGGTGTCTATTAGGATTCTTATATGAATCCCATTATTCTGAACTTATATAACCAGGATTTCTTAATCAGGTTCCTACAATCTAGGTTTATGGCTATAGACCCAACAGGGTCTTGGCCTTGGGTTTATGGGGCGTACTGGGCTATGCACCACAAACGGGAGTTTCCGAAAATTAGAAGGTTACCTTATTTCTGGGGTCCTTATAATAAGGATCCTACAGTACTATTTAGGGTACTATATAGGGTCCTAATAAGGATCCTACTATTTAGGGGACTATATTAGGGTCCCCTATTTTCGGAAACTCCCACACAGCCCTTTGGACTGTTTCGCTCCTTGTCGGCCCAGGCAGGTCGAGTGCGCACGCCCATCTCCTTGCAAGCGGGCACTGCACAGAGGGGGTATGATAGAAGGAATTCTATACGGTATGTAACGTATAATATGTGTTTATCTACATACAGTACATTTCTGTAATGCGTATATACATATATGTTCACATAGAGGCAATCATAACCCTGACAACTCCAAGCTCGAGCTTTGCCATCGTAGTTCCCCAAACACTGACCAATCATACATCTTGACGCAGAATGTAAGAACCCGTAGTGACACAGCGTGTAGCATGGACCACACATTTGGGGGGAACGAACTCCCACACCACAGGGTTCAATCCTCAGTCCTAAGTGACCTTGATTCCTCTATCCCTTCAGAACAGCCGTAACCTACCCCTAAACCCTTAACCTTAAATTACCTACCTGAGGCTTCGACATGTAACACGGCTCTGGGATGGTTCCCTTGTTGGTTCCTAAACCCTCGCGGGCTGTGGTCGTATGCAGGGGGCCCGAAGGACAGCCTCCACCACGGCGGGGTCCTGGGCCCTGATACACCAGTCGCCCTATAATCCCTGAACCTCAACCTACTTGTCGGGTATCATGGGGAACTAAAGGTCAACCTTTTTGGGTATATAGGGATTATATAAGGACTATACTACCCAAAAAAGGTTAAAGGTTACCTACGCTACTACTAGGTCAAGCACTTTTGACTCACGGAAGCAAATCCAGACGTATACGAGAATTCAAAAATAACAGTTCGGGGATGCAGCGAGCTTCTGTGTTGTGTTGGCAGGGTAATGCGATTTCGCCTGCTCATTCTACTGCGTGTCAGGGGAACTCGACGGATTAGGGGGTGGGGTCTTCCGTGCGAACGTGGTTCTCCACAAATGCCTCCCAGCTGTCATCCCTAGACCATACCTACAGTCTGCACTTTGGTTCTTTTTGGGGGTTACCTTATAGGGGATCCTTAATATATAATTGGTCAATGGAAACTATAGGTAAACCCTAGAAACATCCCTGGCCCGGTTTGCTACTGGACTTCAAGTCTAGCCAGTCTACGACCTGCAATCATCTTGACCGAGGCCCTAAACCCTGAACCCGAAGAATCTGTCCTCGCAGAGTGCTTCAAGACTCCTCCGTGGATTTCGGGCTTTAGAGTTGAGGCTAAGTCTCAGGTGCTTAGAGCTTAGGGTGCTTCGGGTTTAAAGGTTCGGGTTTGGGAACCCCTGAGGCTTTGCAGACACTACTTAGAGGTTCATAAGTAGGTAACTATGGGTTGAGGTTAAGGTGTAGGTGTTTAGGGTTTGGGTTGTTTAGGGCTTCAAGGTTTTGGGTTTAGGACATTTGCGGTTTGGAGCTTTGGGGTTTAGGTGCTGCGGCAACTTCACGAGGTTTGTAAACCTTTATTCGGCCCAAAAGGTCCAAGTTAAGAGTAGGCTATATACTTTTGCGGCCCATATGCCTATGAAGTACCTACTCTAACAATGTATATATATATATATATATATGTATGTATGTATGTATATATGTATATGTATATATATATACACATATATGTAAGTATATATATATATATGTATACATGTATATTGGTACTTGGAGTGTTTGGCAAGGTCTTGTAAACCCTAAATGCTTTAGGTCAGCATTCGCCCGTCCACATGGTAGCTAAACCGTCGACGCTGAAACCCGCACATCGACAAAGGCAAACTTCGCCATTATCCTTTCGAACCCTTCGAACCTTAAGCTTAAACTTGCTTCCATTTTTCCCTAAGCCCTAAACCCTAAACTTGAAGCCATAAGATGTGGGCTTGGGGTTTCGGGCATAGGGCTTAGCATCGACGAGAGGCCGGAACTTCTGCAAAGAGTCTTTGCAGCCGTCCTCCCAGGTCTTTGTGCGGCTTCCTACGGGTCCATGAATCTATTCAGAATATACCTTGGGTTTAGAGGTGTGCCTATGTAGGTACTTGAGTGTATCGTTACACAAACCCTTGGGCAGACAGTCACTTGACAATTTAGGTATGCGAGCATGAGCAACTTGCGAGAGCTGTGTTGCGTGACTGAGGGCGAGACAGCGACATAGACAAAGAAACAAAGAGAGAGAGAGAGAGAGAGAGAGAGACATAAACAAAGAACGACAGAAAGAAATAACGAAACAAATGCAGACACCAGAAAAAATCGACGACCGACATAAAGAAACTAAGAACGAAAGACGGAAAGAACAAGAGTCGAGCTATTTGCGTGAGGTGAGTATGAGCCAACACGGAGGGCCTTCTTGTGAAGCCAGAGGTCGTGGTTGCCAGGGCAGTAGAACACCTTCTGCAACAAACAACAAGTTCGTTGCCATCGAAGTTTGGGGTGCTGGGACCAGCAATTCCGCGGCGATTGTCGTCGTACGTTAAACAAGCGGCAACATCATGATCATATCTAAAGCATGCTAGATCATGCTAGTATTCTGATGTTACTGAAAGCTTGCAGAAAACTTCTTCCTACCACTGTAATTAATTTCAAACTGATCTATTTGATTCAAATCGCGATGTCTTTCGCAACATCAGCTTCAGACAGTCTCCACATGTCCGGGTGAGGTTTCCCGGCCTGCCCCTGCACACCTTTGCCACCCACACCCAGTCACCCTGGAATTTCTTACCTGCACCCTCTTCCCTAAGCAACAAAGCCCGAGCCCTTAAGCTTCAAATGTTGAAAGCAGGGTCTGGGACGTAAAGTTTGAAGGCTTCAGGAGTCCAAACATGGGAGTTTCCGAAAATAGGGGTACCTTATTTAGGGGTCCTTATAATAAGGATCCTACTATTTAGGGTGCTTTATTAGGGTCCCCTATTTTCGGAAACCCCCACATAAACCGCGAATCATGATGGCAGGATCCAGGCCTGGCCAAATCGCTCGAGCACCAGCTGAAAAGTCGTCCGAACGATGTCCGGGTCATTGGACACATCGCCTTCAAAGCCGTACGTATTTTCCTAATACCCATGACCTCTAAGCCCTAGAATAGGCGCCAACCAAACCTTAACCCCCAACACTTAACCGGACAAGCTAAACTTCAAAGTAGTTCATCAACCTTCAGATCCTGAACGGCATTTTACACCACACCGCCTTTTCACACCTTTAGGTGGCGGCGGCGCCGACAGCAACCGCCCCACCACCACCGCCAAAGAAGCAGCCACATCGACAACGGTATGAGTCCCAAGCAGATAGCGAGCACGCAGGAAGTATGGAAACGACGGTCGTGGTGGGTCTTAAATTAAACATCCAGCCAGTGGCAGTAGTCGTGTTTTGCAGAAGGAGAATGAAGGACATGGGCAGCCATTATACAGGGGCCCATGAAACTATTAAAGAATCAGAGCAATGAAAAAACGGACAGCGATATCAAGCTTATGAATTGCTCCTCGTCGTAATGCAGAGAAGACGAAACAAAATCATGCAGAATTCCGGGCGCGCCTGCCAAAAGCAGAATATCGTTGGGCCGCCGGGGCCATTCACGGATGACATCCATGTTCTCCCTCGCCAGGATGTACTCAGGTGGTGGGAAGGGGCACAGTCTTGGGATGGGTACGAGAGAACCCATAGGGTTCAAGCACTTAATAATCATACACTCTCCAAAATCCTAACCTACATAACTACTATCCTAAAACCCAGTACCGAACTATTGGGTCCTTTGGACCCTTGGGGGAACATGTGCTCGCATTGCGATGTAAGAGGCAAAGCACGACACCATCTGCCAGCTCACGTGTCACATGACAGAAGTATACCAAGTTGTAGTAATTCATTGTAGTACCAGTGAAGACACTGAACATTTGGACCTGAACATCTTCATGCACTTCAGGGCCCGCCTCTTGTCCGTATGGATATCCGAGACGGCGTAAACTCCAAACTGCCGTGCCCCCGCCGGGGCAGCATTCGAGACGGCATCCGGGAGGCTGTCGAAGTCGAACATGGCAACAAATACCGGGCTTCTTCAGCCCCTTTAAAGCTGTATAAACCGCCTTTTGGGGGTGGACCTGCAAGAGGGCTCGATGAAGTCCGGCTTTGGGCTTTAGAAGGTGTCTAGTTTGGGCTCTTGGGGGTTTTTGAGGCTTGCATCTTTGCTGGGTTGTGCTTTTAACCCTTTGAAAATTATTTATGAATAGGTTCCCCCTATAAGGAAATAAGGGGAATTAAAATTATCCCAAAGCACAACCCAGTTTGGGTTAGAGTCAGAAGTTCCCCCGCCGAGTACGAAGCTCACGACGATCAGCAAAGCAGGCTAAAGGAGACTGAGCTGGTGGAAAGCCTGCTTTTTGGTTGAGATTCTGCGAAGATGGTTAGGTTTTTTTTTGCACCCTCTTTTCCGTCTGCCCCGAAGGTTAGCAAGATGGTTAGGTTTAGGGTTTAGGGGTTTAGGGTTTTTTGGGTCCTGTAGTATGTCCGCTCTACCTGGAATACTCTGATTCTCAAAGCCGCTGGCAGACATGGGTGAGCTTATGCGTCAGCTGCAGCCAATGGCTCTGGCGACCGTTTGCGAGGCAATTTTCGCTTGCAAGACCACAGCCTTGTTCTAATGCCTCCTGCGGTCTGAAATCACTTCCTTCAGATCATCCCGAAACAGGTGACAGCTCGCAAACACAGATGCTTGGCAGAATGATGCAAAACCTTAGCCTGAAATCTGAAGGAGTAAACGTGTTTTTTCTAGTTCAGCATGCTTCAGAACTGCAACCCTTTGGAATAGTAGTTTTCGAAAATAGGGGACCCTAAAATAGCACCCTAAATAGTAGGATCCTTACTCTAAGGACCCCAAAATGGGGTACCCCGAATCTCAGAAACTCCCTTATCACACAGTGTTGCTCGCTTCTTGTAGACATGCCTAAGGCTCCATGTACCCATATATAGCATATACTTAGGCCTTAAAGCACCTACATAGGGACCCCTTTAAGGCCTAAGTATCTACTATAAAGGTACATGGAGCCTTTGGGCATGCTTGGGTTTGAAGGCGCCAGGTGGGTACGCTGCCTTCTCGTCAGAACGCCGTGCTGCGACCGGCGTGCTTAAACACTCCCGCCTTTTAGGGTTTAGAGCAGTTTAGGTTTACAGCAGGGTACATAGACCTTTTTGGAGTTATAGGGCTTAGCGTATACGTTTTATGGAGTTTAAGCCGACAGACTCTGCAAGAACCCGAGCCCGAAACTCTGCAGCTGGATTTTGGGCTCCAAAAATCCTGAGAGCCCAGAATGAATGACTATGATTCGAATCAAGTATTGGGTATGCTGCAAATGTCCTGAACGCTCGCTTAGGGGCTGAGTACACTGGCCCAAAAAAGGTTAAGCTTCTCAAATATGGTAGGGCTATATAAACCCCAAAACGCTATTATATAAGACCCCCTTCTAGGACCCCTAAAGATCTCAAAAGGAACCACTTGTAGTAACCTTATAGAACCCTTAGAAGGAAGCCACTAAGCTCAACCATGCCAAGCTTCAGCTTCTCCTGCTGCCGCCGCGGGGACTGCGAAGTCAGGAGACACAGTTGAAGCATCTGTCGGTTTAAGGCTGTACGTGCAGCAAGCCCAATAAGGGCACCACAAACCCCACCCCCAACACTTATAATCTTCATCCCAGCATAATTAGGGTGAAAATTAAACCCCAAACTCTTCATCCTAATCCACGCCCAACGGCACCCTTTCAAACCCTAAACTCTCTATACTTTAGGCAGCGGGCATTGCCTGATCGTAGAGGGCGGAGGCTCGAACTGGCACTCTCTGGGAGGTCTCATAATTGCTCGGTTATGAGTCCCTAAGCAGCTTAAGCATCCCAAAGATTCAACATCACCCAAACCAGGTTTTAGGGTTAAGGGTTCCATTGCCGAAACTTCAGAGTATCGGGTCCATAGCCCACGAAGACCTGTCCCCAGCCGGAGCCCTCAAGGAAGAAGCAGTCAAACCTGCCGCTCGACAGTCACGACCTTATGTTCTACAAAATGTGGACCCTGACTCACAACCCCCCCTCCTCCCTTCTTGAACGCTCCGTGTCTCGTTTTTGCTGCCTCCTCCCGCGCTTCCAGGAGCTCTGCATCGAAACCCACGCAGTCGATGGCATCCAGAAGGCTCTCCACAGGCACACCTCCGGGGCCAAGGAACAAGGGCTCATACACGGTATACACGAGTTTGGCATGGCGGACTCAAGTCTGAGGTTTGGGGTTTAGGGTTCGGGGTATATACCCTGAACCCCGAACCTTCATCCCTATACCTATACCTTCACCACTGGTCCATGTACCTCTTGTGTAAACTTTGGCCTCAAGGTAGTTCCTACAGAGCAACTTCGGGCGAGGGCAAGTGTACACCCTGCACAATGCATGGCATGGGTATGGACCACTAGTGAGAGGTTAAAACAAGTTTTGAGCAGAAGTGCATGGATTATTAGAGCTTGAGTGCCAGGAAAGGCCCGTTAATATAGTACCATAAAATTTTAAAATAGTAGGATCCTTATTCTAAGGACCCCAAAATGGGATACCCCGAATCTTCAGAAACTCCCTTACTGGGGTCCCAGTAAACCCCCTTGCATAAACCCCCCGCATTTGCCTTGGTGGGTGACTTCGGCCCTCTTCATGAGGAGATTCACCTGAAGGACTGGCGGCTCCCAGGTCGAAATATTCATTCAAAGAGTAAAAGGAGGGACCCTTAATAAGGACCCCTAGGTATATACCCTTAATATAGCTATTCTATACCCATCATATAGCCCCATTATAAGGTAGGGGTCCCCCTTAAGGGTCCCTCCTTTTCCCTTTTGAGTGGATTGTCATCACTGGCTTTCCCCGGAAGGTTCCAAGGGTGCCACGTAAATGTTACCGATTCTTGATATGTGAGTATGGCTTGCGGGCTTCGTTCCAGTTCAGAGCGTGCAGGGCTTATGGCTTCTAGAATCTGTAGAGTTTTCGGGGGAACGAGCTGAGGATACCTCAAACAGCTAGCTAATCGATTAGCCTACCCTAACGTAGAGGCTCCTGGATGCTGCTATGGGGAGACTTAATGTAGAAGCTCTACAGTCTACCATATCGGTACCCAGGACCCTTGGGGTAACTTCGGCGACTGCCCTTGATGTTCAGAGGAGCAGTCTCAAAGCTACGGAAGCGTGTCAAAGCCTTCGTCGTTTGGCAACTTGTCTGTCTCGTGCTTAGTAGGAAATGGGGGAATGGATCCCTATAGTAGTCCCTCTATAATCCCGAATAGAAATCTCCATAATCCATTCCCCCATTCCCTACTAAGAACCGGACAGTATAGACATCCTGAGCCTTTTGCTTTAAACCTTGGTCTTTCATGAAAGCCATGTGACGACAGGCCCATATGCCCTGACTATAACTGCGGCGGAAACACAAAAGAAAGCCTGAAAGATAGAGAAGCTTCGTAAAAAAAAAAAAACGAGCCTAGGCCCCATGGGCCCAAGATCGAGGGTATAGGGTTTCATATAGGGACCTTAATAATTGGATTGAGGGATTTTTGAGCCCAGCATACTATAAATATTATAAATACCATACCAAAACTGTATTGGCAATTGTTTAGGCCCCTATATTAGGGTTTAGAGTTCGGGTTTTAGGGTACCTCCACGTCCGAGCGACGGAGGCATCGGTCACGCCTTTGACGCCCCGCAAGGCGTTTTCCACAGTAGCCACACAAGCAGAGCAAGTCATGCCTGTTTTTCTTTCGGGCTTAGGCTTTATAGCGCATTGCATGGCTTCGATGAGTTTGAAGTTGTTGAACACTTTCAAGCAGCACTGAAGGGCTTGTGAAGTCTGGAGAACTGGAGGGATGGGCTGAAATTCAGGCAGCTTGCGGTCTGTGATGGGTAGGTCCCGCGAGCTCATGTACAGTTTCTACACCCAATATGGGACTGAAGAGTCTAAACATACTTCGAGCTGGCCATTGATGAATTCAGGAAAATGGCCCTTCTGCAAAAGCTATTCCTATGTCCAAAATCGTTGGACAGCCTGCAATCTCCATGATGCCCTATATGCTTGACCCAATGCAAAACCTCTCGGGACCCCTAAGCGCCAACGTAGAAACCTCAAATCCAGCATCCTGACCTCCACAGTATGACTGCACATCAATTTCAACTTGTCTTTCCAAACCCACTCTCTCGTATCCGGAGTAATTACTCTGCAAACCTTCCGAAAGCCAAGAAAGGCCGCCACCTTCCACCTGAATCGCTGCGATTGCGCCGCCCTTTGCCTCGAGAGCTTCCGGTGCGTAGTCGAGGTGTTCCGTTCCACCCGGATAATAGACTGATCCCCCCAACCCTAAAACCCTAATGTACAGGGTTTGCAGTTCCGGGTTCTGGAGTAGGGCTTCAAAAGCGGCGATGTGCCTGAGTTTCCAGAATTTTTTGACGCTTACACCTGTTTCATATACCTCGGCTACCCGTAGGTGTGGACGTCCCCAGACTCAGCTTCGAAGGCCTTGGCGACGAAATTCCCTGATCCGAATTTACTTCCATCCTGCTCAATATTCTGGGTTGTGCTTTAAGCCCTTTGAAAATTATCTATGAATAGGTTCCCTTTATATACGGAAATAAGGGAAATGAAAAACTATCCCAAAGCACAACCCAGTATTGGATGAGATGAGCCGTACAAAGATGGAAGTCCTGGATCACAAGAGCGAGAACTTGAACCCTGCCCCATTGTCATGCCTCGCGCATGACAAGCTCCTTCTGCAACGTGGCCGGAAAGCCCGCGCAAGACAAGGCGGATGCCAACCTAGGCTGTCTGACTGTGTTCGCCGGTTAGGGCGTTTGGGTTTATATGTCTATATAGGCTCCAGCAGAGTTGTAGAGCAGAGCGCACAAGACGCCTGCAGACAAGCCAAGACACACAAGAGCAACAATATGATACATGACAAAACTCAGCCAGGTTTACGTTGTGCATGTTGCTCGTGTCAGCTTGCGTCATGAACTCAAGGCGCAACAGGACTGGGCACAGCAAGCGAGCAATCGGTACCTTTGTCACATGCCAAACGCCCGTCACATCCTATCCAGCCCGCATCCTGAAAGCCAAAACATGGCCTGCAGCCAACTAGCAGCTACAATGCATCCAGTACATCAAACCTCCATGAAACTCGACAGCACTGCTGAACTTGCCATGGGGTAGACTTCCTACTTAACCCTCCCACCCTCCCCGAATCCCCTATACTGCTCTGGGCGCGATTGCTGGGAAGATGCGCTCTGCTCTGCGACCGAGGCTCTTTTCCGGTGCGTCCGTCATCTCCACCTCTCACTTTGGATACTGGCTCTTAGGGTTTCAAGCGCAGGGCTTGGCTTAGGGGTTTCTCGATTGGGGTTTCGGTGAATAAGAGCTTAGTGTTTAGGATGATGGGTTAAGGGGGGAGCCGCGGTGTGGGATGCAATTGTTTGCATGGTGGTTCCATCAGTCCCTACCAGGAGCTGCTCTTGACGGCTTCAGGCCACGGCCTGTCTCAGGGCTTGGACCGCACAAGGCCTGCAAACTGTCTTGCATTGAGGCTTGTTCGACAGGCAGGTCCCCCAGCCTGAAGCTACCCAGCTTCATCTTACATTTCGTCCCCTCGTCTTCTACTTGTGGCTGTAGAAGATACCCTATACTGAACTTAGACCCCCAGCAAAAAATACAATTTTAGTTGTTTCTTAGGGATTACAATAACAAAAAATAAAAAATATTTCTAAGTACCCCTAAGATACGGTAGAAGAGGAAAGAGAGGACCCTTGCAAGAAAGACCCCGAGCAGGAAGATCCTCGGCAACAAGGACCCTGAATAAAGTACCCTACTTGGAGGTTCATGGGTGCTTATAAGGGCCCCTTAAAAGGGATCTATAGGGATTCTATAAGGGCTTAGGGTTTACGTAGGGTTTAGGGCCTACTTGGAGGTTCATGGGCGGTTATGCGTAGGATTTGTTTAAGCCCTAACATGGCGTATAACTATAGTTAGTAACTCTACTTATAACCCCACTTGTAACTACCCGTGAACCTCCAAGTACTCTGACACCGCCACATCTTCCCCCGGCGCCTCGATCATGCCAAGGAGTTCCTGCAGGCCGATAAGTCTTCCGCCTGCCCCAAGCTTCCAGCGTTTAGGGCCAGTGTAAGGCAAAAGGGTTTGGGTTTAGGGTTTAGGGTTCGAGGGTTTAGGGTTTCGGGTATACTATAGGGGCCTTAATAATTAGAACAGGGCTTTTCGGCCCAGTATACTATGCTATAATGAGGAACCTCCAAATAGTATGGGCAAAGAGTTTCGGATGGCATGAGACCATCCATTGTTGACTTAGGGCTGCAGGCAATACCTGCGCATACCTGCATGATCGTTGTTACCCTGACTGTACCAAACAGCACTAACTTATCACCATGACTTGCATGTTGATACGGCAGTCATCAACCTCAAGTACAATCACCGCCATCACCAGCAGCATCAGCATAGAAATCGTCACGCGTTGCGGCATCATCCGCACTACCATCATCAGCAACATTTCCTGATGAGCGTCATCATCGCCATCATCATGATCATCATCTTCATCATCATCGTCGTGCACGCAACTGCCCTCATCATGGTCAGTCTGCCAGCAGGCATCAGCATGACCATCCTCACCGCTACGCTGAGATGCATTCCCGGCAGCTTACATACGCCTGTGTATGCAGAAGCCACAGTCATGTCGACTCCAGTTGCGCCTACGAACTTGACGACCTCCCCCAACAAGTGCTTCTCGGAGTGATCCAACGTGTGAAGGTTCCTGGGCAGGATTCCTAAACCCTTTTTGCATCCGGTCTACAGCGGCTCTACCGGGTCAAGCTGTTCATGAGGAACGATTCGTCGAAACATATTAGGAATCCTTAACCCTTACACCCTAACCCTAAAACCCTAAACGATTCTGGGGCTGGTGGCTGAGAACGGGTGCTCCTCTCAGTTTCCGGGCCTGAACCAAGCTAGAGGGTAGATTTGAGCAGCTGGTGTCGGATGTTTTGGGTCTCTAGCGTTCAGGTCGGCACCGCCAAAGAATCCGAGGTCAAAACCACAAAGTGTACACAGCCTCGGATCCAGCACAAAGCCCGAGTCCAACACTCCCACTTCACACCCCGGGTATGCGGCCTTAAGCATTGAGTTACATGCTAGGCTTCAAGTGGCATGAATACACAATACCAGTGCAATCGTGCTCTTACTTGGTGCTCATGACTGGTACTATTCTACAAGAGCCTGCAAACAGCAAGGCACCAAATACCCAAATCGTCAGCAACTAGCTCAACAATGGTCATGTAACCAGAGAGCCCAATACCCCTTAATTAAGGAATATGGCTGAAATTATATCGGGCTTCATATTATGATTTAAGGTATATTCCTCAATTAAGTGGTATTGGGCTCTCTGGGTTATAACCCGGTAACCCAGTACTGGCAACTCAAACCCGCAAAATGAGAAACCTCAGACGCCCGCAAACAGCCCTAAACTCCGACTCTTATAGTACCCCTGTAGTAGCCCGTGTAACGACCGTTAAGGTGACAACCATTACAAAATTTTATAGTACCCATGAAGTAGTGCAACCGTTATTAGTGACCCTTATGACGACCCTTAAGATAATAAAACGATATTAGTAGTGCCCTCAATTAAAGCCAAGGTGCGACCCCTAGAGTAACCCGTACAAGGACCCTTAAGATGACAATCACAATCATTCCGCCGAGGGCTCTGGAGCTTGAAGGTGAAGCGCCCCAGGGGTAAGGAGTTTGGCTGTAGGTTCAGAGGGCGGCCTGGGCGGTTTTTGTTTGGTCTCCCGCCTGGCTAGGACGAACCGTCTAAACTTTAGGGGTGGTAGGGTTTAGGGCAGGGCTCAAGGTGTTCTTTATGGCTTATGGGGCTTTACTTCAGCCTTTAGGGTCGGGTGCAAGGTCTTCCTTAGAGCTTGTGGGGTTGAGGACATTAAGGGGCGAGTTTAAATCAGTTTCGGGTTTGGGATTTGGAGACAGGGTGATTTGAATTTAGCATTTGGCATAAACTACTTGTCGGAAGGTTAACCTTTTTGGTTATATAGGGATTATCCTACAGGGCAGAAACCGCCGGGCGAAAGTCAAAGTTCATAGGTCATAGCCCTGGAGGGCCCAAGCACTGCACCCTAAGTCTCATTATACTATAGTTAACTACAATAAGGAACCCACCAACATAGTGTAAGTAATTATTAAGGCCCCTATGTTAAGCATTAAGCCGCAAGTAGCAGCTCGACACCCAGAAGAGGCCCTCGAGTTCAAAAGCTCGGGCAAGCTTTGGGCAGTGTAATCATGCAAAGCCAAGCTTCAGAAGAACACGGACCCCACCATCTGAAGCTTATCATAACGTTATTTTAGACGACCCTTTTCCATCTGCCTGAACGTCCAGAAAGCGGGCTTCTGCTTATCATAACTTAGGGTTTAGGGTTTAAGGTTTAGCGCTATCCGCCTAAATAATTACCCATGCTGTTTTTTGTTGGGGGGGGTCCTCGTTATGGTTGTATTATAGTTATTAAGCCTTATTAACCCCGTATACGACTGCTCCCTTTCAAAATCCGGAAAGTAAGCCAACATCCCCGACAGCAAAGCATCACTTCTGAGGAGGTGTCAGTGGCAGCCACCCTGGGGACAGCGGCACCAAGGAGAACCACACCTTACTCTCAAGACCCATGAGTCCTGCTCCCGTGCCATGAGCATGACGAAGAGTATGATGGTGGTGCTGATGGGGATGATGCTATTGATGCTAATAGCATGTAATCCATTCAGACGAGGTTAGAGGTCGAAAATTCCAGTTCTTTGTCATGACCTTGTCGGTGAAGTATGGTCAAGATATAGAGCACGACTACAAAATTATGGGCTGTATGACGGCGGTAGGAGTACAATGATGGTATTATCAACGTATCTTTGCGGGCACTATAAAGGTTCATTATAGTAGAGGTACATACAAGGTTTCGAGGTTCGGGCTGTGCAGCTGGCTGATGTCCGCGGATGCCACGTCCTCAACTCTTCAGTCTAGTGACCACGCCTGGACGAAATTTAGGGTGTATACCCAGACCCCCAAAAGTAGGTAAAACAATGGCCCAAACCCTACAAAAGGCTGTTCTTCTACATAGTTTGAGGGTCCAGGTAAGTGCTTAGTGTTTAGGGTTCGGCCGCAGGGTGGCTTTGCGTCGGCTAAATTGTGCGCCAGCCCCAAGAAACAAAGCCGCGGAGGTGACTTGGACCCCCGGCTGCTTGCAAACCTGGGCTGGGGTCGGTGTATGATAATATAAACAACTATGTAGATAGAACAAGGAACCCTAAGGAAGCATATCAGAAAATATTCAGATCCCTATAATGCCGTTCTTCAGGTGCTCTTCTGTATGTTCTAGAGTGGCAGCAGTCTGAGCAGTGGTCCTACTACAGGGGTCGACGAACTGGTCATAGTATCCAGGATGCCCTGATGGTCTATATATATATATACACATATATATATATATATATTTATACTAAATAAATAAATATAAATAAATAAATAAATAAATATATATATATATATATACACATATAATTCTACTAAATGATACCTCAAAAACCCTGCTCGAATTAAGGCCGCTGTATTACTTCACCACGAGACTTACAAATGGGAGCTAGGCGTTGCTACAGTCGCGCATCTCCCAAGACCTCAAGGGTCCTATGTACCGATGTAGTAGAATGTAGGGTTTCCATTGTAGGAATTACTATTATGACTTAGGGAAGCATCCCCCATAACAGTACATAGGACCCTTTGGGAGAATGTGTTTCCACTCCGGATGTGCCTTGACGCCGACGAATCTCGGTGGTGGAAAAGTCGTTCACTATAGCTTTCAGCAGATGTTTTGCGGATGGGTTGGTGAATATACGGTCGATAAACAGAAGAGGGCTTTGGGGTGCTATATAGTATAAGCAACCCTAAGGTCCCGAAGGCATGGTAATCGAAACTACTCACCCGTCTTGTCACATCTCTATACTAGTGTAAGCTGAGACAGCTTGAAGACCCATGTGCGGAGCGTGTGTAAGTGAACTCTGCTGCCCAGGGTCGACCAACCGTCCAGATTTCACGCGGCCGTTGTGCACTCCTTCAGGGTTTAGGGCTTGAGGGTCGTCTGGACGGGAACGCTTGAAACACCGTCCACTAGCAGGTTTTCTGTCTCAGAACCCCGAACCCGCAAAACCACGCAGCCGTGGTGTCAGACAGCTCCGAAGCACCATTATCTTCCTGAGGTCTTGCAATGTCATCTTGTCAAAACTGGAGTCCAAAGTGGGCAAAGTCTTCGAGAGCATGTCCAGCCAAGTCACTCCACAAATTACTACGCCGGGATGACTGCAGCTGGTTGCATAGATCGCGCCACGAATATCTGTAAAAGCGACAAGCGCTTGCTGGTCCTCGTTCTGCATCATCCAGCTGATGCAGCAGTGGCTGCCCGAGCATGGCACCGAAGCCCGAGACCCGCACAGGATGTTCTGAGGCGGGATGTTCTGAGAATGGGGAGTTGGACAAATTCGGGGTCTCCATTTCAGGGCTCTTCAAACGAAGCAAGTGCTGAACCCTGGTTCAGACCAACCTCCTTCTATACTGTGCCGTTTCGGGTCTTGAGGAGGGGGGCCGCCCACGGCTGGCTGTTGGGAGCTGACCTTGAGGGGACTTTCCGTCTTGGAGTACGTGTAAGAATTTGGTGCATGAACCTGATCCTCAGGCAGTTGCGAGCCCCTTTCGCATAGGCCGCATCTGAGAGCCAGTGTGACCGAATCCAACATGCAGCCAGCAAACCGGCTTTCCTCCTGTTGAAGTGGCACGAAAATTTTGTGCACAAACTAAACTTACCGCAGCCTCAACCGTTACATACTAGGCATCGTGATGCTACTACTGCTTATGCCGCAGGCATAACAATGGCGACTTTTAGGACAGTTGCTGTTGCTGCTGCTCTTGTTAGACGACCACTGTATACTACGGCAGCACTTACCAATTCTGCTCCTCCTGTTCCTCCTACTCCTCGTCCTCCGCGACGACTACCTCTACATCGTCATCATCGACATCACAGGACCATCCTTATAAACATTCCCATCACAACTTAAATGAACATACCCAGGGATGCGCTTCATCTTGCCATGAATTTTGGGATGTCTAGCCTCACTTCAACACCTGCATGACGGAAATTCACATCTGTGTTCTACCTCTGTGCAGACTCTACCTGGACCCCAAAAGTATGTAGAATTATAGCCTTTTTATAGGTGTTGGGCGATTGTTTTCCCTACTTTTGAGGGTCTAGGTAAGGCCACTCTGCATCCTGGCTCTCTTTTGCATCGGTCTCGCAGCTCAAAAAAAATCCCCTCACAGGACCCGCCTTTCAATCTTCAAGAAACCCTATACTAACACCTCAATGACCCTAAGCCCCCAAACCGAGCCTACTACAAGGGCCTTTCTAATCAGAATAGGGTCTTGAGGGCCCATACTATAATTGTAGTTATAATAAGGAGCCCCCAAAACAGTCATAGGCAATTAGTTAGGCCCCGACATTACCCACAGGCCCCATAGCAGTTCCTTTTTGGGATTACCTTATAGAATTCTAAATATTAAATCGCCCCACAAAGGAACTACTGTGGGGCCTATGGGTAGAAGTCCCGACCCAGGGGTTTCCAAAAGTAATGGACCCTGATATTGTACCCTAAATAGTAGGATCCTTACCATAAAGGACCCCAAAATAATGTAGCCCTAATTCTCGGAAGCTCAAAACCCTAAGCCCTAAACCCTTTATAGAACCCTTATGAATCCCTTTAAGGAACCCTTCTAGATCCCTTTAAGGTACCCCTAATTCTCGGAAGCTCCCGACCTACCAAGAGCTTCGGGAGAAAAAACCGGGACAGGCCCGAGCCGAAGTTGCTGAGCTGAGCGCATTCGGATGCAGGGAGTGGTTCACCACCTTAGGGGCTTAGGGTTTAGGGTTTAAAGGCTACTATAGGGGCTCCAGGGATCTATAAGGGGTTAGGGGTCTAGGGTTTAGGGGGTTTAGGCATTAGGGTTAGGGTTTGGGGGTTTGGAGATTTAGGGGTTAGGGCCTAGGGTTTTCTAGGGCTTATACTTAGGGGATGAGTACCCAAGGGCCCAAACAAAGGTTAACCTTTTCAAGTATGGTGGGATTATATAAACCCCGAAAAGTTAAAAATTACCTTTACAGCCACCTCACGCAGGGCTTGCCTTCTTGCCAAATGCTCCAGCAGACCCCGCCGTGATGCCGGAGGCCCAAAAACCCCAAAGCCCAGGAAGCACTCCGAAACAAAGATTCAGCTGTCCCTTAGGCCACGGCCGCGGCTAAAGGCCACAGGCCACATTCTGGCGGGTCCTCTTCTTGCTCGTCTTACCGTGGCGGTGGCGATCTGAGTCGGGCCCCCGTTTCCAGCCGTTCATTGCAAATGCTGCCAGCTACTTGGCAGGAATACTACCAGCACTGTGCTTCTGCATGGGCATTGATAGCAGTCTTGGTGACGAACAAGAGAGAGCAAACTGCTGAGAGCCAATATTAACATATCACAACAGCGAAGATAAGAAGAGTATACACCACAGCCCGGAAAGCCTCAACCACATCATCAATCATCAAGTTACCCTGCCACATCGGGTCCTCTTGCGACAAGCCATCGCGGGGTGCTTGCTCCACCTTTCTTCGGCTTTCGAGCACGGGCTTTGACAGACTTAGCCCATAGAACTCACGGAGGTCGGAAGCCATCTGGCGTTGTGCAAACCCGCAAAGACGCCGTTTTTGTCACTAAGAAGACAGCCTGTCCCCACCCGTCCTCCTTCCTAAGTCATGTTCATTTAGTCCTCCTCAGGCCAGGCTGGGCATCAGGGAGCTATCATGATCCCACACCCATGCTGTTGGTGGTGCTACGTTTCCGGACAGCCCTTGAGGCAAACTTGTTGTTCCGGCGAACGCCTGCAATTGAGCCAAATTCAGTACCAAATCTGGCCCGACTCTGTAAGCCCCTTAGATATCAAAGACAACATGCTACAGGTAAATACTGGAAGTAAAAGCCACCTCAGATCGTAAACACCAAAACCCCAAAACTGCCTCCCACCACCCTTACTCTTGCCTCACCACACAACCCTACACTACAAACCCACCCCTCACCCTTTGAAAACCCCAAACGCTTAGGCCGGATGCTGGCCTCGTAGTAATTGTGGCGGACGATTCGCTCGATCAGCTTTCGATCCTGGGTAACACGACGAAGAAGTACAAAGAACCCCGGCGCGCCCCTCCGACGTTTGGGCTTGTGCAGTGTTTAGACGGTGTCTGTTGGTGCTGTATAGTGCTTGCGCAGAGTTTGTCTAGGTCGTTTGTGGAGCTTGTTTCTGGAGACCTCGTCCGGCAGCGGGCAGTGTTGACCATGAGCTCTTATAGTTGGAACCCAGTGCCAAGACTTGGATCTGGGTTACAAGTCGAAGAAGTGCAAATGCGGAATTCTTGAATGGGCCCTCATGATTAGTATGATGATTTTTTGCTGTGGGGGGAGAGGTATGTTGTATTATAACTAGAAGCGGACTATGATGAAGTTCTGATGAAGGTTGCTGGTTCAAGCAACAAGCCCGTTTCAGCAGCTTGGTTTGAAGGAGCGTTCAACTGAACAACTTGCACTTCGAAGCTCCTGTCCACAGCCCAACAGCCCCCAAAGCCCAGAACCCTGGATGCAGGGGCCTTAGAATCAGGTTTTTGTATGTTTTGGTGATATGTTATAGAAGAGCTATTTGGGGACGATGTGGGCATGTTATTACCGACTTTGTCAGTGCCTCTAAAGTACTCCAAAAGCCCGAGTAGGGGTCTTGCAGCTCGACCACTTTGAAGTGCCAATGCTCGCGCCTGAAGCGAAAACCCTCAACAACCGATGGTAGGGGTAATTCTACGGGTTATTCTGGTTTCTGTCAGGGTTCGTTTCAATGATTACAAGTGCTCTCAGGGTCCCTTTCAGGCTTCGCTGACCAGCTCTAGAAGTCAACACGCAAGAGTTGGGGAAGCCTTTAAGGCCCCCGCCGCGGGTTCTTCAGGCTTCAACGGGCCATACCCAAAGGGTCATAGATGCTGTTAGGGGAGATACTTCCCCAAATCATAATATTAATTCCTAATATGGAAACCCTACATTCTACTATACAGGTACTTTCGACCCTTGGGGATAGGACGACTCTACGGCTTCCGCGCCGAACCTCAAGGGCCTGGCGCTCAGTTGTCAAGCTTATACCTAGACCCCCAAAAGTAGGTAAAATAATGGCCCAAACCCTATAAAAGGCTATTAAAGGCTATTGTTCTACATACGTTTAGGGTCCAGGTAGGGCTTCGAAAGGGCTTGCGACGAATGTGGTGCTCTGTGTTGTTTTCAGGGGCATCAGAGGGCCTGGTAAGTCGGCATTAAGCATGGCATGCATGGCCGCACCGGATACTACTGTACCATGTTCCGTCTTCTGCAACATGCATCACCATCCTCAGGGCCGGCGCCATCATCGTCATTAGTATGATTCATACTAGCCCTCATCATCACTCTCAGCATCAAACTCATTGTAATCATAACCACCGATTGTGTGTCCTATTGTAATGGCAATCTACAGGGGCGTTGATGGTCAATATCAATAGTCTGACAAGATTATCTGATTCAGGAACCCTAAGCAGTGTGCCGAGCTCTGAACTCTAAGCCATCCGGGCCTTCCGGCCCTTAAACCTCAACCCTTCTAAACACTTACAACACGCCTGTAGGTAATCTTACGCTCCGTCCCTTGCAAAGCCCATAAGGCCGTTACATTGCAAAGTCTCAAGCCCTTTTTGTGCACAGGCTTGTAAGAATCCAGCCAGGATGTGTCACACCTGAAGCCCTAAACCAAAAAACCCTACACCCCTAAATACACCTTGAACACGTGACTCTAAACGCTACACCCCTAAATAATCCCTACGTCTAAAGCTCCAAAAACAGAAACTCTGAAGCCTGAGCATCTGCCCGATCTCCACACATGCCCAGCATCAGCCGAACCATCTCCTTTTGGGTTTAGGAGTCTTTAGGAGTTTAGGGGTGTTCGGTTGAGGGTTTTAGCTTTGGGGTTTTGAGGTCTGGGGTCTACGGCGTGAGGGTCACAAAACAAGCAAGGCTGCAGGCGTAAACTGTCCATCCATGCCACTGTGTGGATTTTGGGTTCAGGGTACCCTGGGGGCGTTATGGGTGGACAAGTTAAGGAAGCAAAGGGTTGATGGGCCTCGTGAGTGTTGAAAGTGTTCGCACGAGAGTGTGCAGGATTTCAAAGGGTGTATACGGCAACTATCCGGCACGCTTGTATGTAGGGTAAACATGGACCCAAGCATTGAGTTAGTTGCAGGTAAACACCAAACGCGATGGATGGGCCGTTGTTTTAGATCATGTTGTGCTGTCACAGATCAGAGCCGATCTTCAAGGCTGCTTATTCGTCTGTGCCTTCACTGCCTTCATGCTGTCAAGACCTAAAACTCTCAACCCTAAACTTCGGCGCTCTAGCCGTGTTGCGACTCTGGACAAAGGTTCGATAACGTCGCAAAGATTTCTGATTTCTGAAATTAGAGTAGTGCTACCAGCTCTCATCAGAAGTAGCAGCCTCAAAAATCACCATATGCTGATATAACTAACATATTAACCCAAAGCCACATTCTAATGATGAAGGCCCGTATATTGACGCGACAAGCCCTGGCAGCGTGGCCTTGTCCCCAGTGCTGGAGCACAGAAGGCCGATGAGTTCCTGCTGCATGGCATACATTCCTGTAGGGCCACGTACCGGTATAGTCTATACTTCGGCCGCAAAATAATCCCTGTAAAGTACTGTCTGCAATATGGGTACATGGACCCTCAAGGACTGCTTCGGGTGACGCTTGAAACGAGGGCACCCTGCAGACTATGAGCCGTATATGTCCGAGATTAACGAGCACCAGAATTATCACCATAATGACAGCACCATTCTCAAGGTACGCACTCATTCCCTTCAGCACCATCGTTGGACGTCTTTCTTCAACCGTCCCAAAGCCTTGCTCTAGTTTCAGGTTTCGGATAAGTAAGCGACGACCAGGACCCCCCAATGGCCCTTAAATGGAGCCCTTATGGTCCTTTAACAGTTGCTATTTACGGTATATGGTGGTCAAGGTACACCTTCGCCTCGAAATAGCTTCAACATCGTGGTTTCGGTGTGGAGTTTCAAGGCTTGCGCACACGGCTCGAAACCGACGTCCTCAATGGACGAAGGTTCGAGGGCAAAACGCACAATGGAGGACAGAGCCACAAACTTCTACTAGCCTCAAAGCCAACCCCACAGGGCAGCCAGCTCCAAGACCTGGAGCCAGATCATGGAGGAAACATCGTGCGAAACGAGTCTCGGTACGTGCTAAACCATACAGTAGCTGCAAAAAGTCGGAGCAAGAGTAACTCTTGAAGCTCTGGGATACATTGCATCATCTTCGGCACAGACCTCGTCTCTCGAAAGCAACCCCAAAAGAAGCTCAAGGCTTCGCAACAGGCCGGGGCGACTTCATGCAGCAACTACCTAGACCCCCAAAAGCAGGTAAAATAATGGCCCAAACCCTATAAAAGGCTATTATTCTACATACTTTTAGGGTCCAGGTAGGACTTCATTGAGGGCTTCAGGGTTCTGGAAGTGTCACATTGGGGGTTGTAGGAGATCGAATCTGGAAGGGACTTGGGGCTTATAGGGTTTAGGCCGGAACCGTGAATGCCATCCAAAGCCGAAGCGCGAGGTGATCCTAAATCCTAAATCATATAGGGAAAGGCCGAACCGTAGGGTCCTAAACCCCTCTCACACCCCACAAAAGAGCGCTTCGCCCCAAACTACACCCTAATCCCTAATTACACCCTGACCCTCTCTCTCTCTCTCTCTCCACCCTACACCCTAAAACTCAAACCCCACACCCTTTTTACACCTGGACTTGATGAACCCCACACCCTAAAACCCCAACCCTACACCCTTTTTTGCATCGGGCCTTTACCACCGCCCGGTATTCCCCACACTCGCTTTGACGACACCCTAAAACCCAAACCCCACACTTTAAATTCCAAACCCTATTCCGTAAAGCCCAAACCCTACACCCTAAACCCTACTCCCTCACCCACGATCCGACACCTCCCAACCCCGCCCCCAAAGAAGCCTCCTTGGAGGCCGACACCATCAACGGGCGGTCCGCCAGCACCAGGGATCCCGAAGCGATCTTCGTGCGGGCTACAGCCTGGCAAATCTTCCTCACAAGCCATCACTACCTGGGAGTTTCCGAAAATGAGGCTTATTTTGGGGTCCTTTTCACAAGGATCCTATATACCATTTCGGGTACTATGTTTGCGTCCCCTATCCTCGGAAACTCCCACCTGGATCCGAACATTTGAGAAATTGTTGTTTTAGGGGTTGGGCCCTCTTATTAAGGGGTCGCAACCTACTTTTTGTAGGCGTTGGGGGTAGAGGTATGAGCTACAGCTTGTAGGGTTTGGGGTGCTTAGGGATTTAGGGATTAGGGTTTGTGTTGAGTTCGCCAGTGCGGTTGGTAAAAGAAAACAGTCCCGAGTGCTGAACCATGAGATCATGATGGCTGTTTCTTCTATAAAAGAACTGAAACCTAGCTGCCTGAACTCGAGACCCCTACCCCTTTCTGAACCCCGACCCCAAAACCCACACTGGCTAAGCTCCAAATCCCAAACCCTGCATACATGTCTTGAGTACCGCACTCAGAAACCCTCAGAATCCATGTGCCCATAAAGTATACAATTAGGAATTAACGGGGTTCCTATGTCGGAACCCTTCTGGAGCACCCTTATAGATCTCTTATAGGCATATGGAGCCGAAGGGAAAGCTGTGTTTCGGCGAACTGCGCCAGGTCCACACATCTCCCTCGGTCGGGCCGAACCTGCCCAGAGAGGAAAAATCTGAAGCGGTTGACGATCGAAAGCCTGCATTAAACATAACAAGGAATAGGCCATAATTCCCATAGTTTAGGGTCCTTCAGGTAAGGCAGGGTTTATATCATCAACCGTAGTCCAGGACGAGTGCTGGTGGAACTACGGGATAACCATTGGGAGTATATAATAATAGGGCCTATAGGGATTATAGCACCCGAACAGGTTAGCGGACGCTTAATGGAGGTTAGCCTTCAACACAAAAAGCAACATGGAGACATAAGAGCACACCAAAAAAGCCCAAGCCCTAAACCCTAAATTCTTGGTTACCTACTCTACCACTGTGACCGCACAAGGCCTACTAGGAGGCCTCAATAATTAGAATACGGTTTGGGGCACATAACTGTGCATAACATAGATAGGTATCATCTCGAAATCTACAGTTGTAGAACACAGACGCACACACGCACACAGATATACATATATATATACACATTTATATATGTATATATATATATATATATATATATAAGGCCTCGGGATCTGAAGCCTTCGCACCAGAAGTTTAAAAAGTGTACAGATTCCGGGCATACTTAACACTCCTCTTAGGGGGGACTTGGGCCCCACTTATAACTACCATAGGAGACTTACTTGTAATGATTAGAATAGGGTTTGGGGGCCTTCATACTATAGTTATAATAAGGACCCCCCAAAAATAGCATAGGTAATTACGGACCCTGCTATACCCAAGAACCTTCAAGCAGGCTTGAAACGCCGCCTGCAACTTCCAGGACGTGTCTATGCAGCGATTTAATCCTACTTGTCGGGTATCATGGGGAACTAAAGGTTAACCTTGTTGGCACTATAGGGATTATATGGCGACTGTACTACACAAAGAAGGTTAAAGGTTATATACCTACTCTACCACTAGGTTTAATGATGTACTGTCGCACGCCTTCGGGTTGAATCATGTCCAGATCTCTTTTGGCTGAAGCCACGCACGAACACAATTGAAGATCGGACAGCAGGAGTGCTGAACAGATTCAGCCACAGGACTACCTTTTAGTCCTATCTGCAATCACTCATGGCCTCATGGTAGACAGACTGATTAGGCAGCTGCAGCCAACGAGAAACGGTAGCGGTGTTTGATGTGGCAGTCCTGTTCGTGAAGCTAACCATTCCTAGACCCTCAAGAGTAGGTAAAATAAAGGCCCAAAACCTATAGAAAGGCTATAATTCTACATACTTGTGGGGTCCAGATTAACACATTTAGCCAAACTGGTCGTTCGACAGAGACATTGCCACTCTACACCTGGCCGTGCCCCTTCAGCGCAGGCTGCGTGAGCACAATACTGTCTGGTTCTTAGTAGGGAATGGGGGAATGGGTTATGAGGACTATTCTTGGGGATTCTATAGGGGCTACTGTAGGGGTCCATTCCCCACTTAGCACCAGACAGACTAAGTCACTAAGCCGAACACATACACAGCGTAATTACTCTGCACCTTGCACCTGCCGAAAACTCGAACCTCGTGCTTGGAGAAAATGGGGTTTTAGGAAGCAGCTGCACTGCTGGTGTTGCACGGTAGCTACAGTCTAAAGTGCAAGGTCGGCAAGTCCACGTGGTCCGTGTAGCGCTTGGTAAGCTTTGAGCTCCAACTTGGACTTGCGGCAAAGTGGTCAAACCATCACATCGGGAATGCCTGCCTGTTCTCTGGGGCGAGCGTGAAGTACAGTGAATGAGGAACAGCTACCGTTTCCTCTCCAGCACTCCTGCGAGTCCACGGTACACTAACCTGGCATCGTGATCCATGAGGATCCGAAGCCCAACGAGCCACGAGAAATGCAGCTGCCTGAATGAATAGGGCTCTCTTCTTACCGGGCCCTTCTCCCGCCCCGTGCCTGAATAGGGTTTCGGGTTTAGGACCACTACGAGGAGCTGATCGATCGTCTTTGCTTGGGCATGTCGCAATCTGATCCACATGCCAACTGTACTTGCTGAGAGGTATGCGGTCTTGCAATCTGTCTGGTTTGAACTTTGGGAAGCCTCTGAAAGCAAGAAGCAGCCCAGAATCTCCATGACTCTTTCTCGAGACTCTGCGCATCTAATCTATGTGCTAGAACAAAGGGCTTCTCGCTCAGTTCTGATACACCATGTGTAGTATCAGAGCAGTGCAAGACACAAATGCAATTCTTGCCCTGTGCAGATCAAAGAGGTTCAAGAGACGGGACACTGCACGAGAAACCCTTTGCATCGGCAATGGCAAAGACTCGGATACAGACAAGCCGAAGACCCTTCAAACACCACACAAGCCACTGGCGGTTAAAACACGAGAAACTCGCAGAACTCAGAACAACCCTAAACCCTAACTCAAGAAGCCTCCAAAACAGTCCCATAGTAGAGGACCCAGGGACCTTACATCAGCCCCAAAGCCTGAACCCTAAATGGTATGCTCGATGACCTGACCCTCACCGGCTCACTGCCGGCTCGTCAGGCGTAGGTCCGCGTCCAGCGCCGCCGCCGGAAGAAGTCGAACGTGCCGGCCTTCGCCTTCGAATGCTGAGGCCCCTTGAAAAGGAACCGTAACATCCCTCTGCAAAAGCCCCCAAATTGGCTTTGGGTCTGTTGGAGGGTGCAGGCATTGAGGGGTTTAGGGCCTAGGGCTTTGTTCAAGGTTTTCAGGTGTCTTTTCATGGTTGAAAGATGTTGCAGGCCTCCGGGCTTCCTAGAATTCTCGGAACTGTTGTGCCTCCTGCACACGCGGCCTGCATGGCTTCTAGTATTTAGGAGTTTATGAAGGATGAAAAGCAAACTTCGCACTCAACGTCGTAGACAGTCTGTCGAAACAGGACAAAGAGAGGGACGTTAGAGTGATTGCTGTGGTGATTGCCCTGTTCATGCTGATGCCAATGCCGGTAGTGGCACTGTTGTAGCGATGGTGTTGGTGACGGTGCTCGCCAAAGCCAGAACCAAAACAACCCTGAACATCACTCCCATGCAAGCCTTCGCGAGACATGAGTCGTGCACTGGTGTGCGATTCTATCTCTGGTGCACACCAGGGCTAAACTGAATACACAACTCCTTGTGTGTGTGTGTAAGCATATACAAACACATGTACATGCTTACTCATGCAAGTATGTATGTGTGCCTTTCAACTTATGCATGCATGTATATACATGTCAGTGTGTGCGCACAAAGATTTGCGTATAAATGTATGTCTCCTTGATTTGATATAGCTGCAACTGAAAAACCAGAGCTGAAGTTTGAGAAGAGGTGCCCAGTGCCCTATGTATTACACCAACATGGAACCCTCGATATAGGCCCTACGGCAGGTGGCCTAGCTCGGATTCCATCCACATCGGGATACACAAATCCAGCAAGTCCTACACCCTTCATAAACTCGAAGCCCTTCTAAACCTAAACCCTAATACCCTGAACCCTAAAGCTCTAAGCCCTTCATAAGCTCTAAGACTCCAAGCCCTTCTCAACCGCTCCGAAAGGGGATCATATGGGAGGGTAAAGCTTCGAAAACCTTGAAAAATGGGAGTTTCCGAGAACAGGTGACCCTAGTATCGTACCCATTTTCAGGACGCCAGAAGAAGATACCCCCTAGGTCCCGGAAACTTGCGAAGTGCCTCCCAGGTTGAAATGTTCCAGGACCAGGCCAGCCCGTTGCCGTACATCCAGCCTTCATCGTCCGTGCCTGTGATTGTGACAAGGGGCCATACTAATTAGAATATGGTTCCCTTAAAGGGTTCCTTTAAAAGTGGCCTATAAGGGATACTATAGTAGGGTTTTATGATATTACCAATGCCGTTCTGGGGTGCCTTATTCCTACTGTCATCTAATTAGAGTATAACGGACCCTGAAACCCTATTCTCATAATTGAGGCCCCTATATATCCATAGTACCCTTATAGATCCCTTTTAAAGGATCCCTGTTCTAATCATTAAGGCCCCCACATTACCCCCAGGGTCACCTAATAATTAGGTACTCGGGTTTGGGATAGTAGTTACGTAGGTTAGGATTTCGGAGAGTATATTATGATAATAAGGTACTTGGACCCTTGGGGTTACTTTCCCGGAACCTGAACCTCCAGTTCTCTAAACTATGCGCGCTACTGGATTGCAGAGTGTTCGTTTTAGGTCTGCTACTTCGGTAACTGAACTCCAAACTCCAAACTTTGAGCCCTAACTCCACAACCCTAAACACCCAGGGCTTCCTAACCCGCACGAAAAAATGGGGCCCTTACAATAACCTGATTGGGGTTTTGAAGATACCGCGGCTTCGCGCTATCCTAGCAACCTAATTCGCAAACGCGCTTGGGACTCCATAGCTAGATCCACTAACTTCAAGGGGGCCTAAGTACCTCCATAGTACGATGTAGGGCTCTACAAGACAAATCACGATGATGGTTTGGGCAGGTATCCTCCATATAGGCACTGGTGGGGACCCTTTGGGCAAGAGAAAGCTGGGGAGAGCTCCCTAACCCCTAAACCCTATAGATCCCTTACAGGAACCCCTGTAGTGCCCTTTAACCCTAAACCCCATAGATCCCTTAAAGCAACGCGTATAGCACCCTTTAAAGGAACCCCTAGAGTGCCCTTAAAAAGAAACCCCTGTGGTGCCCTTTGAAGGAACCCTAAACCCTCTAGATCCCTTAAATTAAAGGAACCCCTGTAGTACCCTTTAAAGATCCCCTCCCTAAACCCTAAACCCTAAACCCTCCGCCCTAACAAGCCTGCGTGCTTGTCCACATGCCAGGCAGTAGTTGCCCGGTAAAGGCCCCGGTCCAGCTCAACAGGAGGATGGGACCTAAGTCCGGTTCAGGGTTTAGGGCTCCTTTAAGGGATCTATAGGGTTTTCTTAAAGGGGCCTATAAGGCATCTATAGTGGCGGTTTAGGGTTTAGGGGTTTTAGGGTTTAGGGATAAGGGCCTAAGTGCTACAGGGCAACGTATAAGACCAAGAAGGGTGGTAAGGTTTTTAGGGCCTGTTTGGAAAGAAGTCGGGGATCCTCTGCCGCAAGAAAGGCTTCAGAAAACAAATCTCTAGATGGCACCATCGAATCTGTTCCTGGACCTCTTAAAGCCATAAGCCCGAAATCTAGCATACGGCGTCTATGATATGTCACAATCATACACAGCTCTCTGCCAAAGCCGAGTTTCCGCATTGCACACTCCTCCTGGTTCAGCTTCCTGAGTGGGCAGCTTATAGTGATAGCAATACTCAGAACAACAATGGCGATAACAAGATTGTTCAAAATTCTAGAGCCCGCGGAAACCCCGACACAGGAAGTAGAAAGACTCTATACCAAGCACTAGTAGACTCAATTATTGGACGTTTGAGGGCTGAGACGAGCACGGCTCTTCATCCCCGGTTGTCCTCGCGAAGTCCCGAAACCTTCCTCATAGCTACAGTTTGGGGCTTAGGGGTTCCGGATGATTCTTAAAGCATTCCGTTATAGCCGCTAAACAGTTTCACCATCATAGCATATCCGAAGAGCCTTGTCTGATTCTTGAGGCCCCACTCCCTCTCTCTCTCTCTCTCTCTCTCTCTCTCTCTCTCTCTCTCTCTCTCTGTCTCTCTCTCTCTCTCTCTCTCTCTCTCTGTCCCTCTCTCTCTCTCTCTCTCTCTCTCTCTCTCTCTCTCTCTCTCTCTCTCTCTCTCTCTCTCTCTCTCTCTCTCTCTCTCTCTCTCTCTCTATGTATATAAATAAACGCTGTATATGTGTGTAAGTTACAATGCATGTGTATATATATATATATATATATATGTACATGCATACATACATATACATATATATATATACACATGCATGCGTGTGTGCGTGTGTATGTGTTTATGTATACAAATTTGTTTACATATACATATATATATATATGTATATATTCATATTAGTATTACTATTACAGTGCATACATTTTCGCTCAAGCTATCGAGCCTTCAGGGTAGGTTCTAGAGTTGAAGTTAGATACACATGCTCAAGGGGCAGAGTGCTTACGCTCTCGCAACTCGGACAAGCCTGACGAGGTCTCTTGACTCGCATTGACGTATGCTTGGGGTTCAGGGTTTCGTTTACAGTATACACTAGAGTCACTAGAAGGTTGGAATGTGGATTTGGGGTGATTAGTGCCGGGTCGCCTATAGCATACCTCAAGGGCACGAGCATACTCATGTTCCAACTTGTCGCCTTCTCCTGTAAATCTGGCACAGAAGGTCTTTGGAGTATTCACAGCTTCAGTAGCTCAGGATGCGAGGTTGCGGCGGCACGAGGCCTCAAACACCTCCGTAGTACAACACCCGAACTCCCGTTTTCAACCCCCTATATAACAAATCCTTAACGGAAAGCCCTATACAACCCAAAGAGCTGCAACTGGATTTGGCCAGGCTACGCAATAAGGTGAGGGTGCCGATTCCCAGTGGAATCCAGCCACCTCGGTGTGCGATAAGCCCGGCTGTCGTCGGGCTTCGTCGTAAACCCTAAACCGAGACATGAACCATTCAATCTGTTGTCTCATGACAGGCCTCAGAGACTTGACTACCTGGTTGTCGTCTTACTTGTGCAGTATATTAGGGGAACCACAGGTGAGCTTCTAAGATTACACGGGGACCGTAGCACCCCACACATGTTACATGTTACCTACTCTACTTTACTGCCAAGAAATCACACTAACTCACAAAATTGAACACCGGTACCCAACTGGAGTAAGAGAGCCAATCAGTCGGCTCTTGCAAAGCGGCCTCTTATGCGTGATTGCGCTGCTTTCAAGTCTCTGGTTTTGGGATAGAAGGGGTTTTGGGCTAGTCGTCGTGGGAGAGAGAGAGAGAGAGAGAGGAGACATACATACACATATATATATATATATACATATATATATATATATATGGACAGAGAGAATATTGTCTTGCGACATGGTATTGTGGTCATAACAAGGGAAGAAGGAGATGCTCGAACTAATTGCTTCAGCATCCTTAGATTTTTCTGGTATTCTTAATCTCTCCATTGCTGCTACTGTTACAATTATTGTCATCAGTATGAGTATGCTGATTCTTATTATCGCAGCCTCCATCGGAGTAGAATCGGAGGAAAGCTCGAACCAGGATAAAGCGCTCAAATTCAAGCGGGGCGAAGGTTTACAGTTCAGGGTCTTTAGGGTTCAGGGTTCAGAGTGCCGGGCTCAGGGTATAGATGTTTATGGCTATTTCATGTCAGGATGCCTCCAGCTCATCTCTGTGTCAACCGGTAGGAAAGGCGTCCGCCAACCTTGCAGACTTGTGTGTAACTCTCTGGTGTTGTCGATTGTATCCTTGGACCTGAAAGCGCAGTCATTGCGGGTAGAATTGATCAGTTTCAAACGAACACTGCTGGATTTCAAGGTCTGCCGCTTTTTTGAAGCTGTGCTGGCTCTGAATCTTGAGCCTCCATCTGGTTTTGACTTAAGGTTAAGGTTTTGTCGGTTTAGGGTTCGGCTGTTCTTTGACTCTCACACTCGGCAACACCAGGCCAGGTCGGAAGAGAGGGTTTAGGGTTTAGGGGTTTAGGGGCTGGGGATTTCGGGGGTTTCAGCACTCACACTCCGACTTGCCTGGGCGAGGTTCCTGGTACGACGACGGCACATTGGCACCCTACGGCCGCTTAACCGTAGATCGCATCACCTATAGTCTCCATTGTAGTTCCTTTTTCGGTGTAACCAGTTTTTATACTAATGATCCTATAAGGTAACCCCAACAAGGAACCACAATGGAGCCTATAGGTAGCTACAGGCCTCAAGTCTGATCCATTTGGGTGTAGGGAGGTTGAAGATATTGTAGTGTTTTTGAAGCCCAGCGAGACTACCGTGATGCTTTGTTACAGCTAGGGACCACACGCACTAGGAATCGTTATGTCGACCTCCACACAAGCTTTGCCAAGAACATTTGGACTTAGCCAAACCAAAAATCGAGACTTCACATCATTCAATCTCAAAAGGTTTATATTCTCGGACTCTCGGACTACGGTTTAGACTAAACCATACTCCAGTAGATACCCTAAACCCGAAAGCCTACACCCCAAACTCCAATCCCCAAACCCACCTTCACCATCCCAAGCGGCTTTTCGAGACTAGGTGGAAGCGCTCCACCTCGAAAACTTCCAATACTCGCTGGCCCACACCTCCTGCCAACTGCCGGCCCTACTTGCCTTAGGGTTACGGGTTTAAGGCATTAGGGGCTTTGAGTTCGGGCACTATCGGGTTTGTAGGGTCGAGGGCCTAGGCTGCCCTTGAGGCAGCTAGAGCCTGCACCCCTGTGAAGCTTAGGTCAATGCCTTGTGGCCTGAGGAAGCAACCGGAGGTTCAAGAGGCTGAACCAAGTAGGACCCTTCGAACCAAAGATACACGCTTGAGCCCTTGACCCTTGAAGCCTAGTCCGTCGCTGAGCCGCACGAGAACCTCAAGGGGTGCAGCCGAGGCCCAATACAAGTGAACAACTAAACACAATACTAATAAGAATACGAATACGAATAAATTAATGATAATAACATAATTCGAGCAAGTGGGGCCGCCAAGATGCTAACAGTCGAAGAGCCCAACGGTTGAAATTTGTTGAGGGAGGTTTCAAGCAGAGTTCTGGAATCAGGCGGCTCGGTCTCATACTGAGTATGAGTATGTATTTCAGAACCGGCTTACTAGGCTACGTGAACCGTTGCATTCATGTATCGGCTGGATATCGACCCCACAGACAGGAGCAGCATCATCAAGTATGACATACATCCTGCTACAGACTGGTACCCGAAAACCGTTTACCGAGACCGCTTCTTGGAACCCTGGAACGATCTGCAAATACTGGACCGGCAAGCCACTCAGGACTCAAAGCTGCGAGTCCCAGGACAAGAGCCTTTGCTAACCAAAGCTTTAAGGCCTATGGTTTAGGTTTCCGAGCGTCTCATCACTCATTCACACACTTACCGAGGCGCAAACCCAAGCTTGCAACCCTCCGAACATTTACGGAGTCCCGAACCACTTCCCTAACGGCCCAACATCATCAGCGCATTGAAAAATGATGCCCGCTCAGCTACTAAGTTGCCCTTATAGAACCCCTAAAAACCCCTTAAAGGAACCCCTTATAATACCCTAGACCCTATTAGAGCCGTATAGATCCCTTAAAGGAGCCCCTTATAATACCCTAAACCCTATTAAGGCTTTGTTGAGTGGCCAAGCCCCAAGCGGCCTCGTTTGCCGTTCCCCAGCGGCTCTTCCTTGCCTTTGCCACGGGTCCGCTCCTGAGCTAAGGCTCACGGCAACCACCTCGCCCCTCAAAGAAAAAAACAAATGTAACATAGAGGCCTTAATAACCACAATTGGGTTTTGGGGGTTCCGTATAATAAAAACTATGAATATAATAACACCCCAAAATCTCTAACATCGTAAAGTCTCCCCTGCCAGAATCCCCCTCTCTGTCGTACCCCTAAAGCCTAAGGCTACCTTCTATAGGGTTCAGGCATTCACGCCTCGAGCCGTACATGCAAGCACTGATTTCTGGCGTGGGGGCTTCAGAGCTCAGGACCAGAATGAGAATGATAAGACGATTACGTACTCTGCTTCTTGTTGCTATGACCATTACGTACTGTTATTATTGTTGTTTTACTATTGGTAGTATTCGCACACGTATTGCAACCGTAATTTTTGTTCTTGACAACGAGAAGAGGCTGAACCAGCAGAAATCAAATTCATTGCCTGCAACCCCCACGGAGCAATGACCATGACAGATGTACCGCAAGGGACGGTTCAACACTTATGAGGTTTCTTGCCAGAAGTCCTCCTGCAAAGCACCGGAGAACTCATCCCAATTTGCGATGCCTCTGGCAAGGGCGCCATTTCTGGGTACGCACATGTGGGCGGCTAGTTTGGGTAGGGGGCGTGTCGTTTGGTTCAGGGTGAGAACGGTTTGAGGGGTTTGAGAACCCATCCTTTCATAGCCACAGTAACACCTGAAATCCATTGAAGCTCTCCCTGAGTCCCTAAACCCTATATCCCCAGCATGTGTTCCATTTTTGCATCCGGGCTGTGATGTTCCGAACTCGGATATGGGGAGCGGGCAGTTCTCTAGAATTGGGCTCCTTTGGATAAGGGCGCCGTACTATTTTGTGGGACCTAAAGAGGGACCCGAATTCAAAGAACTACTCATACGGATGGTTGTCGGAATTGTGGCCCCTTTTTGGGTACCCTAAATATATGGTGCCGTATTATGATAGGGAGCCAAAAAGGGACCATCCTTTTGACAACCACCCATATGGTAGAAGCAGGTCGCGGTCTTCTTCACGGAGGTCTGAACTCTGCGGACTGCTCGCACCATGGGGTATAGTGGCTGTTGAAGATGCGGCGTAATGCTCGGAGTTAAGAAGTCCCCGGCCGAGCCCGAATGTAGCTTTTCGTGGAATGTAAGACAGTCCGGGTAGCCAGTATGTGCACACCATAAGGTGCCGTGTGGGGGACACAGGATGTTCCAGCATGTAAGGTCTGGCGGCATGCTGCATTCCCGACTTAGATCATCATTGCTTACAACTTAGGACAATGCAGGTTGGAGTAGCGCTAGATATATATATATATATATATATATATATATACATACATACCTATGTACATGCGAACTGTAAAATCGCAGAGGCCGTGGCTTCCCCCAACGACGCCGAAAGTACATCGGTTTGAGCCTCGAGGCCCTGAAACTCCCCACAGACAAACCCAGAGAGCCCAATACCCCGTAATTAAGGAATACCTAGGGTTACTTTAAAGGGATCCTTAAGGGTTCCCTTAAGGGATCTATAGGGTTTTTGGTTTAAAGGGGACTTCAATAGCCCTTCATTAAGGAATATACTGAATATACCTTAAATCATCATATGAAGCCCTATATAAGCTAAGCCATACTCCTGAATTAAGGGGTATTGGGCTCTCTGGGTCCCCACACCCACCCGCAAACCCTGGAAGTTTCAAGGCTGCCGACGGGGAAGGCGTGAGTGGCGCAGGTCCCTGGCAATTCGGGGCTCCTGGTGCAAGAAAGGGCTTTAGGGCAAACTTTACTGCAGTTTACTCATAAGGGAACTACAAGGGATACTTTACAAAACCTTCGGCCTCGTAGCATAGATGCCAACTTGAACCCGAGAGGGATGAAGCCTACACCAGAGGGGATATAGACGCTCTCAATGAGGTCCCTTTTAAGAGGGCCAGAGGTAGGGTTAAGAAGGGTCCCTAAACCCCAACCCCCTAAACCCCTAAACCGTAGCTACACCCTGGGCCGGCCTTGGGGATTCTTCACAGCAGCCTCGAGGCCCAGGATCAACGCTTCCCAGGCCTCCACAGCGAGGACTCTGAGGGTACATGTGCCCAAATAGGGATCCTTTAAGGGGTTCCTTTAAGGGTTGCCATAAGTGTTTCGGCGCTCACACTATAAGGGTTTACTGTGAGGTAGAAGGGTTTAGGGGTTAGGTAAGGATAACTATGATGAGGTATACGAGTTTAGGGGTTAGGGTATAAGCGTCCATATACCCACATAGCGCTCCTTTAAGGGATCCATAGGGGTTCTATAAGGGTCCATGAGGACTAGGTGGGGACATACACTCTAAGGCTCAAAGGTCCTAGGTACTGTCAGGGGGGATACCTTCCCAAATGAGAGTAATAATGCCGAATATAGAACCCTACATTCTATTGTATACGCAGTTAGGACCCTTTGAGAGGGTCACCTGAAGAGTACCTGTGAGGGTGACGTCAACGGTTACCTGCAGCGTTAGGTTAAGGCCGTGAAGGCTTGCTGACAGGGTTGCAACAATTATCAAGGTTACCGTATAAACGTTCAACGTTACTATAAATCAAGGTTTCTATACGGGCTACAAGACGGGTTAGTTTAAGGGTTACGTTATAAAGGTTACTGTAGTGGTTACTATAAAGGTTGCTACGATAAGGGTGATTAAAGGGTTACTATAAGGGTGGTTGAGAAGGGCTACTAGAATGATTCTAGGCTATCTAACTTATAGGGTCTGAGGGATGTAGAGGCTTCGGCGATGTTGTAGGGTGAGAGGATTTGGGCTTTTGCGCATTAAGGATCACGCTCGGAGGATTCCCGGTTACGGGTTTGACAATGTTGGTGGATTATAGGAGTTCGTTTAGGTTTAGCAGGGTGCGCAGGAAACTCAGAACTTCAGTGATCCAAAGATTTTACACGATTTCTTTGGCCCGCGAAACAAACTGGCTGGTCAGCAGGCCCAGCGCCCTAAATCCTAAACGTTTAAAGTCAAAGTCGAGTACTGGACTGGAGGGCTTCAGCCAGAGTCCGGCTAGGAGACGACGTCCATAGTGGACCAGCTTGGTCTCTGATCAAGCTGCAGCCCTTTCTCTTGCAAATAAGCGACACTAACAAGAGTACCCCTCTTCTGAAGCATGTAAATTGGGGCCGGGTCTGCTAATTAAGGGCTGGTTTCTCGGGTCCTTGTAACGAGGATCCTCGTGGTTTTTGTGGAGGAGCGAGGGGGAGGAGTCCCGGTACTTAGGACCCTCTGTTCAGGGTCTGCATTGAAATTCCCTACCATTTCCGCTCTGAAAACCCAGTTGGCCTGCACAGAGAAGCCAGCGGCACGCATTGGCAGCACCCAAGTTTTGCCTGGCTGAGTGGGTGTTCTATTGTATGCGCGGTAGTGATTGCAGTAGCAGCAGTAGCAGTAGTATTGGTACTAGCAGCAGTGCCAGTGGCAGTGGTGGCAGCAGCAGCAGCAGAAGCAGTCGCAAATGAGTAGCAGCAGAGTCGTAGTATTAGCAGTCTTGGTCGTCGAAGCAGTCGTCGTAGTGGTGGTCGCACTAGCTGTAGTCGTAGTACTCAGTAGCTTTAGCTTGCAGTTTGAAAAGTAGTAGTACTAGTAGTAGTAGTAGTAGTAGTAGTAGTAGTAGTAGTAGTAGTAGTAGTAGTAGTAGTAATAATAATAAGTAGTAGTGGTAGTAGTAGTAGCAGCAGCAGCAGAAAGCACAAGAGGTCATCGCAGGAACAGCAGAAGCATTAACACCACTAACAATACTAATAGCGATAGCGCTAGTGGTATTGGCAGAGGTAGCCGTGGACGTAGTAGTTTTTGTTCATGATGTCACATGACGTGATGTTGTTGTTGTTGCCGTTGTTGCTGTTGTGGTAGTAGCAGCAGCTGCAGCAGCAGCGTCATCTTAGCCGTCGACGGAAAAAGGAGCAGGCGACGACTGGTTACCCTTATTGGATGGAGTAGCACTAGACAGCCAGAGCAAGACTACAGTCAGAAACGCTGCAACACTAAATCAAAGTCTCCTGATTGATGAAGCAAATGACACAGTAAACCTACCAGAGTTGAAGCCTTAAGACGAATAAGAAGTGATCATGAGCAAACACTTAGCATGCGCTCCAAAACTTCGACCATGGATACCCCCACCCCCCAAACCCCCCTGCTTGTTGAACTTCTACATTCTACGTCATGCAACCCAAGCAGCATCTGGACCCCAAAACTGCTGATTTGCGACGCCTCACTGAGCACCCTAGACCCTGCAAGTTGCAAACCCTACCTGGACCCCTAAGAACCTGTACCTTGTACACTAAACCCTAAGAACCTACACGTACACTCTAAACCCTGCATCCGTGCCTTCGCGATCCTCGAGCTGAAGCTGAAACCCGGAATCTTTGGAGGTGTGGATATCCTGGGCTTAGGGTTTAGGGCTTAGGTTTAGGGTTTCGGGGTAGGCTTCGCAGTAGCCAGGGAGAACAAACTATGAACGTTGATTTCAGAATTGTTCCTTAGGGACAGGTCCCAACAAACACTAAAAGAGTATAGTGTTCCAAAACCCCGAGGCCAGGCGATGGTCATATTGAGGCCTTCCTCGTGTTCCTAGACAGAGTTTCATGAGGGTTCTTCAGTAGGGCCTATAGGGGCCTTAACGATTAGAACAGGGTTTCCGGGTATACTAGAGTGTAACGACTGTAAAGAACCATGGGAAAGCAGGCTAGTAGTCATTCAGGCTTCTATATCAGGTCTACATAGGGCTTAGAGTTGCCGTAAAAGTTTCGGTGGGTCTTCAGTTTTCCCACTTGTCGGGTATTATGGGGAACTAAAGGTTAACCTTTTGGGTTATATAGCTACTATATAGGCCCTATCCTACCCAAAAAGGCTAAAGGTTACCCACTCTACTACTAGGTTTTGGGATCAGAGACATTCCTTGGAAGCCTCTGTGATAAAAAAACCACTCAGTAACTTCCTGGACAATCGCAGGACCCTAGACACCCCTGGGTTTAGGGTTTTGGGGTTTAGGGATACCCAGATCCCCAAACGCACGAAAAATGATGGCCCAGCTAATGTGTTCCAGGATGCCACACGAACCTAAAGCAACATCTGCAGTATCCGAAACCCTACAACCGCAGACATATGGCAGAATCCTACAACCTAGTTACAACCCAACGTAAACCCAAACATCCGAGACTCTTTGATACTGTTGAAGTGGCACTCGCCGCGGATCGCCCGACGCAGGACTTCAGGATCCGGACCTCATAGCCCGGTGCTACGTAACAATGGCTAAACCGATAGTTCTCTAGATTAGGGTCCCTGTTAGTGTCATTGTTCTACTGGTGCCGTACTATCGATCGACCTACTACGGGACCCTAATTTAGAGAACTACCCAAGTCTACTAGCCTCAATGATCGAAATAGAGTTCTGGGGTACTGTGTGTCATACCCCGTCGATGGCCCCTGTGTTGTACGGCCGTGCTGCAGGGTAGGAACCGTATAGCGGCTCTTTGTGAGGCTCTGGAAGTATATGTAAGGTCTTCGTTGGGCTTCTTAATGGTTAAATGGCTTAGGGTACTTGGTTGGTAGTGGGTGTCAGGGGTCAGACGGCAGAATTTTTTTTGCCTAGGAGACATGGCCTCTCGTCCGATCGGTTTTGGGTTTAGGGGTAAGGGCTCTGCCAGGTCGATGCTGCCGCGGGCCCACTTGAAATGGAATTCTTCACACCTCCAATGGGTTTCGGCAGTCTTGGGAGCTTCGGGTGCTAGCTTGAACTCAACAACACTCAATCTTCGCCAAGTGGCCCTTCAATGCACCAGAACCGCCGCCAATCAGCGTGTTCCTTCCAAGACTACGAGCATGAGCCAAGGTGCATAGGGTCCCTTAAGTCTTAGAATACGTGTCTTGTTGGACGGGAGGTGTTACTATACACGGACAATAAAGGCAATTCAATTTAGCATGAATGCCACGATCATTTGTTCGACTTCGGGTGGTTGGAGCTGGATGTTGGCTCTGAGTTGAGGGTAGCTTTGGCGCTTCATAATAATGCAAACAAGGGGCCCTAAAACATAAACCCTATCTGTGTGAGCCCGACGTGCAATGTAAACCCGATGTCCCTCTCGATCAAAAACAACAGCTTCACATGTTGTGCAGTACAGTCGCGCAAGCACAGCTTTGCCTCCAGATCTCCTTTATGTGTTTGTACCCAAAACCTAAAACCTACACGGGACCGTGGTCAGAAACACCTCAATGCGAAACCCCAGATCCGAATTGCCTGACTCGTATTTGCTCGCACATGATGCCACACTCAAAGTACTGAAGCCTAAGTGATCAACCCTAGTTAATCCTAGTTCTGAATCCCAAAAAGCCCTCAGGAATTGACACGAAGGAACTGGATGCCATCGAAGCCGTAGACGACTGCATTGATGGGCCTTAGGACAAGGTGCAAAAAGTGTGTGTGTTTGCCGCCGTGTGGTTTGGTTATCTCGGATCGTCAAAACCCTGAAATGGACCCTAAACCCTAAACCCTAAACCCCTAAACCCTAAGGGAAGATTCTACGAGGCTGGAACATGGCTCCGGTTCTCGAGCTGGCTGGAGAAACCTTAACCCTTCTCAGCCTCAGGACCCCACCGAACCCCCGCTTTTTTGGAATACGACCTTTGAACACATGGGTGATGGAATAGGCAGGTTCTTTGGATGCGGGGTTGGACCCCAAACTTGCAAGATAGTCCACTTACCTCTCCGGAGAAGTGAAGGCTAACCTTCAGCAGTTTATAGGGACTATAGTAATGTAGGAACCTGATCCAGAAACCTTGGGCCATTGTAAGGGTTCCTTATATGAGTCCTACTATATTGGGGGTTATAGGACCAGGGTTGCTTAATCAGGTTCCTCCATTACCTCAAAAAGATCAAAGGTTACCTACTCCACCACTGGGTGTCTTTCTGGTGACAACCCAGAACCTTCAGCGAAGCATCTTCAGTTCAAGCCTTCCGGACCCTCAGCCCCGAGGTAAGGGACCCATATGCAGTAAGATCCTCAGTATGAAGACCGTTGCATAAGAGAGCCTAAGATAGAACGCAAGGATCCTTCTGTGCGCAAACACTGCCGCGTGAATGGTTCGAAGATGCACCACCTTGAAACCTTAAACCCTAAACCCAAACCTTAACCCCTAAACTTGCAGCCCTGACCAGCGAGACAAGGTTCCTTCAGCAGCAAAGGCCGAAGTCAGGGGCTTGGGTGATCAGGCGTTTGGAGTTTGGGTAATCAGCCTTGGGTTTAGGGTTTGGGTAATCAGGGGAATGGGTGTTCAAAACTGTGCAGGCACGCAGTTGTCGTCTTGACAAAAAAAGCTTCCCACAGACCCGCTGACAACAAGGAGTGCTTAACCGCGAACCGCTATCCAAACTAGAGCCTTAAAGGCTTCTCTGGATCCTGGTTAGAAGGGATAAGCTACCTACTTATTGGTGTCTCTCCTCCACAAACGTTGCACAATCCTACGAGAGGCTAACCATGAGATCTCTGAACTTTGCCCCAGTTCGCGGATCCTCAAACCCAACACCCGTGCATGGCACTCTCCTCGATGTGTACATACACATACGACGTGTAGAAGGGTTTCAGTGGCGTTCTGCACGGGTTTTATACAAACAAAGATACGGGATCCCAGGGAAAGCCACCAGGAAAGGGTCCCCGAAACCCTGAAGCCTTTTTTACACTGCGCATATGCCACGAACCCTGAAGACTAAACCCCAAACCCGCTCATGCGTAACTATATGTGGAGTTATAAGTAGGGTAACTATATTTATAACTCCTATCAGGGGGCTTATAACCCCACTTATGACCTCCAAGCTGAATCCTATTTTCTGAGACGCTGTTGCACAACCAAGCAGCTTCAGCACTTGTGAGAAGAGCTTCTCTGCAGATTCCTCGGACACAGGCGGCAATCATATAGGGCCTCAACAATTTAGAATTGGGTTGTGGGGGACCTTGCACGGTAAAAGACGGAATCATGCTGGTACTTATCTGGGCTTCTGTACTAGCTGTTCCTGTGCTGACAAGCATGCGACCACATTTTGCCTGGCGCAGATGTTTGTACATTCAGGGGAGCTAAGTTCCTGAGTAGCCCCTTTATACTGAGGGTACCCTTTTTCTTTTTCTTAGTCTTCGGTTTTAAATGAAGGCCCTTTTTGCAGCAGGCCTCGTTGTCCAGCAGCCCGGTTACAGCAACAGCCCCCTTTCCCAGCTTCTTCAAAGCAAGGAGAGGAGACGAGCTGACTCTCGCGACGACAATCCGTTCATGTTCACCCACTTCTGCAGGCGCATTACTAAATGAAGGCCCTAAACCCTAAACCCGCAAAGGGTGCTACTCAGGAACCGTGCGTGGGATGGGAGGACTTCCGGATTGCTGGAACACAGCACCATAGGAGAAGGGTGCAGACACCGCCTGCACTCACCAGGATCAGGTTCGATTGCAGGTATGTCATAAAGCCAGGAAGAAGCCAGACTTGCGTCGCATAGCAGAGACCAAAGAAGATTGTCCCGACCGCTACGAGACCAATGGCGAGCAGCACACGTTCGAATGGGCCATCGCACAAAAGCCGCACCATGTAGGTCAGTCGGAGCATAATCAGTGCTCCGTTTGGCAACACCATCAACCAATACAGTATGGCAGTGAGAAACATGTTCAGTCCATTGTCCAGAAACTCTTGCAGGATGTCTAGACAAACCTGGGTGGTAGTTTGGGGCCCCAGAAGTATTCACGAATAGATACCTCTACAGGACCATACGCGGAAATCTTTGAAGTTTCCTAACCCTAAACTAAACCCTAAACCCTAAACTAAACCCTAAACCCTAAACCCCTAAACCCTAATCCCTAAACTAAACCCTAAACCCTAAACTAAACCCTAAACCCTAAACCCCAAATGTGCCAGCTAGAAGCCCATAGGACCGGACAGTTCACCATCACCAGGCGCCAATATGTGAAGGTGCGGTTGGCCAGTTGATCCACGAGCACCTCTAGGAGCTTGCTGCGCCTTAGCTGCTGACTTAGCAGGCCCAAAAGTTCAAACGAAAAGTTCTATAGGGGATAGAACATGCTCCCGAAACCATAAACCCAGAACCCCAAATCCCTAACCCAAAAGTGTACTTGGAGGTTATAAGTGGCGTTATAAGTAGGGTAACTATAGCAATAAGCCCTATTAGGGGAGTTAGAAGTTAGAACCCTACTTATAACTACCCATGAGCCTCCAAGTAAGATACCCCTAATTTCCGGAAACCCTAAACCGTTGTAGAGCCCTTTAAAGGAACCCTTATGGCCCCCTTATGGTTACCCTTTAAAGGGACACTTCCTAACCCTAAATCAAAGGGTATAAGGAGGGGCCCTTACTAAGGACCCCTAGGGATAGAACCTTAATATAGCTATTATATACCCATTATATAGCCCATTATAAGGTAGGAGTCCCCATTAACGGCCCCTCCTTTTGCCCTTTGACTAAAGTGTAAGATATATGGGAGTTTCCGAACATAGGGGACCCTAATATACTACCCTAAATAGTGGGATCCTTATTATGAGGACCCAAAATAACCTACCCCCAATTGTCGGAAACTCCCATATCCATTCAGCTACTAAGGCGCACGAGGGCCTCGAACTGGGCCGTGGATCCGAACCAGGCGGAGACGCAGCGAAGAATGATGCTGCGGTCACAGATCCTATGCTGAACTTATGTAGACCCCTATAAGGTTTAGGGATATATATATATATATATATACATATAAAAATATATATATATATATATATATATATATGGGCGCACCCCTATTTGGGGTCCCCTACGTTTTTCGCTACATCACCTGACTGAGCTATAACCACCAGACTAGGTTATAACCAGCCGATTAGGTTATAACCAGCCGACTAGGTTATAACCATTCGAATAATTTATAATCAGGTATACATTATCGATATTTCAGTTTTTTCCAACAAGCGTGCTATAGTCATTAGTCTGGTTCAGTCATTCCTTATCGCGAACTAAATTTTGGAACGAAAAGTTTTCCATCTTTGTACTGTAATGCCGCAATCCCATCAAAGTCTCTGTTGTTGGGCGCATTGCTATGACGTTTTGGCAAACTGATAGCTTTCAATGACATATCCCTGTGCCCCTATGTGATTGCTTGTAGACACTGGTATATCCGGTAGGTATATTTGAGTGGTGCATTCCTTATTTCTGTATGACGGCTGCCCCAAGCCAAAATTGAAAACTTGCACACTACAAGCTTGGCAAACTTTGTACAGTGTTTTTCCTGGGGGACGACATGAAGCGTCGCTTCTTAGGCTTGGCACAGTTTCTATATGCTCAGTGATGAGGCCTGTGCTTTTTGTATCAGCATACCTTAACCATCACGTAAAGCTCACTGAAAACCATAAAGCTACATCTAGCTTGTCCGAATTTCTGTTTGTGTTCTTGTGAATATTTTCTGAAGGTCGAACAGAAGCCATTGTTCCCAATCCAGAACGTGCTCCTCGTTTTAGAAAAAGTGGTAAACACACACCGAATCACTCCTCGAAAGAGGTACATCCATGTAGTTGGAAATAGCATTGCAAGGAATTTTCTACGTACCGAGCGAGGAAACCTAACAGTTTGCAAGTTGCAAATCGCTCACCACACATATTCTTATCAGTTTTGTCTCATCGAAATCCTGCTTCCTTGGAACGATGTTTGAACATAACGTTGCAACCAGTTCGCCTATGTACGAAGTGATGAAACCTGACCACGCTGTAAGCTTTGATATACTATCTCTCCCTACAATGACGTCGTATCAGTCGTATCTCAACTTTTTTGTGTACCGTGATATTCCAATGTTGACAACACTTACTGACCGACTGTAATCCCGATAGAGACCCTTCATCTTCCGCATTTTGATTCCTGGGTCATTGACATGTTAGCGGCTGTACATAGATCTCATAAGCCCGATGTACTGGAACGGACAGACCATTATGTAAAGTCCGCCATATAGCCTTTCCGCTAAAGTTGGGGAATGCGCATATGGTCCCCGGAATTATGTTTGTTACAAAGCACTGCATCATGCCTCAACAACCGAATACATGCCAATTACCTCGGACCTTCTTCTAGTCCTTGTTTAGTTTCATGGCGGTTACATTTCCCCTGAAACACCGAAACTTTCGAACGTTTGGATCTAGGTCTAGGTGTTGATGAAGTAGCGGTGGCACAGATTTGCTTCGTAAGGTTTATATTGTGCAACAAACAATCAAGGCACCCCAATTTACAAACCACAACCCTGGTATGTAAGCCCCCCGGTGTTTCGACACAGTTTACCAATATTGCAGGTTCACCATCAAGTGTTGGGTTTGGGTTTTACTGCTTAGGGTTTGGCGCTAGGGTTTGGGGGAGCCTTAGACTTAAACCATTATACCGGCTCGCTTGCGCGATACGACACGGAAGACTTAAACCATCAAACCAAAAAACCAATCCATTTGATCTATAGGGCACGGCGGGAGTCTTCAAACCCTGAACGTATTTTGCAGCCTGGTTATAACCTCTGTCCCCGGTTATAACCAGGACACCTGCGTAGTAGGCAGCCCTAGACCCATCACTAAACCATTAAACCATTATCCTTTCCCCCAATGGAACCAAACCAATAAACCATTAAACCAATCCTTTTGCCCCATTGCACTAAACCATTAAACCAATCCCTTTACCCCATACCACCAAACCACTAAACCATTAAACCAATCCTTTCCCCCAATGCACCTAAAACACTAAGCCATTAAACCATTAAACCAATCCCTTTACTTCATACCACTAAACCACTAAACCATTAAACCATTAAACCATTAAACCAATCCGTTTGCTCCATACCACTAGACCACTAAACCACTAAACCATTAAACCATTAAACCATTAAACCAATGCTTTCGGCCCATACAGGGATGTGTCTCTCTCTATAGGGGAAAATGATTGGTTTAATGGTTTAATGGTTTAGGTCCATTGGGGGAAATGATTGGTTTAATGGTTTAATGGTTTATTGGTTTAGTGGTTTAGGTCCATTGGGGGAAATGATTGGTTTAATGGTTTAATGGTTTATTGGTTTGGGTCCATTAGGGGAAAGGATTGGTTTAATGGTTTAATGGTTTGTTGGTTTAGTGGTATGGAGCAAAAGGAATGGTTTAATGGTTTAATGGTTTAGTGGTTTGGGTGTGCCAAAACCCAGGGGACCCCATATAGGGGGGTACCCATATATATATATATATATATAATTTAGCTATTTCTTAGGGATTCTTGTAACCAAAAACTGAAGAACTATTTCGAAGTTCCCATGAGGATCAGGTGCTCGCCCGTCGCTTTGTCATAGTGGCCGATGGCACAGCAATGGCTCGAGGAATCCTGAACCGTGAAACCACGAAGTTGCTCCTGCATCGTCTCGATGTTCCGGCAGTGCAGGAGGACCTGGGCTTCGAAGTAATTTATACTGAACTTAGAACCCTAGTAAAAATTAAAATTTTAGCTGTTTCTTAGGGATTTTAATAACAAAAAACCTACAACTATTTCTAAGTACCCCTAAGCAACCGGGGGAAGAAAGGTATAGAACTTTGGTTCATAATGGTTCCCCTTTAAGTAATGGTTCCAAAAGAATTAACTAAAGTATGGTACTCCAAAGCCCAGGGACAATGTAGGAGACCAGTGTTAAACACGGAAATGTCAGTGTAGCGATGAGCAGCCCGCCATATGGAAATAAAGGCAGGGGCGAGAAGTTGAAAATCATCACAAGCGCACAGAGGCCGAAATTCCCGATCACGAACACTGGACCTACAAAAACTGGACAAATCACCAGACGTTGAGCTTGGGTCTCAAGCCCCTGGCTGTGCAGGAAGGCAGCCATCTCAAACATGCACCAGAGCCTTGGTACCGTCTGAGCAAGAAGAAAAGATCCTGCTAATATGATAATATTATGTTTAAGAGTTTGGGGCCTAGGGCTTAGGGCCAAACCACAACAAGAAGAAACCTAAGATTGGCCAAGAAGCCTGGTCACGAACGTGGCATCCCAAAGAACCAACAAAGAACGCGATCTCTTCAAAAACGCACCGATGCTGACGAGGGCTTCCATTTTGAGTTGTTCATCCAGCTGATTTACGCAGGCAACGTCCAGAAATACACGCTTCTTGCGTTGCCAAAGCAGCAGGGTCAGGTAGTAGCCAACAACCCCACTTGGAGTGCACAGTCGTTTCCAGGGCAGCAGACCAGTCGCATAGAGCGAGAAAGTCAAAATGGCACAGGCCGTGCCAGCAACGAAAGCCGGCAAGCCATTGTTCAGAAAGAGTACACTGAGATACTTTGTCAAAGGATGGACAAGCCAGCTGTGAGACCAAAACTCGTCAAGTATTGTCACCATCTCGCTGTGCCGATGAAGTCTATGTAGTCTTGCCTTCCACCAAAGCCCCGGAGCACTCTGAAGGACTCGAAATATACAGATCCCCCGCACGATTTCTGGCCTCGTGGCCTGCATGTGGGTCATGAGTGCGATATATTGGTCCAGGAACGGATTCTCACCCAGCGAGGTCTCGGAGCAATGGGACGCATCGGCTTCGGAATCTCCCGGCACGTTTAACGTGGAGACCGGCTGCTCCGTTTCCTGCGGCAAAGCTGCCGAAGCCTCTCCCGGGGCGCCTACGCAGACCGGCATAGGTCTGGTCGGCATGGCAAAAAAGGGCACTGTAAAACAGGGGCTCTAATAACTTCGAGTCGGCGAGAACAAGGTTACGGTGCCTTTATGCATAGCATAATTAGCCGTAAAGGGGACAATGCTGCCAGACTAGATCTCTTCTATTTCTTGCTAGAAGGAGAATGGACTGAGGCTACACGACAATCCTCCGAAGCGTGCCGGGCCTCACAACTTGAGACATGTCCGATGGCTGTACCCAGAGAGCCCAATACCCCTTAATTAAGGAATATGGCTTAAATTATATAGGGCTTCATATTATGAGTTAAGCTATATTTCCTTAATTAAGGGGCATTGGGCTCTCTGGGTACGAGGATCTTATACTCTCAGCTCGCAAGTTTAAGGGTTTAGGGTTAAGGGGTTTCGAAGCTCACACTCGCACAAGGCAGGCAAGGCTCCACATAGTCCACTAGGGTCTTAGGGTTGGGGTTTGATTAGGGTTTCGGGCTTCGGATTCGGCACAAATCGAGAGCCGCAAATGAGACCTTGCCACAGGGTCCTATGTGGTGTCGATGAAGGATTGAAAAGACCTCAGAAAATAAAGCCATCGCGTTGCGTCTGTTTGTTTTTGCAGGAAAAACGCAGGAACCCATAGATCAGGATCCTACAAAATAACAATAAATATTGTTATTAATACTAATAGCTAGAACCCAGAGTGTCGCAGTCAGGTTCCTACACCCCTGAACCCTAAACCACGCAGGAACTTCAAATCAAGGCGTCATCCACGGCTTGGAAGATGTCGAAGGCCTCTTCACAAGAAGATGTTGAGAGTTGAGGGCTTAGGACTGCTCCGCTGAGGGTCTTCAGGGGTAATATAGGGGCCCTAATAATTACCTATACTATCTTGGGGGTTCCTTATTATGTTTGTAGTATAAGAGGCCCCAAAACCCTATTCTGATTATTAAGGCCACTGCTATATGTGACCCTCAGAGTAGCCCTTATAGGCCCCTTTCAAAGCAACCCTAAACCCTAAACCTTGCTTTACTTATAGTGAACCCCAGAAATGGATTTAGGATGCCTTGTGCTGGGATCCCCTGTACTTTACTTTAGGGTTTAGGGTTTAGGGTTTAGGGTTTAAGGGGTTTAGGGTTTAGGGTTTAGGGTTACTGATGTTCCATCTTTCTACTTTTTTAAGGCCCCTGTGTTATGTGAATGGGCTGAGTTGTGGCATGGGTCAGCTTGACCTGGATAAGGCTACGCCATGTCTTTGGATCTTAGGAGTTCGGGCGTCAAGGGCAATGGTTTAGGGTTTGGGATTTTACGGGTGAGGGTTCAGGGTTCAGGGGTTGAGGGGTTTAGGGTGTAGGGTAGGTGACGTTGCAAGCCAGTTGCCAATGGGTAATCTGTAGCTACACCTCGGTGTTGCTTTGGGAGTCGGGATTAGGGTGCAGGATTCGTCCCCTTGACCCCCAAAACCTACATTCACCAAAGCCCTAAACTAAACCATTCGTTCACCAAGGGCTCTAGGAACCTCGGGGGATTCAAAAAACACCTACAGCCATCTTTATACACTCCCCAAAGTACTAGCCAGCTAAGAACCCTTAACCACTACATCAAACCCAAGCACCTCCTTTTTCGTTCCTGGGCCCTGTAATTTGGCACGATTTCCCACCCCAGTAGCTAACGGGTTCGACAAACATACTCGCACACCGCGGGCACGGATCAACGCCAACTTACTCAGCTTGCTACTCTGACATTCATTGTTGCGGCAGCAAACAAAAAGGGTATCCTAACTAAAAGACCCAAGTCCGCTAACAGTTTAATGTTTAGGGCTTCGGTGGCTAGTAGCGGAATTTTCGCACTAAGGGTGCCTCGCTTTGCGATCTCCCCAAAAACCCGAATCATTGCCCTAAACCGTTACCGCCCAAAGTCTGAACGCAACAACCATGGGAGTTCGGAATGCTCTGACTATGACCAATGACTATCGTATCCTATACTTACTACCCCAATGAACCACAGAAATAAAAGGTTACACTTTCCGATTCCTACTAAACGATGAGCACCCAACAAGTTTTTTAAAGGTTAGGTATTGGGGACCTAAGTATAATATACTATAAATATGTTGTCATAGAGTCCCCTTTAAGGGGTCTCCCTACTTGGAGGTTCATGGGTAGTTATAGGTAGGGTTATAAGTTATAAGTCCCCTAATTGGGATTATAATTATAGTCGCCCTACTTACAGCTCCACTTATAGTTACCCATGAACCTCCAAGTAGAATCCTAAACCCTATACCCTTATCGTATATAGATCCCTTTAACGGGACCCTCAAAACTACCCAAGAAAACAGACCAGGAGCCTCGTCGCGATCCAACGCCGCTGTACTCGCAGCCGTGGACATGGCCTGTCGGGAGACGCTCCAAGTCAGCTAGGATACCCAGTAACCTAAGAATAAAAAGGCCTCTCTTTTTGGTATTGGGGTAACTTTATAAGGAACCTAGGACTTCAAAAAGGGAATAGGGGTACTACTGGGCATCCTAGTCAGGCTTCAAGTCAGGGTTTAGGGTTTAGCTTCAAGTGAGGGTTTAGGGCTTAGGGTTTAGCTTCAAGTCAGGGTTTAGGGTTTAGCTTCAAGTCAGGGTTTAGCGCTTAGCTTCAAGTCAGAGTTTAGGGTTTAGGGTTTAGCTTCAAGTCAGGGTTTAGGGCTTAGCTTCAAGTTAGGGCTTAGGGTGTAGGGTTGAGCTTCAAGTCAGGGAGCCGGCTGTGAAGGTTTGGGGCTACATGTTGCCATCTTTTAGTAAGACAACGTTATACGCACATGTATATGAGACTACCATTGGAAACCACTGTCCTGCTGAATGAAGACTATGTATTGCAATATATTGAACTTTGTTATGCTATCTGGGAGACCGTGGAAGTCCGTGAAATTGCAGGGTCCGGTATTCGACTCGAGCCAGCTACAAAATGAAGCTGTCACAACCGTGCCTGTACCTTGCGAGACTGGAAAACGTGATCGGAACAAGCTCTTGAGACCAACACAGTCACTACAAATCACAGCCTTAGTATAAGCATAATCCCCCGACAATAGGATGAGGTCAGTCAGCTGTTAGTCCACACTGCCAATTCGTAGCCTCATGGCCGCCACGCGGATCGCCAAACCTCTGGCAAAGAGGGTACTGTAGGCTTAGGGCCTGCGGGTCTTTAGTGATGGCTTAAACCCGTTAAGCCTGACTGATGTTGTTGTTGATGCTGTTGTAGTTGTTGTTGTCGTTGCTGTAGTTGCTGCTGCTGTTGTTGTTGGTGGTGGTGTGGTTCTGATTATCGTGGTTATCGTTGGTGTTGTCGTTGGTGTTGTTGTTGTTTTGCTGTTGTTGTTGTTGTTGTTGTTGTTGTGGTTGTTGTTGTTGTTGTTGTTGCTGCTGTTGTTGTTGCTGGTGTTGTTGTTGTTGTTGTTGTTGTTGTTGTTGTTGTTGTTGTTGTTGTTGTTGTTGTTGTTGTTGTTGTTGTTGTTGTTGTTGTTGTTGTTGTTGTTGTTGTTGTTGTTGTTGTTGTTGTTGTTGTTGTTGTTGTTGTTGTTGTTGTTGTTGTTGTTGTTGTTGTTGTTGTTGTTGTTGTTGTTGTTGTTGTTGTTGTTGTTGTTGTTGTTGTTGTTGGTGTTGTTGTTGTTGGTGGTGTTGTTGTTGTTGTTGTTGTTGTTGTTGTTGGTGGTGGTGGTGTTGGTGTTGGTGTTGGTGCTGGTGCTGGTGTTGGTGTTGTTGTTGTTGCTGCTGTTGTTGCTGTTGTTGTCGTTGTTGTTGTTGTTGGTGGTGTTGTTGGTGTTGGTGTTGTTGTCGTTGTTGATGGTGGTTTTGTTGGTGTTGTTGGTGTTGTTGGTGGTGTTGGTGTTGTTGGTGTTGTTGGTGGTGGCGTTGCTGTTGTTGCTGTTGTGGTTGGTGTTGCCGTTGTTGCTGTTACGGTTGGTGTTGTTGCTGATATTATTCTTATTCTTGTTGTTGGTGGTGTCGCTGTCGCTGTCGTTATTGTTGTCGCTGTTGCTGCTGTTGCTGTTGTTGTTGCCGCTGTCTTTGCTGTCGTTGTCGTTGTTGCTGTTGCCGCTGCTGTTGTTGTTGTTGTGCTTGGTTGTACTGTTGCTGTTGCTGTTCTTGTTGCTGCCGTTGCTGCTGTTGTTGTTGTCGTCGTCGCTATTGTCGCAGCTGCTGCTGTTGTGGTTGTTGGTGATGGTAGTTGCGGTGGTGGTGCTCGCAGCAGCAGCACCAGCAGCAGCAGCAGTAGCAAAGGTAGGAGCAGCTCAGTAGAAGCAAGGGGTTGCGTAGTTGTTGAGTTCATAAGCCCCCCGAAAAGTGTACACCTGTAGGTTTATAGTGGGTAAACCTGTAGTTTTCTAGTGGGTAATATTATCCCAAAAAGTGTACAGTGTATCCACTCAGCTACTGAGGTTGTATCTCCGGGCGCCGGCTTAGGAATACGAATGGCCTCTGCAGTATGACATCGCCCAGCACCCTAAACTCTAGACACCTAAACAAACCCGAGGCCGTGAACGCTGAAAAGTGCGTAGCCTTAGCAATGTCCGTGCCTGAGCTCGACGATCATCATCCGCTCCGGATAGAGGCAAAGCAGCAGCTGCTTCTTCGGACCAGCCGTGAGAGGTATTACCTGGCTTCTAAGGTCTCGGAGCTCACGCATGCTCTGACAGAGGTGACACTGACACCGCCGAGCATAGACTCAACCGCATCACTCGTCAAATACTAAGCACAGGGCACAGACGATTTGGGCTTCTGGGCTTGGGGTCTGGAATCCCTCGCAATCAATGCTTCCAGGAGGTCATACTCTTCTCTGCTCCACTCGCAAAAGAACATGGTGCTCGAGATCAGGCCGTAACTAACAGGTTCCAACAGCAACCCAACAGAAAAACAACAAAACCCCCCAACAAAAACAAACGACCCCTGTTGCCCCACCGCTTTCCAGCTGACATGGCAAGAGCGGAGGCTCGAAACTTTGAAAATCAAAGCCTGAACACAAAGACTGGGTTGTAGTTTTGGGGCTCTGAAAAGTATTTATGAATAGGTACCTCTATAGGAACCATAAGTGAAATTTTAAAAAGTTTCCCAAATTGCCACCTAAAAGAAGAGCTCTTGGTAGGACTCGAGGGTTTGTTGTGTTTGCATTTTGGGGAAGCCGCAAGGCGAAAGGGATCAGAATTCGGGCTTTTTGTTCTTAAAAGCGCGTCGGACTTTTGAATTCGGGCTTAGGGCTTCGGGTCGGGGGTGCACCGCAGCTCTGCACAGCACCTCCTCGATGCCGTACACGAGAAGCTCTCCGATTTGCTTGTTGAGTTGCGCCTGAAGTCAAAGGGGGAAAGGAGGGACCCTTAATGGGGACCCCTGGGACCCTATAATGGGCTATATAAAGGGCCGATAATGGCTATATTAAGGGTATATTATCTAGGGGTCCTTATTAAGGGTCCCTCCTTTTCCCGTTTGATGAAGGGAATGACGGCAAGTTGGATTCCCGTGGGCATGATATGTGCAGAAGGCTTTACGAAGTCGCAAAGACACCGCCGAGTTGATCCCGACTTGGACGTATCAGAGTTGAAAGGTGCTATACTTGGGGCTATGACGTGTCACTACCAACTACCGACAAAAACCTTCACACAGCCAGCCTTTGCATTCAGGTGCGCATGTGCCAACCATGTGACAGGCTTCTCTACTCAGTCTACGTGCGCCAGTCCATGCTCCTCATGCTCAAGCAGCGAAACTGAGATTGAAAACAACAGCGAAGCCTTTCGGGCGCCGAATGTAACTGTCCAGGGTTTGGAGCAAAGTTTGGGGGCTTGGGACTAGCTAAACGTCAAGCTCACGTGTTCTACTAACCCGTTGAGATCCAAAGGCATGGTGCATCGCGATAGGAGGATACATTGGTGCGAAGTACGTACTTGAAACACCTGGCACTGGATTCAGATGGAGTCTGCTCTGCACCTGCATGCATACAGAAGCCCGACATCAGAGATTTCTGTTTCCTGTTAAACTGCCTGTACAAGGCACCGTACTGCTCATAGAACCCGCTTATCCTAGCCTCCCCTGTCCTCCTCTCTCTCTCTCTCTCTCTCTCTCTCTCTCTCTCTCTCTCGTTTTTGCCTATACTATACATTCTCGTAAATTGTGAAAACTAACGGGTCCAGAGACCTTCAACCCATGTGACAGCCAAACGGAGGGCCCTAATATGACACAGACCTGACATGAAACGGATCCTGAATATCGGGCGGGACAGCGCAAACCCCTTCAAAAGAATGGCTGACACGGTATGAAACCAGTAGAAACCCTGCAAGAACAAATGCCGCGTAAATTCCTGAACCCTAAACCCTCAACCCTATAACCAAACCCTCATCCCTTTTTTTGCATAACCTCTAAAATCCTAAACCCTGAACCTTGGATCCTAAACCCTAAACTCCTAAACCCTGAACCTTACATCCTAAACCCTAAACTCCTAAGCCCTGAACCTTTCATCCCAAACTCTAATCTCCCAAGCCCTGAACCTTTTATATATCCTAAACCCTAAACCCCTCAGTCGCCTCAAGCTCACACCAGGGACGCACCACGCCCAGCTTTCCGAAGAGCAACCGGGGCTGCCTTTAAGGGGGGTCCTGTAAGGGCTTGTTGAGGGTTCGCTTAAGGGTTCTTTGAGGCTCCCTTTAAGGGTTCCTTTAAGGGCTCCATACCCAGACCCCAGGGAGGATCTAGAAAGTAGATCCCCTAATTTTGGGCCCCATACTACTAAGGGTACTTTGTGGGAACCCCCCTTTCAGGGATCTACTTTTTGGATCCTCCCGGGGGTCTGGGTCTGGGTCTACTCTAAGGCCCCATCGTACATCGTACGGTTGGTAATATAAATCCTGCACTACCCATAATAAGGAATATACCATAAGTCGCATAGCTTAGGATCATTAAGGTAATGCAAGATTTAGACTATTTTGGGGTTCCTTATTATAAATATAGTCTAGTATAATGAATACCTTATAGACTTCTATGTATGAACCCCGGAAAGGAACTACTATGGGGCCTATGGGTAGGGTCTAGTTTTGCCTAGTTGCCGGGCATCATGGAGAACTAAAAGGTTAACGTTGTTGGTTGTATAGGGACTATCTAGATCCTAAACTACCCAGAAAAGGTTAAAGGTTACCTACTCTACTACTAGGTTTGGGGTCAGGGCGCCAGGATGTTAGGGGCGTAGGAGGCTTTCGATGTGAACGGGTTCAGAGATTGTAGGGCCTGGAGGGACAGTGACTAGGGTTCTGCAATGGGTTTCAGGTTCAAGGTGGGTGGAGGGTTCTGGGGATTGAAAGTTTCGGGTAAGTCGGGCCTTGTTAGGCAGATATCAAACTTATACGGGGGCCGACTACGTATCCTAGCCCAAAAAAGTTAAACCTGTTCGGTTATGTTAGGATTATATAAGCCGCAAAAGACTAAAGGTTGCCTACTCAGCTACTAAGAGCCACAAACCCCTATAGATTGCTTGTTGTCACTCGCACTCACCCTTCATTGCTCTCTCCATCGTTGCAGTCTGCCTTGCGAAGCGATGGATCTGGAAACCTGGCCCAAACCTCAAGGGCCCTCCGCCGACAAACCTCTTCATTTAACTCTCATCAAGTCAATATGATACCTTAGAATACGTAAACTGTACCTACTAAAAAACGCATGATACTAATAATAGCAGTAGTACTGATTACTAACTATAACTACACCGCTTTGGTGGACGGGTGTCGCTTCCTTGTAGGGCAGCATGATTGGGCTTCGGGCTTACTTAAGCAATCATAAACAGCAAGAGCAGCACCTCGCCCGAAAGCGGCGGCGCCGCCGCTTCGTGGCGTTGGAGTCCGGGTTTATGGTGTTGGCAATGCCTGCGCTGAGAGGGTGGGCATTTCTTGTTTTAATTGCGAAACAAAGAGACCCTAAACCCTAAACTCCTTTTGTCACGGGGCTTGCGGCTAGCCAGATCCTTGCAACCCTAAACTCCTGAACACTAAACCTAAACACTACCCCTAAACCCTCAAATCTATAGATCCCTAAAGCTCTAAACCACCGCTCGGGACTTTGCTTCTTGCTTGTGTCATGGAAAACGCTGTCGCGACCGAAGAAAAGAACAGGAGCTATTTCAGTTCCTAGAACCAGACTACGCCGCTAAGGCTTATGCTTGTACCCTAAATCCACAACCCAAAGTCCTAAACCAAAACCCTACTGGTTGTTGTAAGTTCGCTCCAAGCCTGGCAATCCCTCGATAGTGTTCCATGCGTTGCTTTTGCACAGATTCGCCCCCTCACCCTGTTGAGCTTATTTTCGAAGGTGTATTCGGGCTTCAAGCGTTTATGTTCTGCCTCTGCTTTGAGATACCTACTCAACTCCGCACAGGAGACACCCGGTGCGTGCGCATGTGGTCTGTTTCGCGATGTGGTGGTCGAGGAGCCTTTGTGCAAGAGCTTCCAACGTCCCGGAGCCTAGACCAGAGAAAAGCCCCAAACACGATCCGAAATGCCAAGACATGAGCTTCGGATATTGTGCGCTCCTACCTCCAAAATTTCCAAAAACGGTTTAAAAGGCCTGAACCCTGAACCTACACACCTGAAGAGAGAGGTAACCCGCACCTGAACCCACGTCACGGATCGCGAGGCCCACGTTGGAGACCTGGGGTGCCGGACATTAAGAGTTGAGGGCGGAGTGGAGGGAAGAAAAAGGGTGGGGGTGCTTTCTCTTTTATTTATCTCAGTTTTTCAGAGTTTGGGTGGGCGACTGAACCCTAGCGCCCAAAGTCTACAGATTACCGGGACTGTCGTCTTGCTGCTTTTGTAATGGATTCCAATGGATTCCAACTCTGCTAGCACAGTCGGGCCTCCGCCTACACCACGAATAGACCATCGGAAATATTGAGCAATACGGGGGGTTGAGTAATGGGTGGTTATAGGACAAACCTTCTTATTGTAGTCCCCAAGACTACCATTTACTGCAAGGCCTCTATACCAACTCCCGGTGAAGACGGCCGAGACGTCAGTAGACACCTAGGTAGCTAAACCATACATGTAAGACTCCAAAACCCCCCACTGCCTGCGTGCCGTCGAGCTGCCGGTTTCACGCAGGAGCCTACCAAACCACGTCCCAGGCCTGTGAAGAAGCCTGCATGACACGTTGGGGCCATGGGGAGAGACACATGTGTATAAGCAATCAAGCTGGCACTCGGCTAATTAATTGTTCTTCCATGATGGGGGCGATTCTGCTTCCATGTTCTGATGTTCTAGTAACTTAGTATCCGCCCCGCCTGCAACGCCATCTTGCTCAGCACCCCTCATTGGCTCGCGCACGATGTCTGCAAGGCCGTCGATTCCTGGACTACTGGTGCATGCCGTAGGCTCTTTGTTGCCACTGCCAGCCTGGAAACCCTGATGCCGAGGCAAGCGCTGTTGTATCTGTAGCTGTATGTATGTACGTCATGCATTCAATCAACCTCTCAGCAGATATGCACAGCTAAGGCCCTGTGCTCGTCATCCACCATGAAGCTAAAAGCATGTCCGGCCTGTGCCCGAATACTGAAGCCCTGATAGGCAAAATGCCTGGGACCCAAACTCACACACTGGATTCGGCTTTTAGGGTTTAGGGGTTTAACCCTAAATAAACCAAAACCCCCTTAACTTCCAAGCCAGCGTCCCTGCTGCAGGGATTTCCCGGCTTCGGCAAGACCATCCTGAATGCTCCTTGGCACGATGTCGGAAGGTGGCATGGGGATTTCTTCGAGAATATCGAGGGTAATGTAGGGACCATAACAAGTCATACCATAACATGCTATTAGGGAACCACCAACATAGTATAGGTCGTTTTTCAAGCCCCTCTAATACTTTTTCCCCACCCGCCCCTCTAGGAGTCCTTTTTGTTTTGAACGCCTTGTTCCTCAGCCTCACACCCTCTAGGACCCAAAGAGCCCAATATCCCTTAATTAAGTAATATACCTTAAATCATAGTCTGACGCCCTCCATAATTTAAGCCATATTCCTTAGATAAGGGGTGCTGGGCTCTCTGGGGAGTCTATGCTCTAGGGTTTCTTTGGTGACAGGCTTCGGGATTTCTCGGGCGCTCCGGAGGCCTGGGAACCCCTCACAGGCGTCCTGAGAGCTTGTATAGTTCAACTATGGGTTTTTAAAGTTTGTAGAGTATATTTAGGACTGCATATATACTATACATACATACATACATACATTTTTTGTCACTCGTGCTCGACAAGTCAGACGAGGTTTGACAAGATGAGGCAACTACTTAGGCATGGGCCCATACGCATTGGAACAGGCCAGAGCATTAGCAACTCCATATTCGGCAACTCACGATTCAGCGCAACTAAAAGGTCACAGTCTCACGATCTCCACTCACACTCACTGCCCCACAAGCCGGTCAGGATTCCGACTTCACAGGCAGGTCCCAAAAATATATGCACAGCTCCCAGCAGCCCTAGTCAGGCGAGGCCAGCCCCAGCATGTGCACTGTACCATTTGCAGACGTGCGTGCACTCGGTCTCCAGGAACTGAGGCCAGCTGCAGCTGACAGCTTCCAGCAGCACAAAAGGAACAAGTGTCGTCTATGGCAAGTGCAGGCAGTGTCACAGTCAGGCAGCTCCCAGCAGCCCTAGGCAGACGAGGCCAACCCCAGCATGTTCACTATACCATTTGCAGACATGCGCACACCCGTTCTTCAGGAACTGAGGCCAGCTGCAGCTGACAGCCACAAGCAGCTCCAAAGGAACACATGTGGTCTATGGCAAATGCAGGCAGCGTCACAGTCAGTTTGTGTTCAATGTCGCCAGGATTCATGTTGATCATGCTCATTCCTCTTTCTCGCCAAAGTTGTCAGCTCCCTTGAATCCGGCTTAAATTAGGCCGGCCACACATCAAAGATCAGCACCAGTTTGAGAGCAGGGAAGCCATCTCTCGGAGAGTACACTCCCGCATGCCCGGCAGTTGTATCATCAAGCAGCGAGACGATCACGAATAGGCTCCGCCAGAGGAGCGGACCCACAGATTATTCCGCATGCTCGCCAGACGTAGACAGCCATAAGCAAACATACATACATACATACATACATATATATATATATATATATATATCATGATTTCATATATATATATATATATATATATATCTTTGTGTGTGCATGGTGTTAAGGGTATACTTAAGGACTTATGGGGTTCAGGACGAACCAGTTGGATTGCCTCGGGCCACGTGGGAAACAAAAAACACCTGAACCCTAAGCTGGGAGTTAGGATTAGGGGGACCCTTGGGGATATAGACCCTCTCAATAAGGCCCCTTTTTAAAAGAGCCAGAAGTAGGGTTCAGAAGGGGTACCCTTTAAGGGGTCTCCCTAATAATACTACCAAAAAACCCTGACCCGTGAAGAGGGATCGGTGGCACGTTTCAAGGCGACGCTTCTTCTTTCGGCAGGAATTGAACATGAAGTAGTGTAGGAAGCTGAGTAAGAAACCTTGGGCCTTTATTTGGGTTCCTTGTATGAACCCTACTATTTTGGGGCTATAGGACAAGGGTTTCTTAACCAAGTTCCTACATTAGGGATCAAAGGCTGGTGAATGGTGCGAAGGGGCGGCTTGTTTCAGGACTGGTTCTGAGCCCAACTCTGTGCCCTAAGGCGCAGGTCGAACTGCGAATCTCTACATGCGACTCAGTGAGTGGTGCGCTTGTGATACAAGCCAATAATATAGGGGGCCTTAATAATTAGAATAGGGTTTTGGGGCCCAATATGCTCTAGTCGTAGAAAGGAAACCCCCAAACACTAGATGTAATTACTTAGGCCCCTACATTACAACCACAGCTTGAGACGAGTTGCTCGATCTGCTTGGCATTCCGGATCTGTCTCTGGCGTGCGATGTACCTCAAGCAGAACCCCCTAAAAACGATGATCTCATTTCAGCAAGATGTATGACTACCATATTCTCGCTAGTGGGTTTTTGTTTATCATCACTACCTTGAGGGTTCAAGCCCTCAACCCCCCTAAAAAAAAATGAAGAGAGCGGTACAGGCATCGCTTTTGGCAAGACTGCAGCCTGAACTACTGCCTGATATGGGGGTTTCCGAAAATAGGGGACCCTAATATAGTACCCAAAATAGTAAGATCCTTATTATAAGGACCCCCCAAAAAGGTACCCTTAATTTTAGGAAACACCCATATTTCCTGGCAGGAGTCAGAAATCCAGTGGCTGGCAGCAGCAGCGATAATGGTAGTGGTACTCGTGGTGGTCGTGGTGAGGTAGTAAGCAGTAGGTAGTAGGAGGTGGTTACCGATGGCCAGTAGGCAGTGGGAAGCGGCTACTGCGTAAGCTATACTAGACTAGATAGTAGGTGGGAGGCGGTATGCGGTAGCAGTCGTGAATAGTAGCAGTAGCAGTAGCAGCTGCCAGAGCAGCAGCAGCAGCAGCAGGAGGAGCAGCAGCAGCAGCAGCAGCAGCAGGAGCAGTAGCAGGAGCAGGAGCGGTAGCAGCCAGGTAGGAGAAGATTAGCAGCAGGAGGACTAGTAGCAGGAGCAGGAGCAGCAGCAGCAGCAGTAGCAGCAGTAGGAGCAGGAGCAGGAGCAGGAGAAGGAGCAGGAGCAGCAGAAGCAGCAAAAGCAGGAGAAGCAGCAGGAGCAGGAGCAGAAGCCGAAGCAGAAGCAGTAAGAGTAAAGCAGGAGGAGTAGGAGTAGGAGCAGGAGCAGGAGCAGGAGCAAAAGCAAAAGCAGAAGCAGGAGGAGTAGAAGCAGGATGAGTAGGAGTAGGAGTAGGAGTGGAGTAGGAGTAGGAGTAGGAGTAGGAGTAGGAGTAGTAGTAGTAGTAGTGGTAGTAGTGATGGTGGTAGTAGTAGTAGTAGTAGTAGTAGTAGTAGTAGTAGTCGTAGTAGCAGTAGTAGTAGTAGTCGTCGTAGTCGTGGTAGTCGTAGTAGTAGTAGTAGTAGCAGTAGTAGTAGTAGTAGTAGTAGTAGCAGCAATAATAGTAGTAGCGGCAGCAGCAGCAGCAGGAAGAGGAGGAGGAGGAGTAGTAGTAGTAGTAGTAGCGGCAGCGGTAGCAGGAGCAAAACAGCTAGGTAACTAGTGCCAGTAAAACCACTACCAGCTGCTTGTAGAATAATATCGGCGCTAGGTCTCAATTCAGACCACAGACATCTCAAGTCTCTTCACCACAAACCCTAAAGCCCGCACCGAAGCCTAATCCTCCTACGGGAGACTTTTAAAACCAGACCCGTGTATCACTAAATCCTCCAAGAACCCCTCAACCCTAAACCCAGATCCTTCTACTTGGAGGTTCGTGGGTAGTTCTAAGTAAGATTATAAGTCCCCTAATAGAACTCTATCCGCAGTTACCATACTTGTAAACCCACTTAGAACTACCCATGCGCCTCCAAGTAGGCCGTAAACCCTATACCCTTATTGAATCCCCAAATGATCCCTTCAAAGGAATCCTTATAACTACCCATGAACCTGCAAGTATCTTTTGCGGCGAAAGTGCTCCTCGTCCAAAGTCAGTGTGCTCAGGAGGGAGGCCGCCTCCAGGGGATGTTTTCGTACAAACATGATAAGGAAGAGCAAAAAGTAGAATAAGGAAGAGCGAACAATATAATCAGGAATAGTGGAAACATAATAAGGACTAGTAATTATGAATATGATAAGGAACAATATAAATATAGTAAGGAGTAATATAAATAAAAAAAGGAGCCCAGAGGAACAGTGTTGGCAAGTATTGAGGCTTCCTTGAATAAGGTTTTACCCGTGGCTCACGGGGGCTGGGCGCCGCGGGTGACTAACAAAGACCTTCAACCATAAACCCTGTACTCAACACATCTCACTGCGGCAATAGAAGCAAAACAATCCAGCATCCGGAACTTCGGAAAACAAGAGATCCCATTAGACACAATACGGGAGTTATGGCCCACCTTTGCAGCTGGAGTCGCCAAACCCCTCCGCCCCTGCCCTGGTCCGACCTCGCCAGTCATCTGAGAGAAGGAATCCGTCACGTAGCCTGGAACGACTTGTCAGGGCGCAAACCCGACTTAAGGAGGCATGTCGAGGCTTTGGCGACGAGGTCCACGGGGTGGATAGGGGGAAGATGCAGTTTCACAGAGGATTCAGGTTTGGTGCATCTGCTCCACTCCGGCGACTTCAGACGAAGCCATGACGACTAATTAGAATGAAATGAAAAATACTGTTAAACTCTTCACTGAAAAAGGGCCTCAGGTTCGTGAGTCGGGATCCGTCTAGGCCTAAACTAAGGTTTCTTGCAAGTGTTGGGCTTTTTGACGCTCACACTCGCACGTGTCCAGGCAGGCAAGGTCTGAAGACGAACTCGGTATGTTCTCGTGAACTGGGCTTAGGATTTTGGGTTTATCTCGAAGCTCCGCTGTAAACTAGATCCGAGAGGATCAATGACAAGAAACAGACTAGAGTGCATAGAAGCAGCTCCAACTTTCACGTCGCTACACGATCCCCTGCGCTCCCTTTCGAGCCACTCAACACTCGAAGTACGATCTCAGGGCCCCACAACACTTGTGCATGCACATATAAATATGTATATATATATATAGAGAGAGAGAGAGAGCGAGAGAGAGAGAGAGAGAGAGAAGTATAAATATAAATCAATATGGATAAACGAAAAATAATAAGCACACATATCTTCAAACATGACAACTGCATATCTGAATGGATAACTAAAACCAAATGAATAAGTAAGTAAATCATTATATATATATATATATATCTTATAATATATATATATATATATATATATATATATATATACATGTATATGTATATATATATATATATATATACACATGTATATATATATATATATATATGTATACATATGCTGCGAGCGCACAAGCAGGGAGGCGCGATTCTGCAGCCCAGGAAGCTGCCACTCGTCATGAGAATACGAAGGGGAACCCGTGGAAGATTCAGTACCTCATTAGGATTTAGGGGGTTTTACGGGCTTTAGGGGTTTAGGAGTTTAGGGGTTGTAGGGGTTAAGGTTTGGGGATTAGGGCTTCGGCTCACAAACATCTTCTCAAAGCTTGTGTATAGCGCATTTTTGTTTGCCTGACATTGTACAAAGGAAACACAAGAGCCTTAACTTCTCAGCCCTGAACCATAAGGAGTTTTAGATGCGAGCTCTTGAGATGGTTTGGGCTGCCATACATCCCCCTTAGCATCAAGTTTGAATCTCGTTCAAGACCAGAACATAGGCAGGGCTCGCGCTGAGGAGCTTCGGTAACTTTCAAAAGCCATGCCGCTAGGTCCGGCTTATAATGCATCATATATGGGAGTTTCCGAAAACAGGGGACCCTAATATAGTACCCTATATAGTAGGATCCCTGTTAAACTCCCATATTCTCCAGGAGTGAGTGTGTAAGGGCCTTTGGTCAGGTGCGGAGAAGATCGGGGCAGAGGCTGTTGCAGTCTACTGGTCCGGTTGGGTTTACTTACCTTTGGTTAGTAGGGCATTAAAGGGGTCTTAGAAAGGGGTCCATAAGGGTTACTAGAAGGGTACTATCACATAGGGGCCTTAATTATCCTGTGGCTTACCTGTGGTTCGTAGGGAATGGAGGAATGGGGCGCAATTATGACTACTATTACTACCATTCCTCCATTCCCTACTAGCCAAAGGTAAGTTTAGGCATGGGCGCGTTGTTCCTTCGACTCAACACTGTTGTGCCGAATCAAGAAATTGCGACATGAATCCAGCTCATCAGCATTTCGGGAACAGGTTGTATGAGGACAAGTGATTTGGGGACGTGATGCGGCTTGCTACTTTCATTCTCAATCAGGCTTGCTTTGAAAGATTCAGACATTCGAGCTTAGATTGAAGATTGCATCAAAGGCTTGGTACTTGACTTGTCGGCGGGTGGCAGTTCTCAATCTACTTACTCCTGTGAACCTCCGCAACAGTCCGGAGTGCCTCCTGAACCCGTAGCCGCCCTAAACTCTTGTAGGCTGGAGAACCTCATGACCCACCATCATGCCAAGGCCCACGTCGACGTCCCGAACACCACAAACTCATCAAAAACCGCAGACGAGATTACCTAAACCCCTAGCACTAAACCCTAAAACACTCTAGACCTCGAAACCCTGCAGGCCTAACCCCCTAGGCTCCTACACCCAAACCCCTAAACTCCTAAACCAATCATCCCCACAGCATCCTGCGGCCAGCGCTGCGGAGCTCTTGCCCAGCAGTTCGCCCATGTGGCTGAGGAGATTCATTGCGTACCTGACGGTTTCGGGATTCTCGCTCGCTGCTTGCGCTCCCGGGAGAAGAGCATCATCCGGGCAGATGTGTTGGCTCGATATTATGACAGAAGTGATTGGCCTGAACGGTTTGGCACCAGCCCCGATGCAAATCTTAAACCCCGAGGGCCCCAACCCAAAAGCCATCGTAAACCTGGAACTGTAAAGCCCAACCTCTAAACCTTCAACCCTGAAGCACCTTTTACCCGAAGGCCCGAAGCCTAAAACCAAAAAGCTGGTTACCCGAAGCCTAGAACCAAAAAGCTGGAAACGTCTGACCCCAGAACCCCTTGACATCGAGACTTATTCCGAAAGCTTAAACTCTATAGTAGCCGTTCGAGAGCTTTTGCTGCAAGGATCCGTGAACCACCCCTAGACTCTAGGATGTAGCACCTCTTTCGGGATGACCTATGCTTTGGTTAGGATCATAAACTAAGAGATGAAGGCAATCAGAGGCATTACACCTTAACAAGAACCGAACAAGCCATATAGATGGTTCCTGTACCCTAAAGGTTCTTTGAGGCCTAAGCTTTGTTAGGGCTCCAGAAACCCCAAACTCCAAATCCGAAATCCACGAAACTCCAAATCCTGAACCCGCGAATCCAGCCCGCGAAGTGAAACCACCCTAAAAGCCCTAAACCTAAATCCTGAAGGCCCTAAAGCCCCCGAGGCACATCGCGCCAAGGCCACGAAGGAAGTCGTGCAGAGAGCCACGGTGCGGCGGGATGTTGCGCTCCTTCAAGGGTTGAAATCCAAGGGTAAAAGGAGGGACTCTTATTAAGGACCCCTAGGTATATACCCTTAATATAGCTATTGTATACCCATTATATAGCCCATTATAGGGTCGGGGTGGCCCAGAGGTTGCTATAGGGGCCTTAATAATTAGAATAGGGTTTGGGGACCTATTATACTATAAATGTGATAAGGAACTCCCCAAAATAGTATAGGTAATTATTTAAAATTATTTAGGCGCCATACAGTCAGGGTTTACCCTAAACCCTACCTGTGGCCAAAAAGACCTACTACCTTTTCAAGAGCCATATATACCTTAACCCCAAGTAACCTACCTTTTTAAGGACTTATTATATAAAGAAATCATATTAGGGAACCCGAAAAAGGTAGGTTCCGTAGGCTCCAGGTAGAAACTATAATAAGGAACCCTAGAAAGGTAGGTCTCTTCGGCTACAGGTAAGCCAGAGGGTCACGGGGTTCGGCTCTGGTGCTACTTTGGGGGAGTTTCCGAAAATTAGGGGACCCCAAGATAGTACCCTAACTAGTAGGATCCTTATTATATAAGGACCCCCCAAAAAAATACACCCTAATTTCCGGAAATATAGAAGTGTTTTAGGGTTTAGAGCTTCCGAAAATTAGGGGTACCGTATTTGGGGGTCCTTAGAAAAAGGGATCCCAATAGTTCAAGGTATTATTTCAGGGTCCCCTGTTTTCGCAAACCCCATTCTGGGCTCGAAAACTCTTAGGCAAACTTCTCCAGAGCCTACTCTGTCTCGTTCGACACAGAGGCCCCATAGTCATTCCGTTTTGGGGTTCATATATAGAGTCCTCCTATAAGGTAATCCCGAACAGGAAGCCCCAAAACTACGTAGAATAATGGCCCTTTGTAGGTTTTAGGTCATTATTTTACCTACTTTTGAGGGTCTAGGTATGGGTAACCTTATCGGATGATTCTCGTCGGGGTTTCGACCCATGGAGGGGCACGGTTTAGGGTTACTTGGAACAGGGTTTGGGGGCATAAAAATACTATACTTCTAGAAAGGAACCCCGGTAGGGTACTATACTTGAAAAAAGGAACCGTAGGAATACTCTCGGCTATTGGTAAGTATTTAGGCCGCTAGAGTAATGCAAACCCAACCTAAACCCTGAACCCCAACCCAAAACCCTAGATCCTAAATCCCAAACCCTAAACCCCAAACCCTTAACCCTAAACACTACCCTTGTTGCCCATTGTCTCCGGAAGCTTCAGGTCGACTCCGTCGAGGGTCAGCTGACCCGAGAAAGAAAGCATGCGGATGGCCTGCAGGGTTTTGCTGTTGGGTTATAGGGTTATATAGGGTTTGGGGCTGTGGTGTTATACGGTTTAGAGTTATGTAGGGTTTGGGTTATGTAGGGTGTAGTGTTCTTGCTTGTTTTGCTTAAGGGCTTACCCTGAACTCTCAATGTAAGCGGATTCTGAGGCTCACTCTCGGACTGCTGGGGATTTCAGTTCCAGGGATTTAGGCTTAGGGTGCTTTGTGGTTGGTTTGGCGTGGATGTTTTGTTTAGGGGCTTCGGGATTAGTTAGGGTACAGGGACTAGAACGGGTTTAAGACTCAAGGTGCTTTGTCGTTGTTTGTCCTACCGCACGGATCACGACTGCAGGTAAAGGTGTTGGCTGGATCATTTTGCAAAGCATTTCACTTGGGGCTATAGGCCTGTGGATTGGAGTTCGTTGTTGATTCTAACTTGAAAAGCTCTGAGTGCGAGATGACAGGCCTTAGAAGGCTGTAGATGGAAAAATACAGACACAAGAGGCAGTTCGTATTTCGTCCACTAGGTATCTAGTGCGTCATAGGGTTGGAGGGGTGTACTACATACTTGAAGGCGTCTCGTCGGGTCGCAACCGAGCCCTAAAAGCATGATGTACGGGCCTGCTTAGCTCGAATACGGTTTGGGGGGGGTAAATTGTACTATACTTATAATAAGGAGCCACCAAAACCCTATTCTACTTATTGAGGCCCCTACATTGTTCGTCTACCAGCTGAAAACAGCAGCCTCGGGGGATGCAACCGAATAATATGGGAGTTTCAGAAAATTAGGGGTACTTTGTTTTGGGGTCCTTGTAATGCGAGTCCTGCTATTTAGGGCCTAGAATAGGGTTCCCTATTTTAGGAATCTCCCAAATATAGGGGGCCTTCATAATTAGAAGTTTTTGGACCCCTTATAGTAGAGTTATAATAAGGATCTTTCAGGAACAGTGTTGGTAATGATTTAGGATCCTATATTAGCTGTCAGCTCGAAACCACCAAGAGCAGCAACAGCAGGATTCAAAAGGACATGTCTCCATATAAGAGCATATTATACAAACGCCCAAACAATTCCAGTAACCAGTCTTTATCACTACCGCCTGTTCTCCCTACCGTCAAGCATGGTGTAACACGACACGGAATCCTTTTTTGTTGGGAACTAGCAGCAGGTCGCTGTGGTGTCTAAACGGTCATTATACAAACCTCAAATGGTTAAAGGTTACCCACTCAACTACTATGTCTGAGATACTCCGAAATCCCTGACCGTAAGGTACCTGGGTACCACAGCCCCTTAGGTCAGTACTGGATCAATATGGAAGCCATGTAGAACCCCCGAATCCAGGTAGCATGGGCTTGCGATGCTAGAAACCGCCAAAAAACAACAAGCTTCCATGTTCTCTCCACGGCACCGTGCGAATCCACTGCGGCAGGAACCGCACCGTGCGTAGCTTCAGCGCGCACCATACAGTGAGATCGACCTGCTCATACTCCGATTCGATATTAAGAGTAAACGGTTTCGGGTTTAGGAGCATTGTCAATTCAGAAGTTTCGTGCACCTCTTGGATCAGGCATGCGAGTTGCAAGGGAGTGCGAGTGTCGCACCTTCGTCTTGCGTGGACGACCAGGGAGTCAGCGGCAGTAAGTATGATCAGCAGGGTCCCGAATCTAAAGCAAGCCCAGCTAGCCGACCTTTACATTCGTGGTAGGATTATATCAACCCAAAAGGTCAAAGGTTTCCTACTCAGGCACTAGTGCCCCTGATAGAACCCCTATAGAACCCTTAAACCCCTTAGCAAGCCTTGGAAATGAAGAAGTTGTCCACTTGGATGACCGCCGGAAGCGGAGGCGGCTGGTAACCTGCTTGTTAGTTGAAGGCCTTTGGGCTTAGGGTTTGGGGTCTAGGGGTCGGGGTTTCGGGTTTAGGTTTTAGGGGTTCAGTTTGGGATGAAAGAGCAGACCGTCAATCAGAAGTGTAAGGGCGCTGGGAGTTACGGGACGCTTGACCGTGAAACTCACTCATGGACTTTACGAAACCTTTCATGCGGATCTTGGAAGAGATTCGTAACAGAAAGGAAGGGAGCTGTTGTAAGTAGGAGTTACTTTTTCGGCCTCCCAGATACAAGGACATCGTATTGCAGTGTTGTGGCGGTCGTAGTAGTGGTACCAGTAATATTAACATTGCTTGCTTGACTATTTATAGAATTTATAGTTAGTTACCAGCAGTAGCAGCAGCACCACCAGCACTGGCAGGAAAAACATCAGCCGTACTGGCGCTGCTGCTGGTGGTGAGGTGCCCCCGTTACCATTCAAGCACTGGTGTTGCTGCTCGTGCTGTCGCCGGTGTAGTTGTTGATGTTGATGTTGTTGCTGTTGTTGTGGTGGCAGCGGCGGCACCTACTATCGTTGCATGTGTCGTTCGTTGCTGCTGTCGTGATCCCCGGAACGATTGAACCCGCTGAACCATTCCAAAAAGTCTGAGACCCCATTTTTTCCCACATGCTCGTTCCCTTCGGCCAAACACCCTAACAGTAAATCAACAAAACAAAGATCTTGATTCTAGCGGTTAGGGTTTGGGTTACAGTACAGGACGAAAAGATGGACAATGAGTATGCACTAACCCCAAACCCGAAGCCGAGAGCAACGCGAAAAGAATCATATTAATACTACTTCCTGCCACTAGCTTCCGCCTCTGTGGCCTCGACATGATGTGGGGGGTGTTGTGAACTTGAGGGATTTAGGGTTTAGGCCTGTGACTACCTAGCACGACTCACAGACCCGAACAAAAACGCATTGAGCGTGTCAATGAACCCCCGCCCCCAACACCATGACTCAACAACTCTGGATCCTGTCACTGTAAGAATGCCCACTCTCCGCCGCCCAGCACAAAGAATGTGGATGTAAAGTCAGTCTGTCTGGGTGTCTACCGATCTGTCTGTCGACCTATCCATCTATCTATATTACCAGCCATTATCTATATCTGCCTGTATCTGTCTCGGAAACGCAAATAACGACTTCTACCAACGCATACACTCACAAATATTTATATACACGTATCTCTTCCTTTCTGTCCCATATTTCTATTTTATCTATCTATCTCTACCTACCTATCCACCTATCTACCCATCGATCTATCTCTATGATTCCATATATGGCCATATTTATCCTACCCATCCATCTGCACATGCATGGTGCATAAGGCATGTCCTTGTGCGTACATGTGCAGGTATGCATGTACGTCAACGTATGCGCGTACAAACATATATGGATATATCAATACCTACATTGATGCATCCATCCATCCATCCATACACATATTTCTGTAGAGGGGCCCGCTCTGTGTGTGTATATATACATTTTATGTATACATATACATATATATATATATATAAACATAGTTTCATCATAATCGTAGCCAAGAACTTCATGCCGACACCACAGACAGAGCCTTCCAGCACCGACTGTCCCGCCACGCTTGAAATGTCGGCAAAGCGAAAACCTGGCCGCGACTCCCTGGTGCTTATCAGGGAACTTAGTTGCTGAGTTCATAAGCCCCCCCCCAAAAGTGTACACTTTCAGCTTGATAGTATTTGTGATATTATGACAAAAAGTGTACACTTTCAGCTTTATAGTGTGTATAAGATTATCAAAAAAAGTGTAAAGTGTATCCACCCAGCTACTAAGATGAGGGAATGGATCCTTATAGCAGTCCCTATATAACCCCCAAGAAGACTTCCCATAATCCATTTCCCATCCCCTACTAAGAACCAGGGAGGGGAGGGTTGGGCGGTTCGGATCTCATCGTTTGTTTTTTAGGGAGTTTAGGGCTGGCTGTCTAAGCTTCGTGTTACCCTAAACCCGAAACCCCAATGCCCTAAACCCTAATGCCCTAAACCCAAAACTGCGAAGCAAAAACCCTTGTGGGAACCCTACAACCTTAAACCCCAGCTTGCGAATGACAGGCGATGGTAACAATCATAGAGTCATGGGGACCCTTAGGGGTGTGGGTGGGAGGGGGCGGTGGGGGGACTATACTTCCTTAAATAGGCCTTATTGAGTCCTTCAGCCCCCCTACCCCCCGCCCTGAAGGGTCCTTATCATAGAGGAAGCCGCTGAGCTTGAGAGGGGATTTGGGGTATGCTGGTTCCAAGCCCGAATAGAGGGATCCTGAAGCCCTCAAGGAAACCCAGAGCCTTAAAAGGAACCCCGAAAAGGAACCCTGAAGCAACCCTAATATCTAATAGACGGAGCGTAAAGAGGCTGTTAAAAGGCAACTTTAAACTTAAGGGGCCTTCCAGGCAACCCTAACACGGAAAAGGCAATATTCTGTAAGTAAGGACAGCACATAAAGTTACGAAGGGAATTTGATGATATGGTTTCAGGCGTCTGTCTGTATGGAGAACTTCAAATAAATAGGTATAACGATATAAAGATATATCAATATATCCAGGTATAGACTTGTAGAAATAGATCTGGACACAGATATAGGTGTGTATATGTGTATGTATGTATGTATGTATGTGTGTGTATATATATATATATATATTTGTATCTTAAATCTTAGAAATATTGGGCTCTCTGGATCCAGCATCCCTCTTCTCCGTTCCCAAAAGCCTCGGCGAAGGGATGCGCCGCTGCGAAGTTGATCCGCCCAGGACTGAAATGCATTTTAGGGTTTTCGACGCTCACACTAGCACAAGGCAGGCAAGGCTCCACATAGTCCACAGTATCTCCACTACAGGCAGAGGTTAATGCACAGTTCCCTCCACAAAGACGGCATGCGTGACACAAAGACGGCATGCGTGATTATTTACAACAACATAAAATCAACGCATTGAGTTGCAGGCACAGGAACTGTCGCACTCCTCCAGAGCTTGGGCTTGCACCCCTATTTCAAAACAGGCCACCTCTCTACTCTACTCAGCCATCGTTGTGCATCTTAGGGTTTAGGGTTTAGGGCCAAGAGTTCGGATTAGGGGTTCTTTGACACTCACACTCGGACTGCGGATTACGGGTTTAGGGTTTCAGCTATTTTGAGACTTCTTTCTATACCTTACCTACCGAACCCTACTTCTTTGTAGGTTCTTAATATAAGCCCCAATATGGAATTTGTAGGGACCCTACGTACAAAAAAGTAGGTTCTTGTAGGTTAAGGTATGTTGCCTATACTAGACCCGAAACGGGCTGGATTCCTTTTACGGCCCCGGGGGAGACCTGACCTCTGATTCTGGGTTCCAAGCTTCTTGCCTACAAAGTTCAAGCGGATCAAGCCCCAGGGGTTCAAAAAATCCTACCTTAGGGTTTAGTTTTTTTGTTTAAAGGGTGTAGGCTGTAGGGTTTTGGGTTTGGAGTTTTGTTTTGAAGGCCTTTTGGTTGGGTTTAGGCAAAAAGCCCTCGACGCAGATCAAAACAGCCCGCCCTGCCTGCAGGGGATCGAGCCAGGCATCGTCAATTGTCAAATCGATGGAATCCATCGCGACCTTCCTCAGGATGCGATGTTCTTACCTTTGGTTAGTAGGGAATGGAAGAATGATAGTAATGACAGTTGTAATTGTACCCCATTCCTATATTCCCTACTAACCAAAGGTAAGTGCTGCTTGACAATGAAGCTTTATAGCGCTTGGGCGTAAAGCTTAGAGGCTTAGAACTCCTAACAGACTTCAATACTTCAGGATCTCCGGTGCCCCGCCCCTGCAATGCTAAACTGCGTAAACCCTCAACCCATCTTACCTCTTAATAACGAGCATGGCTTCAGGGTTTGCGGGCTTTTGGTGTTCGGCTGCAGGATATGTCGCCAGTCGCCACTCTAGGCAAGACCAGGGGCAGGACTTGAGGTTGGAGGGGTCTTGATGAGGATATGCAACCCTCCCGCTCTAGGTCATGCTGTTCAGCAGCGCTCTTTCCGCAACTGAAACCCTTAAGAACAAGTCTCAGTAGTGGGCAGTTTTTTGACTCCGGGACATCTCCACTCACACTGCTGGTGAAACGTGTTTGGCTGGGTCGAGGATGACAGAATCAAGACGAATTCAAACAAAGTACTGGGCCGAGATTTTGCAAGGCTTTAGCTTCAGTCAGTAGCCGTCTATCCTATGACGCCAGCCAGGAACCCCCCAGCTACCAACTCAGTACGAATAGGCTTGGGGAAAAGACTCGGGTCACGTGACAGCACCATTCCCGAATCCAGCGCCGCCAATTCTCGGACTCAGCTCTTGTCGCAAGAACCGACACTAAACTACAAAAAGCCGCCTCCCTGAACCCAGCGCTTCGCGTTTTTTGGGTTCAGGGAAACTCATCGCTGGGCCCGGCTGGCCCGAACTGCTCCCACTCAGCCCGAACAGGGAAGGGGTCGTCTTCAAAGAAGTAGCCTTAGTTGCTGAGTTCATAAGCCCCCCAAAACTGTACACTTTCGGTTTTTATAGTGTGTAATATTATCCCAAGAGGTGTAAAGTGTATCCACTCAGCTACTAAGAAGCCGTTCTCTGCCGGTGGCTTCACACCCCACAGCTTGGAAATCTCCTTCTTGTCGGCTTTCGGGATGTTTGAGAAGGGCCCGTCTGCGAAGGATGGCGTGAAGGGAGGCGCCATCTGCCGCAGGCTGTCCCAGGACCCATGGGGCCCAGACACGGGCTGGAAGAAGCTGTGCTCAGCGAGCGACTCTGCCCCGCCCGGTGCTCGTTTCGAAGGATCCATCACCAAAAGCTGACGGATAAGCTGCTTTGCTGAGGTGGGCACAGATTTTGGGATGCTGTACTGGCACTTCTGGATCCGATCGTAGGTGTACATCATGCCTTCCTCCGAATAAAACGGAGTGACCTCTGCACAAAGCTCGTTTGTCAAGACGCCGACGATCCACCAGTCGTAGTCGAATGAGTGCGCCCGGGCTCTGACGACCTCGGGTGCCAGGTAGTCCGGTGTCCCACAAACCGTGAAGCTCTTATTGACGATGAACTTGGAGTAGGAGAAGTCAAAGAGCTTGAGCTGGCCTTGGGAGTTCAGGAGGCAATTCTCCGGCTTCACGTACCTTGAGACGATCTGCAGCCTGTGCAGGTGCTGCAAGGCACAAACAACGCTGGCCACGTAGTACCTAGCATGCGCCTCGCTGCCGTGGAGCTTGCCGCGCTGGTAGACATAATGCAGGCTCGCACCAAAGCCTTCCATCTGGAAGCGGAGGTATTTCGGGGTTTGGCAGCAACCGTGGTAGCCGATGATGAAAGGCGATGGGCAAGCTGATGTGGCTGCAAGCACGAGGCGTTCCTGCACCACGCTGTTGAGTCTCTTTTTCTCGGTTTTGACTTTCTTTTTCCCCTCGACGAGTTCTGCTTTCGACACGGTCTTCCATGTGCACAGCTGTCCATCCGGGTGCTCGACGAGGTCAACCCTCATCATGCCTGGTCAAACTCAGGGCCGTGAACGCAGCCTAGAGCACGAAGTTTCGAAAAGTCCGTGCTGACGGTGCGTAACCCGTTTGATCCGTTCGATGCCTGCTCCGCATCCGGAGCTGGCGCCCGTCCCCTCTCGTGGATCTCGACTACAGCGTCGGCGATCGATTCCACAAGGCGAGTTCCAGTCAAACCCTTAGACAGCTGGCGGCGGACCTGCATCTGCAGGAGTCCGTTGAGGTCATTGCTCTTGTTCTTCTCGTTGGCGGGCCAGATCGCCGCGCAACAACCAAGGCTCATGGAGCACTCTGACAGGTTAATGGCGGTCTACCGCCTCAACCTCAACACATTACTTGGAGGTTCATGGGTACTTATAAGTAGGGTTATAAGTCCTCCAATAAGAGTTATAACTTTAGTTACTACCCTACTTATAACCACTTCTGATACCTACCCATGAATCTGCAAGTATATGTCAGGTACTGTAGTAGGCCAGGTCAGGGTCTTTGGCTGCTGAGGAGGGGTAATCATGAACTGGATCTTTTTTCGCACGACCCGGCTTGAGCTTGAGATCCTCAAGGGTTCGCAGCGGCCGCTTTGCAAACAACCTTGGCCTCAACTTTCGAACTGCGCTCTAGGGTTTAGGGAGCAACGAGTCCGGCAAAGTTGCAAGGAGCCAAAAGTGCTTGTCTCTTCACAAGTGGTGTTAAATGGGAGTTTCCAAACATAGGGGACCGTAATAGAGTACCCTAAATAGTAGGATCTTTATTATAAGGACCCCAATTTTCGGAAACTCCCCAATGCTATAGAAGGCCACATTCAACCTTTCAGGATCGCTCAGCTTGCCGTCCTCCGTTCACGGCGAACGTCTCTCCCGAAGCTGGTCCATGCCATGAGGCTGGCGCCCCGATTTGCTCTCTTCCTTTAACATCGCCGTCGTCTAATGTAGGGGCCTTCATGGGCCTTCATAGTTAGAAGAGGGTTTGGTGGTATATGATACCATAGTTGCAATGAGGAACCCCCAAAACCCTATTAAGGCCCCTATATGAGATCAGTCACGATCCGGCCAGGCGGCACAAAGGGGAGAAGATAGTCTCCAGAAGATGAGTTACTGCGCTTCAGCTCCAGGACTAAGAAGGCCTGGCAGAATGCACAAAACCGGCATTTCTCAAAGAGCCCAATCCCTTGATTAAGCAATATGGCTTAAACCATAATATGAAGCCCTATATAATTTAAGCCGTATTCCTTAATCAAGGGGTATTGGGCTCTCTGGGTTCCATCCTACTTCTTGCGTGCGTGGGGTTTACCTATAGTATCCATTGTAGTTCCTTTTTGGGTTACCTTATAGGATCCTAAATATGTAATTGGTTAAACATTTCTGGGTTGTAGTTTTGGGGCTCTGGAAAGTATTTATGAATAGGTACCTCTATAGGAACCATAAGGGAAAATTAAAAACGTTTCCCAAATTTCCACCTAGATTTCCATACTACTTCTTGCGTGTGTGGGGTTTAGGGTTATCTTGATGCCAGTTCCTGATGGCCTTTGAGAAGAAGTTTGGAAAACCCCAACACAGTTACAAGCTTCAGTGATCCAGGGTCCAACCCGATGGAGTGCACCTTTTCAAGGGGTTTCAGGCTGTTGGGTTCAGCTAACAGATCACCAAGGAGGATATCTTGAGACCCGTGGGAATATGTAAGTGGAAGCTTTGTCAGTCACGGGCTGGGATAACCAGGGCCTTCTTACTCAATTCCTTAGCCTAAAAGGTCAAGAACATGAAAGAGAAGTAAAACCGGCTCTACAGTTGAAGGCAAAGCCAACCAGCACCCTACGTGCAGCCTATATGTTAAATCCTTGGATCATAAAAACCGCGGCTGAAGCTCAAGGCACCTCCTGTCAGACATTCGACCATTGACAGGGCCCAGAATGAGAAAAGGACAAACAGCACACCAACGGGTCCAAAACTCTAAACTCCTAAACGCTATTGATTCAGGTCCAGGTTAAAGGGTCCTGGCCCATGTCTTGGGTCAGCCTTTGGGTGTCGAACTGGGCCCTCCTGGGCCCGTAAGCAGAACTACGGCTGATAGTATAAATCCTGCATTGCCCAGAATAGGGAATTAACCATACTTCCCATGGCTTGGGGTCATTAAGGTGATGCAGGGTTCATATCATCAACAGTAACATGGCCAATAACCCTTGGATTTTGTATAGGTGTCTTCACGATTACACTTGTTTGCTTTGGAGGAGGAGCGAATGTAAACAATACGGCGTCATCATATGAGGCACGGCTATCGTAATTTAACTGAAGCAAAGTACTTCTTGACGAGATCGCAGCCGAAATTGAACACCCAAAAAACCCAGCGAATGCCTTGTCACCCTCTCCTCGGTTGGCCACAACCACAGCAGGGCACTCCTTTCTCAAAGAGACTGAACCGACAAACGAATATCACACGAATCATGATAAAGTCGAAAACAATACGACCAGTGACAATGGCGAGGCTATAATGTTGTCTCAAACCAACTTTAGTACAGTATTCTACGGTATCCTGTTCACGATGCTTCCACAAAACCGACGAGCCCTTTCTCGTCATTCGTGACTGCGGTACTTTCCATAGACCTTTCATACCATGTCTGCTGTCGAAGTTGTGCGAATTACTGTAGGGGCCTTAACAATCAAAATAGGGTTCTGGGGTTTGATTCTTATAGTTATAGTATAAAATGCCACCAAACCCTATTGTAATTAAGGCCTCTATCTTAAGTCTGACAGCTGCAGAGCTCCGAGAACCGTGAAACCCGTCTAAGGGGTAACTCGATCCCGACACCATGAGCACATTCGTGAACTACCTCTAGGCTCCATTGCAGTTCCTTTTTGTGGTTTATATGTAGGATCCTATAATGTAATCCCAAAATGGAACTACAATGGAGCCTACGGGTATCTACTGATTGTTTTCAAACATGTGGCGGTTTCGTAGGAGTGTGTCGGAGCCCGGGTGACGACATGTTGCAGAATCTTTGCTTTCAATGCAAAATGCAACCCCCCGCCCCTTCCCACAGCCGTGAAGAAAGCCACTTTCATACCTGCTGGCGAAGATTTGGGGAACTGTGGGCGTGAGTGTCCTTGTCGAAAACAGGCTAACCTTTCAAGTATGGCAGGGTTTGGGGTAGACATATACTTCAGGGCTGAGTATCCTATCCCAAAAAAGGCTATATAACCTTTTCAATTGTGATAGGATGGTATAAACCCTAAAAGGTTGCCAGGGTACCTACCTATAGTCTCCATTGTAGTTCCTTTTTTGATTTAGCCAATATTATATTCAGGATCCTAAAAGGTAACCCCAAAAAGGAACTACACTGGAGACTATAGGTAAGCTACTAAGTATATATAAACTTAAAAAGAAAGTATCGAGCGAGGGGGCCCTCAGGAAACATGAAACGAAGCTGAAAAGCCCTGAACCAAATCCATAAAAAAGCCTCATGTAGCGGCATTAAGAGCTAGAATAGGGTTTTGGGGCTTCTTTCGTACACGTATAACAGTAAGGGTTTAGGGTTTAGGGGTTTAGGGTTTAGGCACCCTATAAGTATTACTGTTATTTGGTATAATACTTATTCAGGCTTCTTTATCACAGCTTGATTCCACTTGAGAGATGAAGGCAGCTCCTCCAGTTGCCTCCCCAGCGTAGCATCGCCCCGGTGGGCGGCCTGGAATAGTTCGCAGTTGGGTGTTTATAACTTACGGTTCAAAAGTGCAGGGGTACTATAGGGTCCTTTATAATTAGAATAAGGTTTTGGGGCCCAATATACCATCAGTATGACCTATATTAAACGTCTTCAGCTGCAACCGGAATGGGAGGCAGTCCTCTCGCGCGACTTTCGGCACTCGCTCTCTCTCTAGCCAGGCGAGGTCTCAGAGCAGTCCCACAATCACAAAGCATGTACAAGGCAATTGTTGCGAGTCACAAGAGGCCTTTCTCAGAAAAAATGAACTAACTTGACAGGAGGCCTTCACCGTGCTAAAATAGCACTAGGCCACATGCTCCTCAACCCGTTCCCAGACCCTAAACGCCACTGTTGGCATAAACTTCGAGAATCCTTACAGAAAGGATCCTACTGTTTAGGGTCTACAAAATGTGTATACATACATACATACATATATATATATATATATATTTATATATTTAATATCTACATTATAAATATATACTAAACACTCCTTGTTTGTTGATATTTATGCGAACGTACGGCACCTGAAGGCCTCCCGGTTTCCAGTACAGATTTGCACCCGACTGCGCTGCAGGAAACAGTGGCGATGAAAGGCTTATACTAGAGCATGCAGTCTGTACTAAGTCTGTACTACATGTGATATGGAGTAGCACGTACTACATATACTATGGAATAGCAGAATAACATGCAGTGACATAATCACACTCCTAGTTTAGTTGACCTGCTCGACGCTGCGAATGCAACTGTCGCTCGGCTGCGTATGCAGCCATATGGTAAGGCCAGCTCAGTCCTCAAAAAATCACCACAACACTGGATCTTCACGTCGACCTCAGGCAGCAGGCTTGGGCAGCTTGCCGCTGTCAAGCTCAATCTGCATCTGCTCCTTAGTTGCTGAGTTCATAAGCCCCCAAAACTGCACACTTTTAGTTTTATAGTAGGTAGTATAGGGTATAGGGTTTAGGGTTTAAGGTTTATAGAGTTTAGGAGTATTATCCAAAAAAGTGGAAAGCGTATCGACTCAGCTACTAAGGCTCCTTGGTGAGGAGGCCGGGCAGGCGATAATCCTTCTTGCCCTCTACAAGAGGCTTGCCATAATCTGCCTCGATCCACGTTTTGCCACGCTCCTCTGGGCTCTTGGAGTTACCATAACAGGGATACCGTATGATTTGCTATAGATCCCTATTATCCTACTTGTCGGGTATCATGGGGAACTAAAGGTTAACCTTTTTGGGTATAGAGGAATTATATGGGGACTATACTACCCAAAAGAGGTTAAATGTTACCTACTCTACTACTAGGCTATGGTAACTTACGCTAAAACCCTTAACAAGAACCCAGTCCTCATTGAGGGGGTCGTAGCCGGACCAGGCTGCCAAGCCTCGCAAGAGGCCCTGCTGATTCTTGGCGCCGGACTGGTTCACATACCTAGCTCATGGTCGGGGTTGTAATTTGAATTATAAAACAATTTCTTATTGGTTTGTTAAGCACCCCCCCCCCCAAACAAAAACAACAAAAACAAAACGAAAATGTTGCCCAGCTATGACAAAGACACTTGGGGTACCAGCGCTTGCGGCCGTAGCGCTTGAGCCAGTACTCGTTCTCTGCGAGCTTCTTGGGATCATCGAGACCAGCCTGTGCCAGCTCCTCTGTCTGGTTCTTAGTACTTAGGGGTTGGGGGTCTGGGATTTAGAGGTTTAGGGTTTAGGGTTTGGGGTTTAGGATTTAGGGTTTAGGATTTAGGGTTTAGGATTTAGGGTTTAGGGTTTAGGGGTTTAGGGGTTTGGGGCTTTTGGGGTTTAGGGGTTTAGGGACTTAGGGTTAAGAGGCTTTAGGGGTTTAGGGGTTGGGGGTTTGGGGTTTAGGGTTTAGGGGTTTAGGGTTTAGGAGTTTAGGGAATGGGGGAACCGATAAGTGGGGTTGGAAGGTCCCTAACAGGAGTTATAGCTATAGTTACCCTATAGTTCTTAGTACCCTAAGCCTCCATGTACCCATATAGTATATACTTAGGCCTTAAAGTACCTATATAGGGACCCCTGTAAGGCTTAAGTTTCTACTATAAAGGTACATGGAGCCGGTGGAGGGAATGGGGGAACCGATTACGTGGAGGTTCATGGGTAGCTATAAGTGGGGCTAGAAGTCCCCTAACAGGAGTTATAATTATAGTTACCCTATTTGGAACCCCACTTATAACTACCCAAGAAGCTCCAAGTTGGGTTTAGGGTTCAGGGTTTAGGGTGAGGGGATGGGTTATTGGGACCACTATAGGGGACCTGAAGGAACTATCATAGGGATCCTTTCCCCCATTCCCTACAAAGCACCAGACAGTCCTTCTTCAGCTGGCGCAGCTTGTCATTGTTGCCGCTGCCACCGAAGCACTCGCCGACCTTCCACTTGATGGGGCCGATCTGGAGCGGAGCGGGACAGTCGATACCCTTCTTGAACTCCTCCGGGGAGGCTCGCATGCGATAGCGGTAGCCTTGCGCCCACTGCGACTTCTCGAAGCCCTTCTCCCCGATCCAGAAGCCTTCCGAGGTCTGCAAGGACCGGTCGCCATCCGTGGCTTCCAGCATCCTGTCCAGCCGATATCCCCTCATCTCAACTGAAGAAGATCGATTGTTGGTCAAACCGGCTCCCACAAAGCAGCTCAGGGCGTCAAGGGTGAGATAGCAAAGCCCCAGCAACAACGCCAAGGCCCCAGTCTTCCCCAATGAACTTCGCCTCATGGCCGTGGACCCCTGGAAGAGGGAGAAAGCGGGTCTTTCAAAGGAAAACGGCTTGAGCCAGGGCCAAAAATTCGCAGAGGTCGCTGGAGCTCTCGGACAAAACAGGCGATGCACATTATCCGGCAGCGTCTTTCAGATTCTCAGATTCGAGGTTGAGAACTCTCTATCCCTACACACCATAAACTCTAACACTAAAACACAAAACCGATAAACCCCAAAAACCTTAGCCCTAAACCCTAAACCCTATCACCCGGTCAACCCCAAAACCGGCCTCACCGTCGGTGCGCCCGGGAAGCTGGCAGTCGACCTCACTAGGACCCACTTGAAAGAGCCCTGTGCCCTAAACGAACCCTAAACCATACTTACTAACTAGGGTTAGTATTAAGGTAACTATACTTATAATTCCTTATACCCCCAATTAAGGTACTTATAACCATGCTAGGGCCTATAACCCTCTTTGCTGCAGGCTTGCTTGCAAGGACACCTGGTAGTTTGCCGCTCTTCCGCCAGTTAGGACAGTGCCCCTAGCTTCTGAGCATGCGACTGAGAGACCTGACTGAAAAGGCAAACTAGTCCGAACTTGTCGTAACCCTATAACCCTAAACCCTACAGCCCAAAGACACCCTACATGAGCCCCAAAACCCTAATTAAAACCCCAAAGCAGCCCTAAACCCTAACCCTGTGCAATCGGACAGAAACGCTCAGTTTGCGGCAGATTGAATCCTAAAGCCCTTCACCCCCAACCCCACCAAAACCCTGAAAAAAAAAAAAAAAACAAACAACACCCCTGAACACCACCCAAAACCACTGAAAAGAAAAAACTGAACACCCTTCAATCCACTTCTGGTACACTGATGTTCCCAGGCCTGTGCGCCGGAAATCGCGAGTTTCAGCGTCTGCGCCTGCGCTCGGGTGTCCCTACACAAAAACGGTAGCAAGTTCGTAGTTAGGATTTCTTTAAGGGTCCCTTTAAAGGGATCTACAGGGATTCTAAAAGGGTAAAAATAGGGTTTCGGATTCTACTTGGAGGTTCATGGGTAGTGATAAGTGGGGTTATAAGTAGGTAACTATAATAACCCATCTTAGGGGACTTATACCTCCAATTATAACTACCCATGAACCTCCAAGTACACAAAAACGGTAGCAAGTTCCGAGCTCAGAGCCTACGGTTAAGACAGGGTGGGATTATGTAGGGCTGAGATATATACCGAGTAAACCAGCAGCTGTGTTGTTCATGTTGGATTTCGGTCTCCAGACCACAATGAAAGAAATTGATCCGTCTTTTGAGGCACCAGCGCGTGACACGGCAATCGCTACACGATGACGCTAGCCGCTAGCCACTGGCGGAGGATGCAACACAACCCCAAGGGTCCTAAGTGCCTATATGATCATTGAATGTAGGGTTTACATATTCGGAAGTACTATTATTATGATTTGGGAAAGTACCTATAGAGCCGCTACGGCTGCTTGGCCGATGGCATCAACTGGAAGTGGCAAGTCTCAATAATATCCTTCATGTTAGGGAGACTCCGTACGCACATACATAAATATGTACATACATGCATACATACATAATTACATACATACATACATACATACATACATACACATAAATACATACACACACATGCACACGCGCACATCTATCCATCCTTCCATCCTTCCATCCATCCATTCATCCATCCGTGCAGGCGTGTCTCAGGATATATATATATATATATATATACAGTTGCGGGTGGGTGCTTGTATTTGCGTGTGAGTGTTGATATGTACTTGTATATGTTTACGTATTTGAGTATATGTGTATATGCGTAGATGTGCATGTGTGTACGTGCATGTCTTTATGCACAGAGAGTTTGTACTATAGCTGCATGCTGGAGTCTGGCAGTCACGGAAAGACCACTGAAAAGAAGTACTTGGGCCACTGGAAGAAGCTGCAACGGCCTGTGATTTTGGCTTCCTTTGACAAAAAAGGACCTACAATGGAGACTATAGGTTAGGCCACAGCCGCACCAAGCGTCCAGCCTGGTAGTCTTTCTGCCAATCCATGCGCACCAAGTCCTGAGGAATTAAGGTTTAGGGTTTAGGGACTATTATGGTTCTCTACAAAATGGTAGGGGAAATTAAAGAAGATCCCAAAGGACAACCCAGCCTGTAGATGTCAGGGCTCGCTGTGCAGAGTCTTGTTGCTCCGACATCTGAAAACATCTGAAGCCTTCCTGCGGAATTTTATGATGGCAGCCAGGTGGCAAGGGTGCAGAACAAGAGCTCCCTCGGTCGCGGCTCGCCTGCGGCCGAGTCTTCGGAAACGACAGCGGGGGCTCTTTTGCAACAAGAGTGATGGGTTTCACTAAAGGGTTATTGCAGGACTGGTGAGACAAAGCTTCCCGATACGACAGCTAGAGCAGATGAGATAACATTGATGACCTACTCGAGCACCCGGTCTTTTCTTCAGCATCTGCATCGTGGCAGCGGCCGTCTGCCAGCGTTCACGCAGCTTCCACATCCTTGGTCTCCTCGGTGTCGTCCTTTTCCAAGCCTTTCGTGGCATGATCCTTGCCATCGCCTCCTGCTTCTTCGAGGAACCTGGGATGTAGTTTCGGGGCTCTTAAAGTATCCATGAAGAAGTATACCCTTTATAGGAACCGTACAAGGGAATTAACAAGCTTCACAAAGTGTCTTAAAGGAACTCCTTGCGGTGCGTAAGTCGGAAGAGACCAGCTGCCATGAGCCCACCTGTGGGTAGTATTATTAGGGGGACCCCTTAAAGGGTAGCCCTTCTGAAGCCTACTTCTGGCTCTCTTAAAAGAGGCCCTTTTGAGGGGGTCTATATATATATATATATATATATGTATATATGTATGTATGTATATATATATATATATAATTATATATATATATATATATATATATATATATATATATATCCCCAAGGGTCCCCCTGATCATAACTCCCAGCCTGCAAGCTCAGAAAAGATCAAGGCCAGCCAGCTTCCAACAGGACCGATGCCCCCCTTTCCAGGGTTCACCACCTCCGTTGCTAAATTCATAATTTAGGAACCTGATTACGAAAGCCTGGGCCTATAACCCCCAAGTAGTAGGACTCATATAGGGAACCCTACTAAAGGCCAAAGGTTTCTTTATCAGGTTCCTACATTACCCCACAGAAAAGTTACAGGGCCATATAATCTTACACCGAAAAGTCTGCACAGAATACTTCTTCAGCTACTAAGCCACATTTCCGATCATGAGGCCCAGGGTCACGGACGGATTCAGCTCACCGCCGGAGACGGCACCGACGGCAAAGCTGCCACCTGTGACGGCTGCGGCAACGACGAGCCCGAAGAGGTCTTTGGTGTAGGGCTCCCTCACAGTCGCGACGCAAAGGACAACATAACCGAGAAACATGGTGGTGATCAGTTCCGCAATGGATGCCTGTGCCAGATCGAAATCCCTTCCCGGAACCAATTTGATAGACTTGTCAGCAACTGCTGAGCCAAGGTGGTAAGCGGCGTAAACCAATCCTGCAAGCAGCCCACCAACAACTTGAGCCACGATGTAAGCTCCTGCGTCCCGTCGCGAAATTCTCTCACGGCCACCCGCCAGCACTGCGAGAGTGACCGCTGGATTGAAGTGGGCGCCAGACACACTTCCGAGGGAGTAGATCATGCACATAAGGGCAGCCGCGGCCGAGTATGCCGTGGCACGGGAGCCACTCACGATGTTCAGGCCAACCGTCACCACCAACATGAAGGTCCCGAATGCTTCAGCCAGGCAGCGCGTCTTCAGGTCTGGTCCATTACCGGCTTCCGGCTTTCCGAACTCCTCCGGCCGAAGTATACGGTAGACTCCAGCTGCCAAAGCGGCGCCAAAGAGCTCGGCCGCAAACCAAACCAGGGCCCAATGCGGGTCCTCTCCGTGGTGCTGAGTAGGATATTCATCCCTATGATATGATAGGTCCCTTTCTGCAGTCCCTAAAGCCTAAAACCCATTCCCCCACTCCCTGAATTGAGAACCAGTCGGGTCCTTGCCGCTGCCAAGGCCCAGAGCCACGGAGACCGCCGGGTTCAGCGCAGCGCCCGAGATGCGCCCGATGGCATGGCCACCGGCCAGGACGACAAAGCCGATGGCGAGGCCGTAGAACCTTGCATTTGTCCGGTATCCTAGGGGAACTAAAGGTTAACCGTTGGGATGAGATACTATAACTATATTATAGTATATTATATTATTATATTAGATTAGATTAGATTAGATTAGATTAGATTATATTCTATATATATATATGTATGTATATGTTATAACTAGTATATATATATACACACAGAGAGAGATAGAAATATACAAAAGTTCGAAGTTGTTATTCTACTGCTAAGGAACTGATTTGGTGTGTTCTTCTTGGCCACCGCACAGCAAAGCACAACGAAGACCAGCATTGCCGTGTAAAGCATCTCCCCACCGGCCGCGTAGCCAGCACTGAAGGGTGGCACAGGTGCCACCACCGCCAGGTGAGGTGCGCAGACGATCTTGTAGACGGCAGCAGCCATGAAAGCCCCCATGAACTGGAAGAGCCAGTAGATCATCACTCCGCCGAAGGACTTCTTCCCGACCAGGGCCATTGCAAATGTCACTGCTGGGTTAAGATGCCCACCCGAAATCGGACCTGTGGCATAGACCATCACCATCAGGACCGAGGAGATGGACGTCGCAGACCAGGGAGATGGGGTGGGAGAAGTGACGACACATCCCACCGTGAAGACAAGAGCAAAGGTACCCAGGGCTTCTGCAAGAAGGGGAGCTACGCCCTTCAGGAATGCCTGGGTTCTTGTTATAAGGAACGTACAACTCAAGTTACCCTAATAAGGATCTATAGTCTATACTAATTAATTTGGTTTCCTTGTTGTGGCAATTTAAATGAAATCCCTTAACAAGAACCCAGATGCATTCAAGAGGATCTTCGCATATTCGTCGGCGTTGCGCATCACTTCGTTGAGAACCTCCTCTGGGGAGAGCCGTGGTCCGGTGGCGTCACCGGACTGGTCTCCCGGAGCCTTACGGTGCAGGGATGGGGTTTAGGGTTTAGGGTTTAGGGAAAAAGGGTTTAGGGTTTAGGGTTTTAGGGTTTTAGGGTTTGGGGTTTAGGGTTTACGGTTTTCGCAAACCCTCAGTTTTGGGGGCCCATACAGCAGTCCTATGTTCATCCTCCTCAGTTTTTGGAGCCATATTACCCATACTCATCCTGGTTGTAACCCCATACTTCAACCCGTATCGAGCCTCAGGCGTCGGGGTCGAGCCGTAGGTGGCATCTGCCTGACCTTCCAGGAGACCCCTCTCCGGTGCTTCCAGGGGAGACTCGGCGGCGGCCATTTTGTTTTGCAAAGTTTCAGTCAGCTTCGTTGATTTTCGAAGCGTTGCTTGCGGGAAAGCTCAAAGCTTGAGCCACAAGGGTCAATCACATTCAAAAACTGGATCTACAGAAGTAGACTTGCCGACAGACATATCAGTGCCGTGCTGCATCATGATTCACACAGATTCCGGTTGGCCTGGGGGAGGCTTCTCCTCGATGATGGAGATGCCCGCTTTGCTGATCTTAACCTGTTGGTCGGCTTTGCCGGGTTACCCATGGGTTAGAAGCTGCCCCCACCCTGTAATGATTATATAGGATTATATTAGGGCCCTATTATACTCCTATTATACCACTATTACAGGGTGAGGGCAGCTCCTAACCCATGGGTGTATCTCAAGACCCCCAAAAGCTTCCCTTCACCAAGTCGAACTGCGGCTGTACCTAGACCTCTTCCAGTGGCTTTGGGCTTATCAACACTCCACGCGACCAGAGAGTGTAGCTCGGTGGTCCGGTTTAGACAGAGAAAACTCAGGAAAACGAAGAGATGCGGCTTCCCCGCCAATAAAATCCCGAAGAATGAGCCGTCACCTACTAGAGGCTGAGGTCTCAAGTAAGGATTCCTCCGTATAATTGAAAGTACCCTAAACCCCAAACCCGATGCATCTCTTGGTTAAGTGGTATGGGCTTTCTGGGTACTCAGAACGCCGGATGCTGAGACCCCAGGTCACTGGGCCTCGAGGTGGGTCGTCGAGCCTTGCCCGGGATTCCTGGGCTTGACCAGAGGGTCCCAAGAAAATGCAGGGGGAGAATATTTCCCTACAGGGAACACCAGAAAGTTGGAATATGGTTTCATGGTAGGATACCCTATAATTTACCATAGAAGGGTTAGGACAATCATATTCCAACTTTCTGGCTTTTACCTTAAACCAATACTGTACTTCCTACTATGGGAACCCCTAAACCCTAAACCCTTAGGTTTGTTCCGGAAATGGAAGCCCAGCTTCCAGGACGGTTCTCTCGGCGGATTCGCTGCAGAGTGGTTCTAGTCGGCTTACCATAGGGGCTCCATGAGGGTTGCACTTCGGATTTTAGGGTTTTGGGTTTAGGGGTTTAGGGTTCGGTATCATGCTGGCATATATCCTGAACTGAACTTCATCGAAGGCCTCACTAGACCTTATAGGCCTCACGCTGAAATTGCTGTTTTCGGGCCGTCCTAATTTTCTCCCTCTCAGATCCTATGCTAGCGATAGTTGGCAGCCAGTCAAATAAACTACGATAAGAGGTCTTGGCAAGCGGATGCATGTCTTCCAGCTGTCCAGCGAGAAGCAAAAGAGGGAGGGAGCCGGCAAGATTTATACTATATAGGGCTAGAGGAAAATGAAGTGATGGAACAAGGCTTTAGGGGCATGATTTTATAGTGTACAGCGCAACCATGGGATTCATGATGGTGGACATATTGTTTCTTTTTTTATGAGAAGGCGGCGTAAGCAATAATATCATTCAGTGTTCAGGCAACAACCCCATTCCAACAACAGTCACCATGGATACGCTTTCTACCTGAGCAGCGTCTACCCTCTCGCCTCCCAGCAATGCCAACACCGTCTGAGATTCGTCGTGCCTTTGTTGGACACGCTTTCTTGCCCAGAGCGGCGCACCTCCTGTGCAAAGGGGTACAGCCCTGGCAGACAGCTCAGACCTAAGCCCCCAAAAGTAAGTAGAATACTGGTCCGAAACCCGTTATGGGGTGTCATTCTACATACTTTTGCGATCCAGGTAGGACCCCTGTAGGAATCCCAACAAGAGCCCTTCGTGCGTCCTTGAGGTCTTCCAGACTCAGCACTGAGCCAGTCCCTGCAAAAAGCTGGAGGGTCTACTTGGAGGTTCATGGGTAGTTATAAGTGGGGTTGTAAGTAGGGTAACTCTAATAACAACCCCTATTAGGGGACTTATAACTCCACTTATAACTACCCATGAACCTCCAAGTAGGGTTTAGGGTTTAAGAGGGTTTCGGGTTTCTGGGTTTATGGGTTTCGGGTTTATGGGCTTAGGGGTTTGGGGGCTAGAGTTCAGGGTTTAAGGATAAAGCAGCCAGAGTCGTGCAATTCATGTGTTCGGCGGCTTTTCACGAACCAGCATGAACCATGCCCCTACTTACCTTTGGTTAATAGGGAATGGAGGAATGGGGTACAATAACTACTATTACTACCATTCTTCCATTCTCTACTAACCAAAGGTAAGCTATAGGATTATTAAGGCCCCTACATATTTATGGTATCCTTATAGATCCCTTATAGTAAGGCCCTTGAGTTTCAACCTTGGCCCGACGGCTTTGGAGCTTCGGGCCTCGGGGTGTCGGGTTTACCCTAAATCCTAAACCCAAAACCCTAAGTCCTAAACCCAAAACCCTAAATCCTAAACCCTAAACCCTGGACCCGAAATCCCTAAACCCTTGGCCCCCACAAGGCCTAAAGTGACCTACACTTCGGAGGAGGTGCAGGCTTGGCACGGCTGACGTTATGCACCAGGTGGGGCTCTGGAAAATGCAGAGTCTAGCAAGAGAACCAAGCAGACATGACTAGTCCCTTCCTTTTCGGCCAGAGTCCCCTGCTAAACACCTAGACCCAAGAGTAACCCAGGCATAAAAAGGATGCCCTTTTTGGTTTAAAGGGGTTTATATTATAAGGGAACCTGAACCCTAAAAAAGGGAATAAGGGCCTACTCTAGGTCCTAGACACCAACTTCTCTATCTAAATGTACCGATCACAGTTCTGAAGCTGCACTGTATCATAGGAAGAGCGCAATGCTCTTGCAACAGGGTTTAGGGTTTAGGGTTTAGGGTTTTGTGAGCCCTCCAGGGACGAGCCTGTCTGTCCCAGAAGCAAAGTGAGGCCAAGCTCGGGGAAGACGAAGTGTTCCGTGCGTCGGACATCACGGACCTCCAAGGCTGAAGGTCCGAATTTTGGAATTAAGGTTTCGGCACTCGCACTCGTTAAAATTTAATTAGGGTGTATCGGGTTAGGGTCAAACCTTGCTCCAGGAGGAACTTACAGGGCGGTGAGGAGCTGCGTGAGCACACCATCCCCCCCAAGTGTCATGCGAGTAAATGCCCGGCCTCATGTTGCGTCACTTCTTCTCTGTGTCCTTTCCTCGTTTTCAAGATGATGTCGACACTGTGGCTATTCGTCCCTTCCTGTCGAAGGCGCAGAGAATCACATGGAGCCAAGCTGAAGAAGTCTTTACTTAGACTTCAACGAACGGGAAGACGGTACAGCTGCTTGCATGGTATTCTTACCTTTGGTTAGTAGAGAATGGAAGAATGATAATTTTACGCCGTAGAGACTTATCGGGCTGAGGGTGCAGGGTTCACACTGAATACCCACAGGCTCCATAGTAGTGCCTTTTTGGGATTACCTTGTAGGATTCTCAATATTAACCCCCAAAAGGAACTACTATGGAGCCTATGGGTACGGACCGCAATCCCAAGCTGGTGGAAACCCGTCCTCGTGCGGTTCCGACCAACCGTACTGCACCTCTTCCCCTGCCCGCACCACGAAGTTGCTCAGGCATGCCTGCGCAGCGAAGGGTGGCAGATGAGACAACGTCAAGACATCAAGTCGTGAGCAAGCTTCCCAATGAAGCGCAAGCGAGCCAGAGTATTTCAACGTATTATACGGCCGTCTAAAGCTTAAACATGACTAAACCCTAAAAGTTATGTAACACCTCAAAACCCTACCTAAACCCTAAACCCTAAACCAACCCACCTCCAAGCCCTTGGGTCGCACTTCCATGCAGACGCCCAGGCGTGCAGAGCGGTTGATGGCCACGAAGTCCTTGTCGTTGCGGCTTAGGGTTTAGGGTGTTATATGGGGCCCATTGAAATGTGAACAAGGCGCTGGACTTTACTCTAAAGTAACTTTATGTAGGGACGATACGGGGCTACTTCTTCAGACCCCTGTGACGAGTTTGGTGGCAGATTCTCAGCACGAGCAGTCTCGCACCACCAGGTGAATATGTACAAACCCAATCGATCATGCTATGACTGCTGTGATCTGCCTTTTTTGAAGGCCGGAGGGCCTCTCGACCTGAAAAGCTACCGAAGAAGTTTGCGACGACTTAGGCCGTGAGCCGAAGGTCTGAGCTGCTTAGACTGAGAAGCGGGCTCCTTTAAGGAATCCTAGATGGGTAGTTGTCAAAATGATGGAGCCTGTTGGGGGTACCTTACATACTAGGTGCCGTATTATAATAAAGACCCAAAAAGGGGCCATAATTTTGACAACCACCCATATGGGTTCCTTTCAAGGATCGCATCTACATAGCCGTGGCTTACTTCCCTCGATCCATACAGAGTCTCTTACGGCTGTTCTTGTGGAGGGCTTGTAAAAGGGGAAGCTGCAAACTACATGAACCTGAACCTGCCGAGAGCAGACATCCTGGAAGGTCCGGCCCGAAAAAGCAAAAAGTTTGTTATGGGGGGGGGGGGGGGGTTAACGTAAACCTTAAGCCTTTAAATCCTAAGCTGCAAAAAATGAAGCCTAAAACCCTAGACCCTATCAAAACCCTACACCCAAAACCCCAAAACCCTGACACCCCAAGCCCGAAACTTCAGATTCTTCAGACCCGCCGAGGTTCCGAAGACTTTTTGAAGGTCACGGCCACCGCGCCGCGGGTGGGTGACACCTGTGGCAAATACAGGTGCCTTAATGCCTGGAAGAGAGCTCCTTTATTGGTAGTTTGCAGCGTTCTACAAGAGTGTTTATTAGCAATTATGGGATGTTTAGGGTTTAGGGGCCATCATCACTGCAAAAGGGCTTCCGGGTAGACTACAGTGTAAGGAATAGTGTTACTAACTTTTCAGACCCTATGGTACCACCGAGGCTTCTGCATCTATGTTGACCGGTATCTATTCTGCTGAAGGGTCTTGGCGGACGACTGGGGAACGTACGGATCTAGGTTCCTCTCTTGATCCTGACATTCAGTACATAGTCATACAACAAGCAAAGGCCTTTTTTAGACAAATGATACGTAGCCATGCAGTACCTCCTCCACAAAACCTACAACTGGGTTCTTGTTAAGGAGTTCAATGTAAGTTACCATAACAAGGAAACCAAATTTATTTAACATAGATTCCTGCTATGGTATCATTAAACCAGGCAATCTGAACTGTAGACCGGCGCCTACACCCATGACTCATTGCCCACCCTCCCATAAGATCGAAGCGTTATGACACCCTTACAACAACCCCTTAAGACCCATATTTTCATCCCCATATATATATATATATATATATATTCATGCCCTAATCCCATAAACCTGATGACGCGAAACCCTCATGGCCCTACCTCGACGGTCCACATCTCGGCTGTTTGCTTGCCTGCCTGCTTCGGCAGGGATGCTTGACCTGCGAGGGCATCTCACAAAGCAGTCTTTTGGCCAGGACGCAAGACCTTGTCAACCTGCATATAATGAAGGCCCGGGCTACAGACAAGATGCAGCTTCGAGGAATGGGATACAAGAGAAATCTGAATCTCCGACGCCTGTTGCAATTGCGAAAGCGGCGCCACGTGCAGTGGCATCGCCACAAATCACCTCTCTGACAGTCGGGTTCATGGAAAGTTTGTTAAGTGTTTCAAAAGCATAGTCCCAAGCCACATCCTCTCTCAAACATGTGTAGAAATACATACACATTCTTGCTCCGATCTCCTCAAAATCAAGCTCAGTAGTCCACGTTGTCTGACCAACCCTGAAGCAGGTCGTACCTCTACCCAAGAAATCCTACCTTTTTAAAACAGTATATATTGACCTGAGCTAGGCTTCTCGGGGATAAGGCACCCTAAACCCCAAACCCCTAAACCCCTATATAAACCCCTAAATCCTAAACCAATAAACCCTAAACCCCTAAACCCCTATATAAACCCCTAAATCCTAAACCAATAAACCCTAAACCCCTAAATCCCTAAATCCCTAAACCCTATAAACTTTAAACCTAGAGCTGGCGGCTCCATGCGGCTGAGGCACTTTGCCAGACCAGGAGCCCGAAGTCGCCAACCTAAGAAGACTTTCTGCAGGTGCGGGACTTGGGGGTTTTTGTCCTACCTGGACCCCAAAAGCATGTAGAATAATAGCCTTTAAATGGTTTTGGGCCATTATTTTACCTACTTTTGAGGGTCTAGGTACTTGTGTGTTCCTTATTATAAGCATAGTATCATGATTACCTTGTAGAATTCTAGAAATGGACCCCGGAAAGGAACTACTATGGGGCCTATGGGTAGGGTCTAGTTTTGCCTAGTTGTCGGGAATCATGGGGAACTACAGGTTAACTTTTTTTATTTCATTATATAGGGACTACACTACCCAAAAAGGCAAAAAATGTTCCCTACTCTACTACTGGGTTGTTGGTTGCAGACTAAGGGTTCTCATTTAGGGTGTGTGTTGGTTCCTTACGGTGTTTGTTGGTTCGGGGGGCGGGGGGGTTTTGACTTAGGGTGTTTGTTGGTTCCGGGTGTGCGTGTGTGTTTGACTTAAGCTTCTTGTTGGTTGCAAGGTTGTGTGGCTTAGGGCTTTTAACTTAGGGTGTTTGTTGGTTGCTGGTGTTTTGACTTGGGTTTTTCGGCTTCGGGTGTTTGTTGATTCCAAGTTTTTTGACTTACGGTTTTTGCTACCGCTCGTCTTAGGTCGTACTTCCACGACCGTTTGGTGCCCGAGAGCTTTGCAGAGACGCCACCTACCGTACCCGCGTACAGTTCACGGACAACAGTACGCCACCCAAGTGCGATGATCTTTACCCCCTAAGCTACGGGCTTCATGTAGGGGCCTCAATGACTCAGAATAGGGTTTTGGGGGTTCCGTATTATAAATATCGTTAAAATGTACCCCCGAACCCTTTTCTAATTACTAAGGCCCTACATTACCCGCTCTCTTAGCCTGAAGCTCTAGCGTTCATGATGTATAGGGCCATACAAGTAACAAAGAAACCATGTTGTTCACTATAGATCCCGATATGGTAACTTAAATTAAACTCCTTAACAAGAGCCCAGTTGTGGGCAATCTATTTTGGGGGGTTCCTTATGTTCATAAGCATAGTACTTATAAGGTACTACAAAACCCTATTGTAACTATCAAAGGCCCCCCTATATTATATAGGGCCTTGAGGGTGTGTGGTCCCTCCTACGGCCAGGAGAGGTTGATGGGAGGCCCCCCTTAAGATTCTTGGGGTAGGGATTCTTTAGTATGAACCCTATTATGGGAACCCTGATCCCTACTAAGCCCCCATAGGCTAAAACCCCGTTTTTGGCCTCCTATGAAAGGTGAGCAGTCCTTTCCGAGAAGCGCAGTTGGCCGGAATCGCACAGTGCAGTTCGGAGCGTCGGTGTGGTCCTTGATGGTTCCCAAAGGCTCCATGTACCCTTATAGTCTTATAGTAGATACCTCGGCCTTTAAGTAGTCCCTGTATAGGTACTTTAAGGTCTAAGTATACACTATATGGACACATGGAGCCTTAGGGGTTGTAGGGCTTAGCGACGGTTTAGGGTCTAGGGTTTAGCTTCTTAGGATGCTTTGGGACTGTAGGACTGTAGAGCTTTGGGTTCGATATGCTTGCGGGTGATAGTTGATTACTTTGGATCGGTTGGTCGATTCGACGCTTTATGACGGTGATGGTGAAGGTGATGATTTGGTGAGTCGTTGCAATTGTTGCTGCTGGTGGAGGTGGTGGTGTTGCCTTCTCTGCGAACGCGCCAATTATCTCCCAAGGATTCTATGTATCACCGGCAAGTAGTTGTCCCTTGCCAGGAGGCGCCCGAGACTGGCCAGTGGTAGACTGTGGACCTTGCACACGCATTACATCAGAGTTTGAGGTGTTTTGGGGTTTAAGTGCTTGTGTTCAGGATTTAGGGTTGAAAGCTCAAGTTTAGGGTCCCTTACCGCCGTAAATCCCTAATAGAAACAAATAATCTCAACTGGCCACCATTACATCTAAAAAACCTACGGAACAATCAACGCCACTAGCATCTAGGATCCATCGAACTCTGTGTCTACAGGAGACAGACCCCAAACCCTAAACCCCTAAAACCTGAACCCTAAAACCCTAAACCCTAAATCCGAAACCAGGATTCAAAACGGCTCCGGCATCACTTCGCAGGTTGGTCGGGCTCGGGTGCCGAGAGCAGCCCGCTACCTAGAGGCTCCATAGTAGTTCCTTTTGGGGATCCTTTAAGGTAATCCCAAAAAGGAACTACTATGGAGCCCCAGGGTAATTACAGGGTTACCACGCTGATGCTCACAACTCGCAAGTGGCAACGCTACAGGGCTACAGGGTTTAGGGTCTTGCGGTTTAGTAATGTAGGAACCTGATGAAGAAACCCTGGGCCTATAACCCCAAAATAGAAGGATTCATGTAAGGGAACCTAATAAAGGCCCAAGCTTTCTAAATCAGGTTCCTACATTAGACGGTTTAGGAGTTCTGGAGCCCGAATCATCTAACCAATGGTTTTGGGGTTCCCTTGGCTCTTTAGCTCATTATTAAGTAGGGTCATCATCACCCCAGGCTCCTTAGCTCCTCCAATATCAATGGCAATATCAATGGTTAGACATTGCCCACAGGTGAGCCGAGAGGCTGCCGCGCTGGCAAAGGCGTACCGACGACCCCTCGTTTGAGGTCCAGCTCCTGCGCTGCGGCCCTGGTTTGGTCTATAAGGGTTACTATATAAGAGATCTATAAGGATACCATAATATGTAGGGGCCTTCATAATCCTATAACTTACCTTTGGTTACTAGGGAATGGAGGAATGGGGTACAATTAGAACTACTATTACTACCATTCTTCCATTCCCTACTAACCAGCGGTAAGGTTCGCTCCAAGTCTTTCTTAGAGTTTAGGGCGCAGGGCTGCTATCTCACGATTAGTGTTGCTAGGATTCCTGAAAAGATCTTGCTTCCTTGCGAAGACTCGTGTAGCTGAGCTTCAAGCTCCATGTACCGACCTTTGCCCAGGGTAGGCTGCTTTGGGGTGTACTGGTAAGGGCTGCAGCGATTGCAAATCTAACTCTACCCTTGGCCCGCCGAAGGTGTCCAGGCCCTCGTCGGAGGCATTCGTCAGCACCAGCCGCGGACGGAACACCAATGCCTGGCTTGGCTCAGGCTTTCGCGAAATGGACAGGCCGGCTTCATAATATAAAGCTGCATAGCAACACTGAACAGGAAAATTTAGAATGATGGAACGCTCTGAAGTGGCGAAAGCCGCCGCAGTAGACAATAGTATGGTGGTGGTGGTGGTGGTGGTGGTGGTGGTGGTGGTGGTGGTGGTGGTGGTGGTGGTGGTGGTGGTGGTGGTGGTGGTGGTGGTGGTGGTGGTGGTGGTGGTGGTGGTGGTGTTGGTGGGGGTGGTGGTGGTGGTGGTGGTGGTGGTGGTGGTGGTGGTGGTGGTGGTGGTGGTGGTGGTGGTGGTGGTGGTGGTGGTGGTGGTGGTGGTGGTGGTGGTGGTGGTACGGTGGGAATGAAGGATTTGACGACTTCCCTGACTTTCATGCTGCCTGCTTTGCACGCATAAGTGCCGGACGCAGAAAGAAACAAGATCCCTCAAAGCCATGGAGACTAGTCTTGCGATTCACATTCGTCTCCCTCCCAAGTATCAGCATCTGAGCAGCTTCGAAAGCTCGCAGATCCCGCGCCCTTTTTCAGACGTCCGCGCGCCGCGCTGGGCTCGAAACAGTGACCGAAAGCGGCGCCGCCGAATCACCTTCCGGAGCTTTGTCCGTGACCTCTGCGCCGGCCTCCACCAGCAACCGGGCAATTTCCAGGTGCCCGTGGCCAGATGCATGCAGCAAAGGCGCGCTGCCCTTCTCGCCCGAGCTGTTCCTTTGTCTTCCAGAGCCCAGAACCGAAAAAAAGACGTGAGGACTTCGAGAAGCACACGGGAAAAGACCTCAAAGAACAAAACCGAACCATAGACTTGGACCTAAGTCCCATGTAGACCCTGCACTCCAGCACCTCCAGGAGGCTGCTCGCAAGTACCACTCACCCAAAAATTCAGGAACCCAAAGCCTGTCATCTAAGGGTCCTCCTTGGTCCTACAAGTGATCTCTATATGCCATCAAGCTTCTTTCTTCTTTATGGTCCCAAGTACTTAACTTAATTACATCCCAGAACCTCAGCCACGGTTCACGCTGGCTCTCGCCTCCACAAGCAGTCGGCAAATGTCCAAATGGCCCCAGTAACAAGCCCAGCCAAGTGGGGTCAGGCCAGAGTCAACAGGACCAGCCGCCTCCTTTCCGTGCAGGGATAGCGGTTTAGGGTTTTAGGGTTTTTTTCCTCCTACCTAGCAAGGACGCGGCAGGTTTTAGGGTTTAGGGTTTCGAGCATCTTGCTCGAACTTCCAGAGATTACCTGTAAGCTCCATTGTAGTTCCTTTGTGTGGTTTATATTTAGGATCCTATAATGTAATCCCAAAACGGAACTGTAGCTACCAGGGCCGTTAGTTTTAATCATGCTAATCACGCGAAACCACTTCTCACCAAGACAACACCCGAAGAAGAACATGGATGAGAGCTTACTTGAATTATAGCAGGGGCATGATCGAGGTCAGGGTTTTCCACTCTTGCCGGGTGGGGCTGAACGAGAAAATTCGATGCACCAGACCGCACGAGGGTCTTGGAATGAAGCACTGATGTAAAAGCGTGTTCGGGGTCCTTGTCTGCTCCCGCATCCACCAAAAGGCGCACGATCTGCAGGTGGCCATTCTCCGAGGCTTGTTGCAATGCTGTAGGGGCACCCTGTACACCGCCCCAAGCTTTCTTGTCGGGGTTCGCCCGCGCTTGCAGCAAGGATGCAACGATCTCCTCAGCAGTGCGGGCATAGCTGGGCGGGTTTCAATGAAACTATAGTAAGAGAACCTTATTTTGGGAAGCTAGGGGCCCTTGCAATCAGGATCTCAGTGTTTCACCTTCTCCGAGACTCCAAATTGTTGTCAAACACAGCTCTTGTTGGACTGTAGGGGACAAGGCCGGGACTGCTACTCTGCTACTTCTTTCTGCTTTGCTTTTTCTGTTACCTCGGTTCTCGACAAGCCCAAGCCTGACCACAGCATCGTCCAAGCATCAACGTGACCGCACTTTGCTGCAAGCTGCAGGGCAGTTGGAGTCCCTTCGGCCTGCCGTTCCGCTCGCGATCAGATTCGGGGTTCGTGATCTGGGAATACTTACCTTTGGTTAGTAGGGGATGGAGGAATGGGGTACAGTTATAACTACAATTACTACCATTCTTCCCTACTAACCAAAGGTAGCAATATCCGAAACTCAGCTGAGAGTTTTGTCGGGCTTCAGTGTTCAGCAAGGCCTCCAATATGTGGGGAGGTGCACAGGGTCCGGGGGATTCGGCCTGTTTTCAACGGTGCAGCTATTTACTGGGTTGAACTTGTTTGAAAGCGCTACTTGAACTTTTGCGTCCGAGGAGACAGGTTGTGAGTCTAAGTGGGGTGCACAACAATATAGCATACCATCACTACAGTTCTTAGAAGTCTACTTCCGAACGCCCACGCTCATTCAACACATGCACCAACAGCCTGCGTGCAAGCGCACCTATCTCCCGCTATGGGCATGGGTCTTCGTTGTTCCTCGCACTTGTGCGAGGCATTTGGGGATCGCATGGAAACCCGATCGTAGCCTTTCAATCTGCTCTGCCTTGGCCACCAAGCCCTAGAAGCCCGAGTCTGTGGTGCCATTTGCCTTGTCTACGTCGGCCATGGCCGACACGAGCCTCGTTTAAGGTGTTTAGGAGTTTAGGGCTTCCCATTTAGGATTCAGGATGGGTTTAGGCATCGACTTAGAGTGTTTGCCCGGTGCTTCCACGAGGTTCTTCTGCCGGGTTTTGCAACTTCTAGCCGGATGCTGGCCGCACACAGGAAAAGAGTCAAATCGGAGCTGGCCCCCATAGAAGGCTGCGAGCAGTACCGCAACCATCGACGAAAAAGTGTCCAAGCCCATCACCCTTAACTGCAATTACCACTTCAACATCACAGCATCAACGAGATTGACTCGTCACCTGCGGCTTTGCCCAACCACTTCAGTCTCACGACAAATGGCTGTTCGAAACAATGACCCAGAAAGGCCAACACCCCATGAGTAAGGAATGAATGATTTTATGTGTATATATATACATGTATATACACATATATATATATACACATTCGTTGATTTAAGTGATATTCCTGAAGTGAGGGGTAGTGGGCTTTTGGTGGACCCTGTCGTTATAAAACCCGATTATAAACGCCTCCTCATACATTGTCACACATCCCTCAGAAAATGACCCTTAAATCTCTCACAAAAAATGCAGACACCCCTTACAAAGCCCCATAGGCCCCCCCTTGAGAAAACTCCTTCACAAGCCCATAAAAGGTCGAGGCACAGCTGCGAAGCCTCCACATGCCCCTTCCGAGCCGCCCACTGCAACGAAGTCAGGCCGGAAGCCTTGCGGATAAGGGCGAGCTAGGCTTAGGGGCTCTACAAGGGAGTTCACAATATGGTGCCAAAATATGACATGATGGTTGCTAGAAGCCAGAAGGGCTACTACTACTACTACTACCACTACTACTACCACTACCACTACTAACACGACTACGACTACGACTACTACTTCTTCTACCGCTACTACTGTAACTCTGCGGGTTCAAGGCGTTGGCTTTCGGGTTTCGGTGTCCCGAAGGCCTTGGACACGTCCACGTCGGCCTCCGCCTGGAAAGGGGCGATCCATCTATGGCCCTTACTGAGGACTCATGAGAAACTGCCAAGCTGCCCCCACCCTGTAATAGTGGTATAATACGAATATAATAGGCACTGATATAATCCTTATAGTCACTATTACAGGGTGGGGTCAGCTTCTGAGGACTCAGTTCAGAGTTTGGGAATCTAGGGTTTAGGCTGTAGGGCTTAGGAATTTCGTAGTCAAAGTTTAGATATCTGTGAAGGCTGCTTCCGAAGATCATGCACCACCGCGTCAGAGATACGAGTCGCGGCCGCATGCCAAAACTTTCGCTGTCATAGGCACCAGACCTTCTCAAATTGATCCACCCACGCCCAGAGACGTCTGTAGCGGCTTCGTCTCTTGGGTGCATGGAATACCGGACATGTCCTGTCTATGTTGGAAAAGCTGAATTTGCAGACACCGGGAGCCCCACCCAACATGTAGCACCGATAAGGGTCCTTCAGGTATATGCTCAAGAAAGGGAATGTAGCATAGATGCTCGGGGCATGTGGGCTAAAGAACTTGCAAGTTTACAGATCCACATTTCGGATGGCATTGAGGTTGACGGGGGATAAGACGAGCGTTCACGGTGATGACATCACAGGTTGCGACTTGGATTGATCGGGGGAACAAGAACATCACCCTAAACCCTAAACCCTAAACCAAAAAACAGCCCCGCATTGAGCTCTACAGTTTACAATGCATGAGAAGCTATGATCGGCTCCACTGGCTTCGCTGAAAATCGATACTTATACACTTACAGGCTCACAAGGCTTTTCCTCCAGATTTTCTCTCCAAAAGCTGCGGCTCCAAGAATGTCAACCCCAAGACACCAAGTCCTTCAATCTGTAGTTTTACGCGTTGCAAGGATGCATGAACTGGTTCTGCCACTAACATTCATATCCGCGTCCGACTTCGGACTACCTGTACGTGTGCGTTGCAATCGCTGTCGGTCCTATTTTGCTTTTTGCTTTCGTCAGCATCCCTATATTTCTGAAGGATCAGGAACCCCACCCGCACACCTTTACTTACAAGCCTAAAGTCCTAAACCCTGCACACCAAACCCAAAGGCTCCATGTACCCTTATAGTAGACACTTCGGCCTTTAAGTAGTCCCTATATAGGTACTTTAAGGCCTAAGTATATACTTTATGGGCACATGGAGCCTTAGGGGACATTAGATCCCAAAGTAGGTACTATTTGTATACTTGGAGCCTTAGGGAAAGTGCCTCCAAAAGAAGCCGCAAGCAGTCGCAATTGCCGTTGATTGCAGCCACCTTTCAGCCGCAGGGTTGCCAGGCTCAGAGCTGCACTGTAAAGGGAGCTAAAAGGGTTCCTTTAAGGGGATCTATAGGGTTTACTGTTGATCCTAGGGTTCCTTTAAAGGGATCTATAAGGGTACCTTTATAAGGGTTTCCTTTAAAGGGATCTATAAGGGTACCTTTATAGGGGTTTCCTTTAAAGGGATCTATAAGGGTACCTTTATAGGGGTTTCCTTTAAAGGGATCTACAAGGGTACCTTTTATAGGGGTTTCCTATAAAGGGATCTATAAGAGTACCTTTATAGGGGTTCTTTAAAGGGATCTATAAGGGTACCTTCATAGGGGTTCCTATAAAGGGATCTATAAGGGTACCTTTATAGGGTTTCCTTCAAAGGGATCTACAAGGGTACCTTTATAGGGGTTCCTTTAAGGGATCTATAGGGTTGTAGGGTTTAGGGTTGATGATGTATTATAAATCCTGCATTACCTTAAGGGCCCTAAACTATGGCAATTATGGTATATTCCTTATTATGGGAAATGCAGGATTTATATCATCAACCGCAGTACTAAGGCTTCGGGTCTTACTACGTTGAGGATTTTCGGGTTTAGGGTCGTAATGGTTTTTGTTTAGTTGATGTTTACAGCTTCAGGGTTTTGGGTTTGGGCTTTGATTTTGACAAGCACTGCTCCAAATTTCGGGTCAACAGGATGGATTGGACATCCGGCTGGCAGCAGATAAAGGTTCTCACTGGCTACCAAGGACGGTTTAGGGTTTAGGGTTTAGGGACACAAAACCACAAAAACCAGGACTGTTTAGATCTATCTGCTTATAGACGGATGTTGCCTTGACGAGGCTGGCTTCTCCTATAGATATGATACCCAAAGGGGCCGTCAGCGCGTGGAGGGCGCTGCGGCCGTAGGGCACCAGCATGTTCGGGTCGTGGCAGAGGCGCAGCAGCTCCTGCACAAAAGCTCCAACTGGAGGTTCCGCTGAATTAGGACTCCGCTAATTCTACCGATTATGTAGAATGTGCAGAAATATTTACCATACTTTACTATACTGTACCACAAGATACTATGTTACCCTATGCGGTATTGCAAGACGGTCTATATAAGATTTAGGAACTTTCGGTATCTTACTGCCTGGTTCACGGGCCCCAGGGTCGGTCTTCCCCGTCCCTCAGGGCTTGGTGCTCTCCAATTTAGGGTTTAGGATTTAGGGTTTAGGGTTTGGGGAAGACTTGAGGGGTGGTGGACGGCCTTCCATGGATCTGTGAAGAATCAGCACCGAAAAGATGCCCGAACAGCAGTGAGATCTAGCGGGCATAGTAGCAGCAAGCAGACTACTGCAGAAACAGAAGCATGGACAAACTGAAGCCAAATCATCAAACAAGCAAGTATGGAAGGTGTTCCTAAGAACAGCAGAAATGGCTCTAATCATGGCAATACCCACAGCATACAACAGCCTTGCGTCAGAGCCCCGAGCCCAAAACATGTTGTCCCAGGGATGTCATGAACTCTTCATCTCTATCTGTCTCTCTCTCTCTCTCTCTCTCTCTCTCTCCCGGCACGCGGACGCAGGCATCGAAGGCACCTCTCTTGTCCAGTATCCCAGATGAACTAAAGGTTAACGGTTAACCTTTGGGAATACGTAGGGCGACTATAGTAACCCATAAACCTCAAAGCACGTCGGGTCATGCGCGCGGTCCCCAGCGAAACCAGAAAGTTACACAGCACCCACGCTAATACTTCGGAAATTAAGACCACCCCCCAAGCCATAACACGGGCTAAAGACTGACCTTACCTCGCATCTCGAAGGCAGTCCTCCACCACCTCCGCTTTTTGGTGCAAGATGGCCTTCCCGACCTGCGCTTAAGCCCTAGGGACTGAGTACCCTCGCGCAAAAAAACGTAAACCGTTTCAAGTATGGTAGAGTCATACAAAATTCAAAAGGTTACAGGTGCTACTCAGCTACTAATGGAAGCATATTTTTGACGACAGCCGCAAGCTTCCGACGGCTGAGAACAGACATGCCAGTGGCAAGAAGTCAAAAGCATAGCAACTCGGCAATGATCCTCTTCCAGGTATAGGTCACCCCAAACACTACGATCCTCATTGTAAAGACCCATAAGCAACTCATGTTCGAATCACCGTAAGTTCTTAAAACCAGCTTAGGGTTTAGGGCTTAGGCGAAGCCGCCATGAACAAGTCTGCCAAAGACCAAGTTCTTGCCCAACGCACGCCCTATCGGGCCGCAAAGTGCAACGACGAAACCTAACTCAGAACCAACCAGTTCAATAGGAAACCTTTGCCTAGACCCTCAAAAGTAGGTAAACTAATGGCCCAAAATCTATAAAAAGCCAGTACTCTACAAGCCTTTGGCGTCCAGGTGTTGGATTTGATCTGTTGCTGCCCACTCTCTTCTTAAATGAAGGTCCCAACCCCCTTCCTTGCCAGACTATAGGGGCCTTAGATAATTAGAATAGGTCGGGGTCCGGAAATCAGAAAAAGGCAGGGGCGAGAGGAGTTTAACAGGGCGACACCTCCAACAATAGTGTCCTCGGACCCTGCCAAAAGCCCTCAGAGTAAAGCCGTTCAGCATCTCAGGCCTTCTCAAGTGCAAAAACGACATGTTCACTGTTTAAGTGACCCTCCATCGGCCCGACCGAGGAGCTGGGACAACAACAGTATTAGTTGGGGTGGGCCCACCTCCCGAAATAGAAAAGCAACACGAGCTACGACCTTGGGGGAGAGGGGGGGGTTATCAATCCTAGGTTCCCATTATTATACTATAATCATAATAAGGAACCTCCAAAATAGTATTGGCAATGTATTTAGGCCCCAATATTAAGCATGCTCGGAGTTGCACCTCCTCCCGCTGCTTGGAAGCAGTGGCGCACGGTGGCAGTAGAACCTACAGACCCGCCATGTTCGAGACCTTAAACCCGAACCACGTTCATTGAGGTTGCCGCAGTTGTCACACGTTCCCGAATTGTCGGAGAAAAAGATAGGCCCCGTGCAGTGTGGTAGCACAAAGGTGACTTCAAACTCATGTTCCCGGCGGCTTTCCGTCTAAGCCAAGCGCCAGGTCCCCAACACCCGAGGCTTGAAATCCTAAAACAGCTAAAAAGAAGGCCTGCAGATTCACTGTAAGGGGAGAATCGGAGATAGTGCTCGTAGTCACCATTCAGATCCCGAAACTACAGGCTTGGATAATTGAAACAGGATGTTGGGGGTACCTTGCACTATATGTATGTATAACAAGGACCACTAAGGACAAAAATGAATAGTTATTTGGGCTTAGGCCACTATGTTAACTTCACAAGAACCCCACAGCCCTTGCCCGGTAGCAGGAACGTATGTCTGTATGCCCCAATGTCGCTAAGTCTGCATGTATCTAAGTAAATATGTGTGTCTACACATACCTGTGCAAACCGGACCAGGCACCCGATGTAGCTCGGGTCAACGTCCGACGTAGAGACGAGGGAGGCTGCATCCCGTGATCATATGAAGATTCGGGCCGGCGCTTGGCATTTTAGGCTCTAGAGGGCTGGAGGTTTAGGCCTTTCAAGATTCCTGGTTTCATCTACTACTACTACTACTACTACTACTACTACTACTACTACTACTACTACTACTACTACTACTACTACTTTGAACCCAGTAGTAGTACTACTACTACTACTACTAACCTGAGCTTAAGACATGAACGCAGGTTACTGCAGCCGAAGCTGCCAGCTGCAAAGCACAAGGCGACAGAAGTACAGACTCGTCAGCAACGGGATCACCTGCTTCAATTTTCGGGTTTAGGGATGTAGGGGGTAGAGCCCCTAAGCCCTCTAAGCCCCAAGCCAGATTCCGAAAATGCACACGGCCTGATACCAGGCGACTCTATAGCTAATTGAGCCCTGTGCACTTTCAATGGTTGCTTAACTATGTGGTAATGTATTTAATATATATATATATATATATATATGTATATATATATATATATACAGACAGTATATCACAGTGTATATATATATATATAATAGTATACCATAGGATATCATCGTATATCATTCTAGCGTATGATCAGAACAGACAACAGACAGCGACAGCTTCGGGAAGAGACAAATGGAGAAAGAACCAGCAGGACTTCCGTTGCACACGAATTTCGGGTCACCGCGGCAAGACTGCAGTTCGTTCCTAGACATATAGAATCATTGCCCTGAGTGATGAAGCATAAGCTTCAAAACCGAAACGTCTCCAAGTGCCATGGCGAAAAGCTCTGTGCAGCACATGCCTGAAACTCCAAATTCAAGCGGTCTGAGTCTGAACCCTGAGACCCTAAACGGTCGGTGCCTTCACAGAAAAGCCGCTGACGAAACCTCGGGCAGCCCGTCGCCGCCTTACAAACCAGCCGATAGCTTTTTGCGGTTCAGGGTTTAAAATGGTTTATGCTCCATCTTGCACAAGGGCATGGCGATTTTGCGAGCAGCCGTTCTGCTCCGATTCCACACGTGAAGATTGCCCAGGAAAGAGCTTGCAAACTGCATCTTAAGCGCAAGCAAAAACCGCATGGTCTGAATGTATAGCAATCGGCACGCACATCTATGCCATCAAGCAACTCTGACTGCAGCAGAAAAATGCATATAATCATGTTCACATGTTGACATACACACGTACGTGCACGTACATAGTAACTCAAAAACACGTGCGTGGGCGGCCGTACATTCCACCAAAGCTGCTACTAGTAACTAATGCGTCACCTCTTGCTGGCTGAACTCCTTGTACGCCTCATCGTTTGACCCTACCTAGACCCTCAAAAGTAGGTGAAATAATGCCCAAAACCTATAAAAGGCTATTATTCTACATGCTTTTGGGGTCCTGGTAAAAGCTTTTGCGCCGATCCACGCCAATTGAAGTCTCTCAGATGTTTGAGTTCGGCAATGTCTCCAAAAGGCGACGTCCTCTGTGTCCAAGTCCAACCCTGCTGGTTATCGTTTGCGCGCACTGCTCCGGATCGACAGCAACGCCATCTGCTCCAGCACCACTACAAATCGCATCATGGCTTTGACAAAGGATCGCAATGTAACGAGCCCGAGAAGGCTGGGGATCGATGGCTACGCAGAAGCTAGCATCTCATGGAATGTCTGCACCACACTGTACTATAAAACAAGGCAACTATTATAAGGTGCTGCATGGGTACCACTTGGTTCAAAAACCCCCATGATAACACACCTCCTTGACTCGCCCCAATGGCCTTAGTAAAGGGATGATCTTGATATATTGACATTTCCATGTATTGACCATATATATATATATATATATATATATACATATATATATATATGTATATATATATATATATATATATATATATATATTATATACACCTACATCTGTGTATATATGTTTATATAGCCATGTGCAATAGACAGATAGATAGATACACAGACAGACAGCTAGGTATACAGACACTTGCAGCTGTATGCGTGCATACATATATGTATAAGTTTAAATGGATGCACAAGCCAGCTCACATTTGTGAATGCAACCACGAACTCCGTGTTTCAGTCGCCACGCCTTGATCTGTAGCTGTGAATTACCTGTCTGTGCATGTAGCCCACTCATCATCCAAAATGCACTGCTTATTATGCCCAAGGAGGACCGCAAGGTGTTCTGGTCGATAAGACATTTGGCATATGTGGGTCTTGATATTCCATAAGTGGTCCCACCAGCACAACTGCAATGTAATTGCAGACCGCTCCCTAATTCCCTGCGCTCTCCATCCCTTCCTCAACTTCAATGCCGGTATACAGTTATTTTCACTCGCCCACCCAACTTCCCCCCTAAACCCTCAACCCTAAACCGTCCGCTAACACGGAATCCAAAACCAGAGCCTGAAACACTCTGAAGCCTGTGCTGCAGAGTTAGAACAGCCTCATCAGGGTTGCAGACTTAACCCTAGGGCTCCAGTTACCCAAATAGTTACGAACCATAGTATATACACGGTTTAGGGTTTAGGGTTTTATATACTTATGTAGCACAGTAGCCGATTATTTAAGTAACTGGAGCCCTGAGATCAAGAGAAAAGCATTGACTGTCCCAGAAGCTGTGAGGCGCGACGAGAGGGCACGAAGGCCACCTCCGGGGCTCGTCCACAAGGCCTGCATGTGACTGCACAGCCACGCTCTACGAGCAGAGTCAGCGTTTGGGTGATCCCCCCCAAGTAGGTTTTGGCAGTATTTGTGCCAACCTTCTTGTAGCAGGTTTCGGTTTTCTATAGGGCCTGAGGGCAAGTCACCGTTGGTACAGCAGTCACGCAATTCCCGTATGTCTGCATGTTTAAGAGTATGTTTGAGTGCCCTGTTCACTGCAACGTAGCGGAGCACACAGCAAGCGACAGAACGCCGCAAACACGCGTGCTCTGCTAGAAGAGCTCGGCTATGCAGTGCTTCCGGGACGTTTATGCCATGCAAAATCGATCGAACAAGGACTCACACACACACACACACATACATCTCTCGGCACCGAAGCATCAACGCACGAATACATACTCGTGTCCTAGCAGCGAACACTCTGAAGCGCCAATGGTGTGTTTGTTTACCCATTGGCCCTCCTTGAAAAAGCCACCATACCGGTCGTTTCAAGTTTCACCTCCCGAAAATGGCTGTCTTGACGCTTAGGCGTAGGCTTCACAGAGACCCCCAGCCCCTAACCCGGATCGACGATCTTGCTTACCTCAGTGTGGGGACGACAATCTACAGAAGCCGGCCGGAACCTTTGGAACCAGAAGCGCTTCTTGTAGCACCCTTCTAGAACCCAGATTATCGTACCCTTCTACAACCCTTAAAGGCACCCCTTACAAGCCCTGAACCCTAAAACCCCTTGAAGGTACACCCTTTGTTCGGCCTTCAACTCAGCATCCCTGAATCCTAAACCCGACACCCCACCTCTTATGTAAGGGGCATTTGGGGGGGGGGGGGGGGCATAGCAGATCCTGAACCCTCGGCCTTTAACTCTGCATCGTCCATTTCGAGCAGCACGGAACCCGAGGCCATGTTGGCCACCGAAAGCGCCGGCGCCATTGCCAAAGCCATGTTTGGCGGTTTTTAGATTTTGGGGTTGTGGGTTTACGGGTTTAGGGGGTTCGGGCTTTAGGGCTCTTCTTTTTTTTTTTTAATGCAATGCCCTTTTCCTTGCTTTGGGGCTTGAGGCTGCAGGGTCTAGAATCTAGAAGTTTTGTGGTTTGGGTTCAGGGCTTATGGCAATCTTCCGGATGTCTCGAGTTGGTGCTAGCGACCGAGAAAGAGTCGCAAAAGTGGTTGAGCCTCTTGCAGTCGGACTGCCGGGTGTAACGGCTGAGCGACCTCTGCTTGAGGGAACGCTTCTTGGCAAGTGGGTATCACATTTTATCCTGCGAGTACGGCCTAGATTCTTGTCACCTGGAGGGACGTGAACGCTGGACCCAAAAGAGCGGCCAGGAGCAAGATCAGGATGCGAACCCAACCCAGAGATCAGGATGCGCTCGCGCAAAAGGAAGTGAAAGGCTGCTAGCTAAAGAAACCCGAGATCTTCGGAGGCACGGCCCCGCGCCCTGCGGGTTCGTTAAAGGGATCTACAAAGGTTTCTATAGCTTTCCTGTAAGGGTCGTTCCACACATTGCTGATCCGAACACTATACTAAAACCTTGAACCCTCCGCCCTTGAAGACTCAAACCAAAGGCCCTAAATGCCCTAATCTCCCAGAACTATCGCAAGCTCCACCTGGCACTGGGCTCCATGTACGTCTTCGGGGGTCACATCCTCCGCCTGCAAGCAGAAGACCTGCAAGTCGCTAAAATTGTGTTTGTGCATGCCCTAAGGCTCCAAAGGCAGTTCCTTTTTGGGGTTCATATATAGAACCCTATAAGGTAATCCCAAAAAGGAACTACTATGGAGCCTCTGGGTAGAAGTAGGTATGCTTGTAGATGCATACACATACACACCTACAGATTCTATGCATTCTATATGAATATAGGCACGGCTGTGCCGTACAGGTAGCCTAGCTTAGACTTTGGGCTGATTACCCTAACCCAAGAAAGGTTAACCTTTTCAATTGTGGTGGGACTAAATTAGGGGTACCTTATTTTGGAGGTCCTATATGTAATAAGGATCCTGCTACTTAGGGTACTATATTAGGGTCCCCTATTTTCGGAAACTCCCGCAAAAGATTTCAGGATGTCAAAAGTTTCCTACTCGGCCACTAAGCCGAACAACGACAGCCCCTGCTTGGGCGCAAGACGACAAAAAGCCTCGACACCGAATTCCTGCCTCACGCAGCTAAAATCCCAAACCCCATCCTGAACTACCAGGACCTGCCTTGCTTGTAGAGTCCCTCTACAGCCGATGTTCTGGTCCATAAGAAAACCCTACGAAGAATAATTGTGTGTCTTTATGATGGCCTTTTATACGAACCTGAGAAAATGAACTGAGTTTCATGGTGTTTAAGCCTAAACCCCTGAACCCTTCTACACCTGGACTATGCATATGCCAAGAACCAAGGCTGAACCCTTTTCCCTAAACCCCTGAACCCTAAACCCTAAGCTGAAGAGAGAGGAGCCACCTGATCCCCCAGAAGCGATTTCCAGGGCAGCACGGAGAAGTTGGGCGGAACCCGGACCTGCCCAACTTGGAGGTTCATGAGGTTATATGTGGAGCAATAAGTACGGCAACTATACTTATATTCCCTATCAGGGGACTTATACAAGCCCACTTATAACTACCCATGAACCTCCAAGAAGACGAAGCAACTTGGCAATGCATCTAAGGAGCGTCTCTCATGGGATTTGTGAGGATTTAGGACGTTGACGCTGACTGTCGAACAAGCCAGGCAAGGTTTAGGGTTTAGGACTTTATGGGGCTTTCGGATTTCGGAATCTCGTATGGGCTCCAAATGTATTGCCTCAACAGGGATTGAACGTGTCGAGACTTGGAATGTGAGCGTGTCGGGCATGTCTTGGGATGGAGCCCGGATGACAGTCAGCGCTCGGTACACGGCGGTGTAGAGTGTCGGTTCAGGGTTTAAGATTTTCATTCATAGTCCAAGACAGTCGCAGCAATTCGAAGCTGTGGGGTTTGTTTTCTGGTGCTTTCGAACGTAACTATGGTGCCATCAGAGTTCAGAACTCGTGATGGGTACTTTTGTACTCTTGACTCTTGAAAGCTATCAGCCAAGCCCTGACTCACTTGCTAAAGTTCTTAAGTCTTCAAAGTAGGCTAATTAGGCTCTGTAATGTAGGCTTATCAGATAGAATTTCGCGATACCCAAGCACCTCCGATGTCGGGGCGGGCACTTCGGTTTGGGAGCGGGCAGCCCAATCCCCCCAAGCCAAGCACCTTCAGTTCGCTGGTCCCACCAGAGGGGGTCGCCATGACAAACTCACAGCTCTCCTTCCCAGGTCAATCTTATAGTATCCCTTATAGTAGCCCTTATATAGAGCCCTTCAAAAGGAACCCTAAAATTAATGATGGTTCAGCGCTTTTAGGGCTTTGGAAATAGACTCCATCACTACTTCCTGGGCAGAGTCCGGGCTTGATCACGAGTCCCTCGGACAATCACTCACTTGTCCCTCGGACAAGGCGCGAGCAGCTTAACAGGGAGGGTCACGGTTGTTGACGTTCACGGATTGTGCGGGCCATAGGTGCGATCGCTCTAGTGAGAAGCACTTGATACTTGCGTGCAGCACCCTTACACAGAGCTTTGGATGCAACCGAGGGCTCTGCTCAAGACATTGCTTACGACCCCAAGCCGGCAGTTGAGAAGATATCAGGTGCTTGCTGCGGGCAACTTTCTGCTCTTCTCTCGGAACCAGCGTGTGCCGCAGGACAGATGCACGGTAACAGCTGCAGAACCAAAATTTGCTTCTGGAAACCCAGCGGCCCGAAATCCACACCTAAGGTATCTCTAAACGCAAAATCCCAGAACTCGAAACCCGACATCATACAAGTCTGAGTTTCAGGGCCCAGCCTCCAAACATTCCGAGTGCAGCAGAGTGAGGCCGTTGGCAGAGGGAAGGGGCTTGCCTCGTGTTTACTGGCTCGGTTGCATGGTTCGGGACTGCGGATATGGTGGAAGGCTTCAGGAACTGGGGTGACAGGCTTTGGCCGTGAAGGGCTCGCATTGCTTTAGGGGTTGGGATTCAAAGTTGAGGGAATCAGGGTGCTCTGCGGCACTAGCCCAAGCCTCTTACACGAGTTTCGTGAAAGAGCTACAGTATCGCCGGGGTCCCACATGATCCATCCGCTAAGGAGGCGCTTCAACATTCATGACAAAAGGTTATACACCCTGATGCATGCGAACCAACAGTAACAATAAGACACATACATGCACTTATGCTTAGATGTGCTGGGACAGTGATGCTAATCAAAGTTTGGGCAGGGGCACAGGTAACATCCAAAATTTTAACTCGCACTGCGGCCGATGAGTGACGGGAGAGAGCGTTCTCCGAACAGCTTATCGAAGCCGTTATTACCCCTATAAAGTCCATAACTCTCCTGTAAATCCCTCAACAAACGGCTATAATATGCTATATTCTAGGAACCCCGAACCAATCCCCAATCATCAAACCGCTCTTATCTACAAAACCCTAAGCCCTAAGGAAGCCCTCCGATGGGTCACAGCCTTGGTAGTGGATCGCCAGCTTCATCGGGGCAGGCACCCCAGAACGATCCACCAGCCTCAGCGATGTTCACTTCTCCCTGGCCTGGAGAGAAGATCTATCATCCTAACACCTAGACCCTGGGCCTCCCTTGCCATGTGAATCATGGGAACAGGTGGTCATATATGAAAATGTTAATATTTGTGTGTGTGTGTCTGTGCGAGAAAATGTCTGTATGTCTGTCTGTATGTACGGATGGATGCATGGATGGATGGATGGATGGATAGATGGGTACACGTGTGTTTGTGCAGTGCATGTGCTTGCTTTTGTTTGTGGCTGCATGTGTTTGTATGAAGGGACACTACGTTGCCACTGCCACGGGCCAATGCTGCAAGCTCCCAATCATGATTGGTTTAAGCTTGGCCACCATCGTCTTCTTTCGACTATGTGCGTCCTGCCAAGCAGCCAGTTCGGACATGTCACTCGGATTTCGTAGTGACCTTGGCGGCGACGGTGCTGAACACATGTCTTGGACAACGAGTGCATACAGGCATCCAAGCACGAACGCGCGCATAAGGACATGTGCATTCGTGACTTGGGTGCGCTGAAATACACACCCGCACACGCGTACACGAAATGATGTCTACACATGCACAGTGTGTGCATTATGCGTTTACGAAATGTAGTATAGACAGAGCCAGTATAGGGCTTGGGCCACAAATCTGCTCCCTAAACTCCGAGACAAAACAAGCCTCGGCCTGGGAAGCTGAAAACCCAAAAGTATCCAAAACCCGCAAACCGTTGCAGAACCTTTCTCAACCTCCTATCACACCCATATACAACTAGGGGCTCATTGGCTCGAAGAACACACCGGCACCGGCTCCACCACTCTCCTACAGCAGACCAGAGTGGCTAATCGAGCTTCCAAAGTTGTCGAGGGCTTCTTTTAGGGTTCTCGAGGGGGCTCAGGGAAAAGGATCCTCGCTTCGGATTTACTTTAAGGTTGAAGGAAAGGGCTGGGTATGGCGAGTAATGACTAGGTTGTCGGGCGGGGGAGAACTCTCGCGGTACGCTCTTAGGGCTTATAGAGTTTCACTTGCTCGTCACAATTTCAACGCGTCCTGGCGCAGCTGTAAGAACTGCCCCCCGTCGGCAGCCTCAAGGAGCCACCGGGTTGCGGTTTAGGGTTTAGGGTTAAGGGTTTAGGATTGCGAAGTTGCTGCACGGTTTGCTGCTATTGGGATAGCCTACGGGCTACTGTTTAGGATTACGTAGTGGCAGGCTTATTGAAATTACGGGCTACAATACGGGTTACCTTGTAAAGGGAACTATCACCGTTACTGTGCTGAGGAGAGTGGTTCAACCGCTTGCAGTTACTTGTGCTGATGAGCCTGTTGGTAAGGATGATGACGCAGGAGGTGGTGACGATGATAACGATGGTGACCACGAAGAAGAAGATGATGATGATGTTGCTGATAGCGAGAATGACGAGCCGGCTGGCGCTGATCGTTTTGCTTGCTGGCTCAGGGCCGGAGAATTCACGGGCGTAGGGTTGAGCGAAGAGTTTACGATGTGGGGTTCAGGTGTTCAGGAATTGACGTGTTGGGGCTCAGCCCACCTCCTTGTTGAAGGCATCCCAGGAGAATTTTGCCGGGGCAGACCACGGTGCTGAAGCATCCAGCCTGGTGCAAGAGCCACTAAACCTTTGCTCTCGTAACAGCGGCAGTGGTACCAACAACATGAGGAGGAAGAAGTAGTAGTAGTAGTAGTAGTAGTAGTAGTAGTAGTAGTAGTAGTAGTAGTAGTAGTAGTAGTAGTGTAGGCGGAGGAGGAGGACGAGGAGGAGAAGCATTAGGAGTAGCATGCGCTACTTCCTCTCAGACCACGTCGACAGCATTGCGCATGGTACATGATCTATTTCAAGCGTTCCGGGATTCAGTACTCTGAACAACACAACCTGAGGCCACGTGAACTTCCTAAGCATTCCGAGCACCGCGGCTTTCAGATCTACAGTTCAAGAGTACGGCTCTGAGGTTTAACATCTACCTTAACCCCAAATAACCTACCTTTTTTAGGGACTTATATAAAGAAGTCATATTAGGGAACCCTAAAAAAGGTAGGTTCCTTCGGGTCCATCTAGGGTTAGGGGCTTCAGGGTTTCGTGGTGCGAGGGCCTCACCCCTTAGTACCCAGAGAGCCCAATACCCCTTGTTTGAGGAATATGGCTTAAACTATATAAGGCTTCATATTGTGATTTAAGGTATATTCCTTAATTAAGGGGTATGGGGCTCTCTGGGTATGGTTTCTTTTTGATACTCACTCTCGGACAAGCCTGGCGAGCTCTGAGGAAGTAGGTTCGGATTTCTTCGATATCAGCCTACTGTGTGGGTTCACCCCAGTAGACAGACGGTTAGTGATGACCATTGACAGGACAGGAACAACAGGGCCAGTGCACGAGACGGCCTTACCGAGTCCAGAAATTGGGACTGGTCCTCCTGGGAATGAGGCCTTCATCATCCCAAATGCTTAGAGCCAAAGCTCCAAAGAAAAGACGACGTAAGACCCCAGCAGGACTCTGAACTGAAGTCATGGCCTAAAACAGGCACAAAAGCCTTAGAACGCAAACCCTCAAGGCCCTTGTCACCTGAACACCGAAAAGCTCAGGCGCGACCTTGCGATTATGGCCAGGCCCTCCCGCCGCACACCTGGTGGCATCAAAACTCCCATCCCAACGCAACTTCTCCTGTTCAGCCCTAAACTCCAAACCCTAAACCCCCAAGCCTTTAACTGAACGCTCCCTGCTTCCCCGACACTCCTTCTGTCCAAGCCTGGATTTTTGGGTCACTGGAGCCATTGGTCCCAGCTAGCGACAGCCACCACCACCACCACCACAACAGCAGCGGCGACAACCACAATAACAGCAACAATGCTGACAGCAAGGACAACGACTTCAACATGTCAGACTTGAGACTCGGAATGTGCGAGTTTGCACCATTGGCCTTCTTGCACGACTTGGTTATCACGTTTCCGAAAAGATATCCGAAATAGATTTTGTTCTAAGCGTCAAACATCCTAAAACCTCAATTGCTAGAGCCCTCAACTAGCCTTAACTAAACCCGACAATCCACAAACAAGAACAGAACCCCTAGAACTCAACTCCTCGCACCCCACTCACCCCACACCCTAAAAAACCAAGAGCCCTAAACCCCCAAACTCTAATCCCTAATCACTAAACCCTAATCACTTAACCCCAAACCCTAAACCCTAATCCACTAAACCCCACACCCTAAACCCCAAACCCTAAACCCGCCCACTACCCCTCTTTGCCAGCCCTGTCCTGGGAAGCTGTAGATGTGTCGCCGGGAGAAGCTCTGCACTGTAGCCTCGGTGGCCTGCTTTCGTGCTTTTTGTTATAGCTTGAGGGTTCTTTAATGGGGTTCCTTGCTTCAGGTTTGAGGGCTTCTTTCCGGCTTGAGGGTTCTTTTACAGAGTTCTTTGAGGGTATAGGGTTTGGGCTTCAGGGTTCTCTTTAGCGCTTTAGAAGTTCCTCGAAGTTTCCTTTCCGGGTTCTTGGCCATCAAGTCATCAAGTCTCTGCGAGTATCAAGCGCCAGGGGCGGTGGAGGGGTTTATGGCTTAGTTTAGGGTTCAGCTTATCTCTATAAAGTCTTGTCGAGGCGTCAGTACACAATTCTACAGTTTCAGAGCCAAGGACATTTCACGAATCCTCACCGGGCCCTCTCACACATGGGTTCTGTCGTCGTTCTGTGCAGAACTACAGGCGAATATACCCAAAACCCCAACAACACGGAAGTCCTCCACTCCCCCTACACACACACACACACCTCACACTGTGTACCCTAAACCCTCAACCCCTAAACTTCTGAAGCCTTAAACCCTGTACCCTATGGCTCTATGCCCGACACCTCAATAGGCCCTAAACCCCTTCGCCTCCAGGTACTTGTTCTCCTCTGGCTTCGTGGTGTAGCGCAGACCCAGGCATCCTGCGCTGCGGGCTCCGGGGCGTCATGTAGGGACCTGAAATAACTAGAGTAGGGCTCTTTCAAGGGATACTAGGGTACTATAAGGGAAAAAGGGAGGGTTCCTTAAAAGGGGTCTCTAAGGGCTACTTGCAGGGATCTGCAAGGTTTTATACTGTAGGGGCCTTAATGGTTAGAATAGGGTTCGGGGCTCCTTTATAGTAGTATATTCAAAATAAGGAACCCTAAGGAATGATATAGGTAACCATTTAAGCTTCTATACTAGCTTCGTTGAAAGTAATATGGCTAAGAACCTGTTAGGTTTACATGATCTGAGGAGAACCCAGGTCCTAGTGGCAGGGCGTTGAGGATGGCCAGTGTCGGCTGGATGGCGATGGTGGTAACGGCTGTTGGGGAAGGCAGTGGGTGCCTCAGAAGAGGTTGGGAAGTCGCAGGTTTATATTCTTATGGGCCGTCAAAAAGAACAAAACGGTTAACCTTTTCAAATATAGTAGGGATATACAAACCCAAAAAGGTTAAAGGATACCTACTCAGCTACTTAGTCAGTATTATGGACATACAGCCCACTACTTGTGAATGATGATCTGAGTATTCGCATGTCGATCGGTCCTAGTGACAAGTGTGTCCGCTTCTGGCTCTTGCATTCCGTGTATGGTGACCAGTCTGGTCATTGTGATCTTTACTGTGTGGCTCAAGCTTACGGAACCAGAATGTTTCACTACGGCGCATTCAACTTTTCGGTCGTCCATCTTTCATCGCATTGAAGCACTGGAGGATCCAGCCAATATATTGGGGCCTTAATAATTAGAATAGGGTTTTGGGCCCCATTTGCAATATTTTTCCTTCGGAGGCCTAAGGAAGAGTGTTGGTAATTATTTTGGCCCTGACCCTGCATGGCCATTGAAGCATTCCACAGACATTCCAGCATTATTATTTGGAGCAGAATAGCCGTCGCATTATTGTCCGTGTCGTTGCTGATTTTCTTTGGTCAGTCAGAAATATATTATTGAAAATTGGGTAATGTGCTCTGGGTTCGACCGTGATAACTACAACCACTGCTCATAGTACATGAAGGCAGCACAACAGCTGCTGCTGCTACTCCTGCCCCTCCCTCCTCCTACCTGCCCTTCCATCCTCCCACTCCTGCGCTCCCTTCTCCTACTCCTCCGGCCACTACAGAAATCAGCAATGGCAGTGCTATATCATAACCGTGGTCAGAGCAACAACAATCACGGCGACCGGTAAGCTTCTCAGCTCAGCTGCACGTGTGATGTGGATTGGCAGAGGAAGTGGACGCCCGAAGTGCGGCAGACGCGCTTGGAGGAGGGACTCCCTGAGGGAGCTTCTGGCCCACGGCAGAAGAGTGAACCTCAGAGGGACAAGGAAGAAACACAAACGCTCTACTTCGCCAGAGAGGCCTTGGATTCATCCGCTACCTAGTTCCCCTTAGCGGCTTCGCTGTCAATCCTAAGCTGTCCCGAAGAAGGATTGCGGTTTAGGGTTTAGGGGCATGGCAACCCGAACGCTGGAGATGGTAAAGCAGCTAGCAGCCTTGACCGACAGCTCCTAAGACAGAGCCTTGCAAGAAGTCGGATGCATATTAGTTATATTAGTTTCTCGTGTCCAAACCGGAACCTCAACAATGTACCACCACCCATACGCTGATCCCCTCTCTCTTTTATCTCTCGCTCTCTCTCTCTCTCTCTGTCTCTCTCGCTCGCTCTCTCTGAATCTTGCCTGCTTGCATGGGGTTTAGGGTCCCACAGAACCCCTGTCCCGGAGGCCTACCCACACGGCGTGCATCGGTCTATCTGTCCGACCCCTCTTCGCGGAGGAAAGGCCTCCTCAACCCTCACCGTGATCCCACGAAAAAATGACGTCCAGGGGTTCTCTGGAGAAGCCATGAACGGTCATATGATGCTAGGTACAGAACAAGCTGAAGCATAGTCATCGTGACGCGTCTTCGGGCCTGTACGTTTGGAAGAACAGGCGGACTCATAACAAGGAAGCCAGGAAGATGCGCCCCCTCTGGATCCTGCCAGTCTGAGGGCAGTTCAAGTTTTCCAGAAGCTGCCTATGGAATCCATTGTACTTATAGGATTCCAAAGATGAACCCCAAAAAGGATGGAGCCTATCGGTATGATTTAGAAGGGGCACCCACCCTGTAATAGTGACTATAAGGACTATATTAGGACCCTATGATATTCCTATTATACCACTACTACAGGGTGGGGCCCCCTTCTAAGGTATGATCCTCAACTGAGAAAAGAGACAGGTCTTCACGCCAACGCCAGCCTCACAGGGAGGAACTGGCGACAGAATCAGGGGAAACCTCGAGAGTTGAGGGCTTGGGGATTATAGGGTTTAGGCTTGAGGGCTTAGGGTTTAAGGGCTTCGGGTTTAGGATTTAGGGCTTAGAGAGCTTAGGGTTTTGGAGCTTAATAAGGCAGTAAGCCCTTCGGGCAAGCACCAAACCTGCGGCTACCTCCCAATAGTACGTATATAGAAATGGCCTTTGATAGGTTTTTGGGCCATTATTTTACTTACTTGGTATAACTAAAACGACAGGATGGCGAACGTCGGGAGGACGCAGAAAAGCATCGTGTGGGGGAAAGGCAGAATAGGAGAGACTTGTCAACGGGATCCTGCACGAGTTCCCGTGCGGGCTTCTATACAGGCTCCTAGAACGGGTTCTGTAAGAGAACTCCGGGAAAGCAGCGAAGCGAAAGGGAGATGGAGGGCGGTCCCGTTTGAGGAATGTCTCAGAACATTATGGTACTAGTGCACACGATGATCCCAACAGCTCGGCTCTATGGACTCATGCTGCAAGGCAACAAGGCCATCGTAATTGGCATGCTATCCACGGGAAGGTGTTGGCTTCGGGCGTGGGGCCTACTTCAGGATCTACTTGTGCGATGATTCGCGATGGCATGTGCTGTTTCTCTCGGCCGAAGCAGACTTTGGTTGCAGGCAAGCTTGCGCTGTGCACCTTTGCCGGTAACCCGTCAAACCTGCCCAGAGGGACACCCAGGTGGACGAGTTCTGTACACGAATGCTGTAGAAGAGCAACGGCACATCTGCAAAGACTCACTAAAATATGTTGAAAAGAGCCAACATCGGACTGTGGACCATCACGGCCATGGGCAGGCCCGAGAGCTAGTACAGGTGACTAGCTCGCAGAATGCCCGGGACAGAAATCCTTACATAAAGCTTATAGTAACCTTGTAGTCATTGTGGTATTCCTACAGTAGCCCCATTGCATGATGCTCAGACGGCTTCGTCGCTGAGTTCGTGGCCTCCTTTGCCATCTGTGCGTAGCGAACACAAAAATGCAATAAAGGCTATCAGGTCGGATACCATTGCAGTCCAGGTGATCACCTTCAAGATTTCCAGGTAAATGGAAAACGAGAAGTCAAAATCAAATTCAAAGTCAAAGCTGGCAGGAAAGGTGAAGTTGGTGTACAGCGCGATCATGACCAGCAGCAAGAGTGCGTAACCACTCATGATGCCACAGGTGCCGCAGCACGTAATGCCTTGTGTGCTGAGCGTCCTATGAGAAAACTGCAGGCTTTGCGCCCAGAAAAGTTAGAAAAAAGGCCTATCACGCCAAAGAAAACTGCACTCGCATACTCAGCACCCAAGAAGCATGGATGATCATGATGATCATGGTGATGATGATGGTGGTGGTGGTGGTGGCGATCACCACTTGCACAGATGCATGCGAGTGCGCAGGCGGCAACAGAAAGGAAGGCTGCTGCAACAATCAACAAGAGAGCCGCCGTCTCATAAAGGGCCGGAAATCTTATCCAGACCTGCTGATCCTCCGAAACTTGGGTGTTGAGCGGAATGTAAAAGAAGTAGGGAATAAGGCTCAGAAGGCTGAACCACCATGCCTTCGGAACATCCACAAGCTTGGCGATCAGCAAGCAGCCCTCAAATACCACACTCAAGGCAGTTGCCACTCCGCCAAGGAGGAGCAGGTACCCAGGATTCACTTCGTAGGACTCCGCACCCATGCTAGCATGTGCCTTACCCAAGAATGAGTAGTGGTTCGTCAGAAGCGATGAGACATTGGCATGAATCTCAAAAACTGAAACTCTTCCAGAAAACCACTCATCCTCTTCGTGGTCGATGAAGCCACAATTCTCTGAGTTTTGATCCTGAGTTGTGCTTTAAACCCCTTGAAAAAATAATTTATGAACAGGTTACCTTTAAAAGCAAATAAGGAAATTAAAAAAATACCCCAAAGCACAACCCCAGGATCCGGTCTCAAGCTGTTCTTTTCTCTAGGTCGATAGATGGTGTGGTACTCGTCAGGCGCAGAGAGCTCAACCAGCAGGCAACCACGATGCTTTCGAAAGATCACAAATTGGGAATCTTCGATGAGCCACCTCGATGGATAGTCTGAGCGTACCAGGGCAAAGCAGGCCAAGGCTGCGAAGACAAACATCGCCACCTTCCTGGGCTCTAGTATCGGGGCCCCTAAAAATATTACCAATGGGCCTCATAGTAATTCCTTTTTGGAGTTCCTGTGTAGAATCCTCGAGGGTAATCCCAAAAGGGACTACTATGGGGCCTATGGGTAATGAGTATGTACCTCTGTTGGAACCATGAAGGAAAATCTACAAAAAGTTTCAGTGCCACCTAGCTTCTCAACGAACCTTATGACAGCTCCCAGAACAGATCCTTTCTTCTTTTCCGCCATGCGGAGGCAAATCTAAAGGCCGGCTCGTGCTTCCTTCAAGGGCCCTTTAATCCTTTCCTTGAGCCTCAAACTTGGGGCGGTTGAGCTGGTTGCTGAAGCACCAGCTGCGAGGCTGGTGCAATATCAGACAGAGCTCAACTGTATATTGTATACTAAGTTATATTACGTTATACTATGTTATACTATAACTACTGTACTGTATTATATAACTATACATTATTCTTCTATATTATACTATTCCACTGCCACACTTTCGCGACAACTTGCCCTTCGCTGCGCATTATGAAACTGAAAAGCGCAACGTTGCATGTAGTCTTGGGGAATAAGGTCAAATTGCTGTCGCTGTCCTCCTTAGCTCAATAATGCCTACACTCGAGCATGCGCCACTTTACGCCTCAAGAGTATAAGGGCAGCAGCGGTCGCAGCAGCACCGGAGGGACTTCTAGTCGTTTGTAGTCAGCAGCGGCCACCAATAGCAGCTGTAGCTGCATCAGCCAACAAGCCAGCCCTGAAACCCCTTTGTGAACCCGGGCTTTCTAAACCCTAACCTAGACCCTCAAAAGTAGGTAAACTAATGGCCCAAAACCTATAAAGGGATATTATTCTACATACTTTTGGGGTGCAGGAAACCACTAAACCCTCAAGCCCGAACCCCCTAAACCTAAGCAGCCGCCCCATCCCGGTCCGACCTCGACGGGTGCACAGAAGTGCAGCTCAAGCCCAGCCGGCCTGCTCCGTCACTTTATGTAGGGGCCGTAGTAGTTAGAAAAGGGTTCCTTTTTAATGGCTTCTATGGGGGTTCTATTGTAGACGGGTATAGTCTGGGGACCTTAACAATCCAGAGGGTCTTGGTGCAAATTCTCCCTATAATTGAAATAAGCCCCTCTGCGTATTTAGGTGTGGAAGGAGAGGGTCGGGCTGAACAAGGGTGTCGGACTAACCTGAGTGTCCCTTAACTTACGAGAGAGTAACATTGTGTAATCCCCAAATAACCTACCTTTTTAAGGACGTATATACAGAAATCATATTAGGGAACCCTAATAAAGGTAGGATCCTTAGGGTCCAGGTAGGTATCAGGCCCTGTTAAGCTTAGAATTAGAAGCCCGAACGAGGGCTTTCGAGCCTTTTCCGTTAAGGAGTCTCGACAAGCTTTGCGCGGGCCCGCTAGCCCGGCGCCCTGCAACTCAAGCCCATCATGGCCCCCAAGGCCCAACCTAAGCACTTACAACCGTCAACCCCAAACTCCCACAGACCCTTCATAACCCCAAAACCCTCGCGCGCCTTAACCCTATACCACCCCTGCAACCCTCGAAGGGAGGGGTCGGCAAGGGACCTCACGCTGAGAAAGGTGCGGGTGCTTGTCAGCTCGGCCTCCAGGAAGAGGGCTTGTTTAGAGCTTATACGGTTTCCGAGGTTTACCCCCCGAACGCTGAATCCTTTTGAAGCCCTGCTGGGCTTCTACCGTAGTCAGGGTGTGGGCAAAGGGAATTAGCCTGTTTCTGTTCGCAAGACTTATGGTAGTAACAGAGGCACTCGACGAGATTGTATGCAATGTGGGCGACGGCACGGCTTGGGGCCTTGGGCTCATCAGTCTAGGATTAGGGTTTAGGGCCAGGTGTGTAGTTTGTGAGTCTCATCGCTATATCTGCCCAGAGAACCCCATACCCCTTAATATTTATTAGGGTATATACCTTAAATTATAGGGGCATTAATATGATGATTTAAGGTATATTCCTTAATTAAGGGGTATTGGGCTCTCTGGGTGAGTCTTCCGGCCTGCCGCTAGTTAGTACGCGGGCCGTGTCACTGTTTGTAGCGTAATGCCATTGCCGCAACAATAGCAACTGGAAGCGTGCGAGACCGGAAACTCAAAACGAATACCAAGAAGAGTTGTCTCAAAACCTAGGGGTTGCGAAGCCTTCACCAGTTTCCCATGGTGACAAACCTGTTACAAACATTTCCGCAATGAGCCATCCGAGACCTCAAGCCACTTTTTCAAACGCGGACTCTGCCCAGCTGATCGGCAGAGACCTCAAGCCACTAAACCCTCAGCCCTATAAACCCTAAACCTCTAAACACCCAAACCCCAAATCCTAAACCCAGAGAGCCCAATACCCCTGAATTAAGGAATATACCTTAAATCATAATATGAAGCCCTATATAATTTGAACCATTCTCCTTAATTAAAGGGTTATTGGGCTCTCCGGGAACCCTCAGCTTCGATCCGCAAGCACCCCCTACCTGCTGCGTCTGCACCAGTGCCGCAGCGGGTACACTACCTCACAGAACTTGCCCAGGCTCGAAGAACTGACTGTGAGGTCTACCCTAAGGCCCCAAAGTAGTTCCTTTTTGGGGTTCATAGTTAGAATCTTATGAGGTAATCCCCAAAAAGGGACTACTATGGGGCCTCTGGGTAGTATATAGGGCTTTTGGAATCCCTTTTCAGGCGTCCTCAGCGTAGTAAACTGCAGCTGGGATGCGTGGCCAGAGCTCGTGTGAGGTTCTCTATACTGTCAAGCAGCAGATGCATAGAATGATGCTGCTTGGAGGTTGATCGATAGTGGGGTTATAAGTGCCCTAATAATGGTGATAATTAATACCCATGGAACCGCCAAGCCCACACTCATTCAACGGCCGAGATTGTCAGAATGGCGTTGCTTCCTTCACCCTACGTGAATAGATCACGTTGGTCTGGCTGTCGACCCCTTGTTCTGCCAGAGCCCATGAGTGCCTACACGAATCATGAACCCACTGAACCCTAAGCCTAGATCCCAAAATCTCTGAACCCTTAAAGCCCCAAAACCCCAATAGCTACTGGACTCAAGTCTACCCAGAGGCCCCATAGTAGTTCCTTTTTGGGGTTACCTTACAGGATTCTATAAAAAGGAACTACTTTGGGGCCTCTGGGTAGCCAGACTACGACCTGGAATCGTCTTACCTAGAGTCTCCATTGTAGTTCCTTTTTTTGGTTAACCAGTTTTATGGTTAGGATCCTATAATAGAGATTTTGGTTAACCAGAAAAAGGAACTACAATGGAGACTATAGGTATAACCTAACCCCAAACTTTGAAGCCAAGGCACAGATTGTGTGAGGCGGGAGCAGCAGCTCGCCCAGAGAAGTCTCTGGGAGCTGCCTAATGCGACCTCCCGGTGCACTACATTCAAGAAGCTCTATAAGGGTTTAGGGCTTTAGGGGGTTAAAGGTTTAAGTTTAGGTCTTATTGAGGCTTATTGTTTCGTGTTTAAAGTTGAAGGTTTAGGATTTCAGCCCGTTTAACCTCCGGCAGACCCCAAAGGACTACCCCGATGCTCTGAGGTTTAGAGGGCTAGGGTTTATGGTTTAAGGATGTTTAAGATTTAGGCCTGTTCCTCAGCGACAGTTCACTTGGAAGGGGCCTTGTAATCCACTACTAGCACCCCCCACATGGGCTCGAATCGTTCATGTACCTTGGCAGGCAAGCAAGAGGTCTCGGACAGGCGATAAATACAACCTTCGCGCCGGTTCCCCAAGTCCAGGAACCTCGAAGCTTTAGCTTAAGTAGAACCCGAAACCCTTTTTTGCCAAACCCAAACCCCCAAACCTCAAGCACCCGACACCACAGAAAGCTCTATGCTTCGGGGGAAAAGGGCCTGAGAAGATGCTCGTGCCACGGTCACAGGAGTGCGACGAACCCAGAAGCGAGGCTTCGCAGGCACCTATCGGCGGTTTTTGGCGTGGTTTCCTTGTGGCTTATACCAGTCCAAGGGCCTGAGGCTGGAAGATTTTCTTCAGATTTTGGGGTGCTCTTGTGGCCTGGGCTTGGGTTTGGGGTATGCTGCTTTATGCTGCTGATTTGTGCCATGTAAGCTAGATAAACTTTGCATTCCAGGATGTGCATGGCTGGAGCCGTGTTCCACAACTTGCTTCTTCAACAGTCAGCCATGACATGAGGTCTTCCGCAGTGCTTACTCCTGCTCCCATGACCCCAAACCCTAAGAATCTTAAGACCTAAACGAATGGTTGCCGGGACGCTGCTGGACCGCAGATCGACAGGGATCACTGCTCTTTTCTGCGCATCGTGGAACCTTTCTGAACGAAACTTCAGGCATGGGCGTGTGTTCTGCAAGCTTCATGATCAGCAAACAACTTCCGACAAATCGTTTCGGCACTGTATGATGTGATCATCTTGAATTCTTCCATGCGCGCCCTAATGGCTGCAACCTCGCCTCACCACCAATGTTAGGTCCGTCTGGTTGTGCACACGCAGTGGTGCCTGGATGGGGAAACATTGCTCCAAGAACGAGGCTTGCAATGTTGGTGCGGAGCGCCTAAGTCGTTGCGTCCTTATTAGGTCCTTACCCAGAGGCTCCATAGTAGTTCCTTTTTGGGATTACCTTATAGGGTTCTATATATGAACCCCCAAAAGGAACTACTTCGGAGCCTTAGGGTAGCAGGAGAGGATCTGGTTGGTTGGTTCTAACGCTAGGTCTGCCCCAACTCGCTGGCTAATGTTTTTTTGAAAAACCATAGGTTTATAGGTTTAAAAAAAAACCATAGGTTTTATAGGTTTTTTGAAAAACAGACGCAGGCACTGGCGAATCCCTGCATCGGATTGCAGCTGCATTCGCTGCCTGCGAGGATCTTTCGAAACCCCGAGCCTGCTAGCTGCATCTTCATGCGAGCTTGTAGTGGAAGGAAGCCCTTGCTGGGCTCAGTTCAAAAGCCTGCTACATCAACCTCCAAAGCTCTTAACTCCACACCTTCCAGGCATCAACCTGCACATGGTATGTGGCTAATTTGAAGCTACGCAGGCGCGGAATGCTAAACCACGCATACCTAGAATAAGATCCCATAAAATGAGCCTACCCTCAAAACGTCATACAATTCCGACGCCACCCTAAGCCCCAAACCCCCAAAAAAAGAGTGTAGACCCAGTGAGCGCCAAAAGCTCAAGCAGGTTGCCCCTAGGAGGATCAGCTTGTGCGACGGGCTGGGCGACAGCATTTCCTTTGGGAGGATCAGGCTGATCAGCAGGTTTTTTTCTTTTATATATGGGCCCTTTTCCAACTGTTCTAAGCAGGTTTCGGCGCCCACACTCGGGCCATCCAGACGAGGCATGTGGTTCTCTGAGCAGGTTTAGGGTTTAGGGCTTTGGGGCTTAAGCTCGAGGGGTTTGGGGTTTAGGATTCAGGGTAGGTTATAAGAGTTGGGCTTTACTGGGTGTAATACGGGATGGGGCCTGGATTTGAGGATGTGGGGTGGGCTTGGTCGGTAGCTTTACTTGGCGCTGGGGGGGGTCACTGCTAAGCGACGATCATCTAGGGGATGCAAGAACCGAATCCTAGCCGCGAACCCTACCCCCAACCACTTACATGGCGCCTTGATCCTAAAAGGTGAACGGTCAGACGTTGGGATATGAGCAGCTTGCATTTCACGTCTATCAGGCACTGAGGAGGAACCTAAAACTTACATGTTGTGTGTTGCGGCGTGGACGAACGCTAGCTCTGATTTTTGTTGGGTGGCAGACTTTATTTAACTCTGAAGCTCCTATGATAAGCAGGGTTGCCGGAAGAAGAATCTGAATAAGATGTAGTTTTAAACGGGAAGCCCTCAGCAATAGTATTGATAACTGTTCACGCTTCCGTATTAAACCCATCCCTACCTAGAGGCTCCATAGTATAAAAATAGGTCTTGTTGAGGGTTCATATTTAGAATCATATAAGGTCATCCCAAAAAGGAACTACTATGGAGCCTTAGGGTACGCCGCTAACACCGCCAGGGCTCTGCGACGCATCCGACGGCAGGGATGGTCACCGCACCGGAGCGCTCAAGGGAGAGCCACTCTGACTTGGGAGACTTCTTGTCGTCCTGGGCTTCGGTTTTTCTTCCCTCCTACCCAAGGACGAAGCCCGCATTGCAGGGAGTCTTGGTTGGACTGCTGAACAAAGCTGCTGCACTTCGGTTTAGGGTTTAGGGTTTAGAGTATCTTAGCCTTGGTTAGTAAGGAATGGAGGAATGGTAGTAATAGTAGTTATCATTGGACTCCATTCCTCCATTCCCTACTAACAAAAGGTAAGTCTGGGGCTCTCGAAAGTCCCAACAGAATCTGTCTTGACAGAGGCAGCTGATGGGAAAGTGCCTGACGCACGATTCGGTTGATCCGATCCCCCTGAACGCCAAACGAGGGGAGCCGAAACGAACATCAATCCCAACTGGATGGGTCATTGAGTTCCAACTTCTCCCGACATGTCTCAAGCCATGGATTTGATAGCACGTGTCCTGAAGCACTCTCATGGAAATGGGAATCGGCCCAACAAGTAAGAGCTCAGCACCGCGGACATAAAGACTGTATTTGGGTAGTTCTCGAAATTAGGGCCCTTCTTTAGAAAACCGAAAGAAGGCGGCACCCTCATAACAAGGACCCCAAAAGGGACCCTAATTGAAAGAACTACCCATTCAGATTAGTGAAACCCCTATACCCTTATAGAATCCCTATAGACCACTTTAAAGGGACTCCTAAACCCTAAACCCCTAAAACTACCCATGGTGAAAACCCCGTGGGCGGGGGCGCCTTTCCATGAGGATGCGAACGGTCCGAGACCTGGCAGGCAACTTACTATAGGGGCTTGTTTAAATCAGAACAGGGTTCCCTTTAAAGGGATCCTTAATTAAAGGGATCTATAGTAGGGTCGTATGATATAGGGGCCTTAATAATTAGGGAAAGTTTTGGGGCCCGTTATACTATATTCATAATAAGGAACCCCCCAAATAGTATAGGTGTTTCATAAGGTCCCTATGTTACTGGCATTTGAACATGTGGGAAACAGGGGCAGCTATTATACATCCATGGCACCGTCTGCCTCTCTGGTCGTTTCAGGGCTTTCGGCTGCGCTTTCGGAGTCTGACGGCTATCCGGCTACATTTTGCGTCCTCGTGAGTGTTCAGCGAGCAACAAGGATGACAACAATAACGTAGGATGATGCTAGAACCACTCATGCAGAGTAACATCGCTAGTATCATCACCACTCTCATCCCTTCCCCATCCTCACCCTGGTCCTCCTCCTCATCATCATCAGCAATATCATGGTTTGTGCAACCGACACAGTAATTTCTCCAACGAGGGTTCAAGAACGGTTCATCATCGAACAAACACTACGAGGAACAAGAACTGCTAGTCATAGTCATCACCGTCATCGTCTTCATTGTCACTGTCGTAGTCAAAGACCCCCAGAGGGCGTCAAAACCTTCAAAAACGAAACTCAGACCATGACGAACCAGTGGTTTTGGGGGTTCCCTTGGCTGTTTAGCTCCTAAATTAATAGAGATTATCATCATCTCTGGCTCCTTAGCTCCTCCAATATCAATGGTTAGATGAATCTGCTCGCCTGTGCCGTCACCGCTGTGGCGAAGTGCGGGAGCACCCATCTCGGAAGGAAGCAAAACTCAGGACATGAGATTCCAGATTCAGGCCACTTACCCAGAGGCTCCATAGTAGTTCCTTTTTGGGATTACCTTATAGGGCTCTATATATGAACCCCAAAAAGGAACTACTTTGGAGCCTTAGGGTAACGTCCTAACAAGAAAGGTTGGGGCACAGCATAGATAAACATATACCTCTTGGGCACCATGTCTTGTTAATCCTCGACTTCATATCACAGATGACCTGATGTAGGTTTCTTCGAGCCCTATATACCCACAAGAAGCAAACCGACAAGCAATCCCGCTTGCGGTCTGTACGACATGCTCTCGATGTGCTCGGCGTCCTTGCCGGATTGCTACTTACAGGCCTGTAGGGTGCACCAAGACATATGCGGTGTGCCCACATCTGTAGGCATCCCACAGTTCAGCGTCAGCTACAACATGATTACAAACCTGATCAGCTTAGCATATATGGGTTTGGCTTCAGATGCGTGGATCACCGCATCGCATTCGTAATAGCGTAGCGGTTGTAAGCTCACATGCTGCGCTCTACGCACCCGCGCTTGAAGGAGACCAGCATAAACTAGCTAGCCCTGCACCCTAAACCCTAAACCCTACACCGTAGTTGCCGCCCAGGCACTCATCCAACGACCTCCAATCAGATCCACCTGGGACAAGAAGCTGCGTATTGGTTTTAAGCTTTGAGGGCACTTGTGACTTCCCACTTCGCAAGGACATTTAGGGTCTCTCACTTATAAAGTTATAAGCAGGGTAACTATAATCATAGCTCCTATAAGGGGGCTTATAACCCCACTTATGACTTAGAACTACCCAGGAACCTCCAAGTAGGGCCCACAAAAACTTAAGTAGGGTTTCACAAAGCGAACCGAGGATCGGGAAAAGGCTGAGGCTTCTACGCAAAACTGCCTCGACTGCAGGGGCAGAAGCCGGGGCAAAGAAAGGCCGTGCCTATAACGATTCGAGAGCCGTAGACCCAGGCAAACCCAAAATCCGAATTTTAGGGTTTAGGGTTTAGGATGTAGGTTTAAGGAACTTACAAACAAGTCCGAAACAACACTGAATAAAGCACGCAGAGCTTTGAAGTCTGATAGGCTGGATAGACAAGGTTTCCAATGCCAGGCCCAGCCACTCGGCTTCACCAGAGCCATGACATTCTTGGTATACCTCGGGCACCGCAGGGTTTTCAAGACCAAAAATACCTTACAGAGGTATTGTATGGTGAGCCTTTCGCTTAGTAGCTACAACAAAGAACGAACGGAAGGCGTCCTGTCAAAATGTCGTGGGATTAGGGTCTATAGGTCCGACGAAACTGCACAGCATACTCCGTCAGAAAGCAGCAGTGCAACCTCTCGCCGTCAAACGTCAGGATGCTAAGCAAGCTCCGCCGCCTCCTAGAAGACGGCAACAGAAAGAACACTGTAGCTATCTACGGTTCTAAACCCCCTGAACCATAGACCCCCAAAATCTCAAAACCAAACCTCGCAGCCTCTATCCCGATCTGTAAGAACTGGGAGCTGAGGTGCTGAGAACCGTTCGAAGGGTCCTAAGCACCTATATTAATTTAGCAGAATGTAGTAGGGCGAATCCGTACTGACATGCTGTCATTGGAAAGATCCCAGCGTAAGGCCGACTTTCTATATTAGGAATCATTGCCATGATTTGGGAGATATTATCACCCGCAGCAGTACCTAGGACCCCTTGGGCCTTTCTGTCAAAGCGATGCAGGCGGAATGCACCTGGTTGTCCGTCAGCAGTGCAATATCAAATTTCAACCGTTGTAAAAGAAACAAGTAGTGATGACCGGTTATTAATAAGATCCTGATGGTTCTTGCTCGCATGGCCAAGTATTTATTCGTTCCCCTGCTTCATCTGCGACGCTGCGCCTCGAGCGGAAGTGGAGCTTGATGGCAGAGCCGAACAAGTTTACAACCTGAGGCGCTCTTATTCCGGACAGACGCAGGAGGTGTGGACAAGAAAATCGAAGCCCAAACTTTCGGGTTCAGGGTTTACGCAAAACCTTTCAGAAAGTCTGAAGACCCTAGATGACCCTAGACACGCTAGACCTCTAAACTCTAAACACTCAATATTCAATCCCTATCGAGCCCCAACGAAAACAGCATTACAAATTATCAAAGAAAGCTCCGCCAAACGCAGCAGCAGCGGGCTGCAGGGTTCGACTAAATACAGGCAACATGCATTATCAAAGCCGAGCCGCACGATACTTGATGCCCTTGGCAGTCTTCGCATCGTGGTGCCCGTCGTGGTGATGATGATGATGGTGCTGATGGTGGTGATGCGGATCGTGGTGGTCTTGGTGCTGCTCTGCATGAGCGTGGACAACGCGTGCTCCATGACCCTCTTCGCCCTCGCGTTCCTCCTTCACGGGTGCAGCTTACCTACTAACCTGGCGACTGGAATTCCGTGCATTCGCTCCTGATGACTGATGTGGGCAAGGCGCAGTACGCAGATCTCCAGATTCTGCAGTTCTACTAAGCCAAGTCTTCTCTTCAGATTCTTTCAAGTTGCGTGCCACACAAAAAACTGCATGCATTCTATCATACTATAAGTCTTACGTCTTCTCGGCCATGGTCTCGCCGTGGCACCATCGTCTTAATTGACTACCACTACTACTACTGCTGCCACTGCCACTGCCACTGCCACTGCTACTGCTACTACTGCTGCTGCTGCTGCTGCTGCGGCGACAAGTACTACTACTACTACTACTACTACTACTACTACTACTACTACTACTACTACTACTACTACTACTACTACTACTACTACTACTACTATACTACGACTACTACGACTACTACGACTACTACTACTACTACTACGACTACTACGACTACTACGACTACTACTACTACCACCACGACTACTACTACTACTACAACCACGACGACTACTACTACTACTACTACTACGTACTACTACGTACGACTACGTACGACTACGTACTACTACGTACTACTACGTACCACGACCACGGCTACTGCTACTACTACGACGACGACAAAAAAGAAGACCAATCCTATTGCATCCTATTGCTGTTCCGCTGCTGCCGCTGCTGCTGCTGCTACTAGCACGACGACGACTACATGTACTGCCACTGCTGCCAGCAGCTACTGCCACTGCTGCTACTACTACTCCTACTACCGCTACCACTAGTACTACTGATAGCGCTATCTCGACAACGACGACGATGACAACGACGACGATGACGAAGACGAAAACGACCAAGGCGGCGACTGCTACTGCTACGATGCTGCTACTGCTACCGCTATGCTGCTGCAAACCCAGACGCCCCGGAGGATCTAGAAAGTAGCTCCGCTAATTTGGGGCCCTATACTACTCAGGGTACCTTCTAGGAACCCTCATTAAGGGATCTACTTTTTGGATCCTCCCGGGGGTCTGGGCAGAGAGTGGCAGAAACACAGCAACGCCCAGGTCCTCACCCGCTCCCAAGAGGTCCGAAGATGTAACACTCTCGATGAAGAGCGGAGTGATGTACTTCAGCTTCTTTACCTGGGAGTTTCCGAAAATGGGGGTACCTTATTTTGGGGTCCTTATAATAAGGATCTTACTATTTAGGGTGCTATATTAGGGTCCCCTATTCTCGGAAACTCCCACCTGGAGGTGTCGAGGGACTCGTTCACCAGGATACTGGACAACAGCCGATGCACTTGAGGGTGTCGGGCAGTTGCTTCCAGGTGTCAGGGTGTGAGGGCTTGGATTTGATGTTCTATCGGCTAAGACTTGCTCGGAACTGCTCAGCTCGCAAATATCACGCGTCCAACGATTGAAAAAGCATTCGGACCTGGACGTCGTTGTTTGGTCGAGGATTTACATGTTCTGAGCACAACCGCATAGAGGTTGTCTACGCCGATATCACATGTCGGCGTTGCAGTGCTCGATGACTCTTCACGCTGCCTTTTCCTAGGAGAAGTTGGAGCCCTTAAGCTTAGGATGTGTCAATCATGAGGAGGCGTCGAGTATCTAGGAGATTCAGAATCCCACGGACCCTGTATGAGAGGCCCCCCAATCCTACACCCTAAACCCTGGGCCATAAACCCTCCCAAAAGAGATAGTAGCCTTGTTTAAGTTAAGGACCCCGGACCACAAGGGGGCCTCTATGGGCATCGTGTTCTGCCAGTGGCAATGCTTTGGAACTTTGACTATAACATACGGCAGTATCATATCATAAAATGCACTATGATATAGTATGATAGCATAATCTAAGATATGACAATGTCATACAATGCGATTACGGCTTTCACTGTGCAGCTTCCAAGGTTTCGATCTTCTCTGATGCATCAGCTGCAGACCAAGCTGCCAAGGAGGGTGTCACGTTGATCTTGGCTTGAGCTGAGACGGTTTCGGTTTCAGGCCAGCCCCCTCTATCCTGGCTTACCGTCGTCGACAAAGTTATGCGGAAAGCATGATACTGCCGCCGTGAGCATAGAGGGGTTATGAACACAGAGTTCTAGCAAGTCTTCTCTCTAAGCATATGAGGATGACGACATGACTGTTTGCGAAAATTCCGAAGAGAAGAACCCGGCCGACACATCTATCGGGTTTCGGCGTGTTGGTTTGGGCTGGGGGGTAAGGGGCCCTTATGAACTTGTTCGAGAAGCCCCAATATGGAGGTGTTTCCGCTTCGACTTGCTAGTTTTTTCAGATAATGTACCGGGACTATGCGCGGATGCTCGAACGAATTACCCAGGCTTCTACTGCCAATGCACTTGCTGATGCTAGTGAAGTAAGAGCCCTACCCATGCCAGGGTTGGAGAAGAACCACTTCAAACAACGAAGAAAGGCACACACACACACACCGATTAAACCAGACAAGAGAGAAGTCTTAACAATTGGAGCCATAGTTGTCACTGCATCTCACTTAGCCGAAATTTGGAGGGGGGAAGGGTTGGGCTTAGAGATCCATTAGGGCCTGGCCGACGGGAAGCTTCAAGAAAACAAAGATGGTGGATTAGAATAGGGCTTTGGGGCGTATATTCTACTATACTACTAGGAAACCCCCAGAATGGTATTGTCACTTACCTTTGTCACTCGCGCTCCACGAATCGTTGCTGAGTTTTTTTTTTTTACTTGAGTTTATTTTTACTAGTAGGTTCTTGATTCTTATCTTAATCTAAACTTCCCGAGCAGTAACCACTAACTCCTGTAACCATGCACGACGAATCCTGCAGTAGCTATATGCAAACCCTGACTCCACGGTACACGTGAAGGAACCCCCACACTCCTACAGTAGAAGCCAGAAAGTTGGAACATCGTTAGCCTCATGCCCTTAGAGTAAAGTATAGGGAATCCATGAACCATCCTAAATCTATGTTCCAACTTTCTGGGGTTCACCATATGGGAGTTTCCGAAACTAGGGGACCCTAATTTAGTACCCCAAATCGTAGGAGCCTTATTATAAGGACCCCCAAAATAAGGTACCCCTAATTTTCTACGATGAAACCAAGACACCAACACCGGCTCGTGGCCCGAGACGATCACCTTAGGGTCCGCGCGGGGGATGAGCTTCCAGACCATGTCGGGAAAAGGTTTAGGGTTTAGGGTTCAGGGTTTAGGGTTCAAGGTTTAGGGTTCAGGCTTTTGGTGTTTGAAAAGTCTTTGACGTATTGGAAGCTCATGACATAGTTCCTAGAGTTGATTGAAAATTTCGCGGGATTCAGGATCTGTGGGCCTGTGGGCGAACCACGTCGTAGCACGCCTCTGAAATCCAGCCCGCCCTTCAAGAAGCGTTGAGAACCTACTAAGCTATCCTGATGCTCCTACTCATGTGATTATAATGTAGCATGTTATATCATACTGTTCTACTGTATATTGGATTATGCTATAATTATCATTTGCTCTACTACTATATCTGTATTCTGTTAAAATAATGCGTCCAGCGGCATTGATGTCCCGGTCTTCTCCATGCATGTGCCGCTCCACTTCCAGGCCCATGCGAAAATGCCTCGGCGTGCAGAAGACCCAAGCAGCCGGGCGCAGGAAAGGTGCACATATGGTGTGACATGCCACTGAACCACACCGTTCCCATCCAAAAGCCCTGCAACAGACATCCACAAGCCTATATATACTCTGCGAGCACGCTCATATACAAGTGCATATAGATATTTCTTTTTGCTTGTATTCATATGTATATGTATATGTAAAATATGTATATGTATATGTGCTTTTGTGTATGTTTGCAAGTATGTATGTATGCATGTATGTATGGACGCATTTATGAATGCATGTGTGCATGAGCGCATGCAAAAAAATCAAGCGGAGCCCATAGCCCATAGACCCTACCCGGCCCCTAAACCCTGAACCCCTAGACTCTAGACCCCTGTTAAACCCTTAATTTCCCCAAAAACCAAATGCCAATGCCCTTCTCGATGGCCCCGAGCCCCGACATACCAAAAGCCCCGAAGAAGCTAAGCCCTAAACCCTAAACCCTAAACCCTAAACCGTAAACCCTAAACCCTAAACCCTAAACCGTAAACCCTAAACCCTAAACCCCTGTTCAGCCCAGAAATGCTTTGAGTGGATCCCTTGTAGTTATTCTTGGGTTAGTTTAGAGGATCCTAAATACAACACTACTTAGGCAAACCACAAAAAGACAAAGGAACTACGAGGGTTACCTTATAGGATTCTGCATATTATATAGTTGGTTAAGCCACAATTACAATAAGAATAAGGAACTACCTGGACCCCAAAAGTATGTAGAATCATGGCCTTTTTTATAGGTTTTGGGCCATTCTTTTACCTACTTTTGAGGGTCTAGGTACAATGGAGACAAGAGGTACGCCCCTTTCGACTCCCTGCCGCCAGGTGTCTCGAGGAAGGGCTCCCAGACCCCGCTTTGGGGATTCAGCGACTGCCTTTGCCATCGGTTTAGGCTTGGTTTAGGGAGTTTTTAGGTCCTGCCTCAGTTACTGAGGATTTAGGGCTTATAGAGCTTCGGGGTTAGTTTAGTTGGGGCATTCGGCATTCCCAAGGTTTCGCGGTCGTGGGGTGACTCGACTGTCTCAGGTGTCTTTGCTGTGCTTGCTTATTCATCTCTATAGGGCTCGCTAGGACTCTGGGGTTTATCACCGATCTTCGTTTGAAAGCTTGGGCTTACTTGTGGTGCCGGGAACGGCCCAGCAAGAGAGCCCCTAAAAGCCATTAACCGTGCAAGGTCGAGGAGCAGTTTCGTGGGAAGCTCTCGTGGGGTTTTAAGAGTCCGAGGGTCTTCCAGTTCCCGTATGTCCTTGTATGGACGGTCTGGGCGACTTGAAGAAAGGAGTCACTTAAGTTTTGTTTTGTGGAAAGCTCGCGCGCATGGTATTCAAAGGCGCCCATGCTGAACGCCATCTGCTTGCAGACTACCAGGTCTCTTTGCAGCTCTTCTCACTAACAAGCGGTGTGCAAGCCGCCTGAGCTCACCCGTTGAACGCCTAAACTTGAGCCTCCACGCCCCCTGAACACTCGCAGGCTGCTAGACAGAAGCCCGGCGACAACTCCAGGGTGAAGTCTTGGATGTGGTTCGTCAAGATGTTGGGCTCCTCAACACGCAGTTGGACGAAAGGTGGAGTAGGGTTTAAACCCATTGATTCAGGGATGTCAGTCTAAGCGCCAACCCAGCCCTGCACTTCTCAAACACTGAATTCCACAAGCCCTGCGAGCTGTGTGCCCCCGAGCGGGCCCCCAAATCAACATGCATGATCTTTAAGGGAAGACTCCGCAAAAAGGGAAACCCGGATGTCAAACAAGTCTCAGGGAAAAAGCAAAACTAAACCCAATTCAAGACGTTCCGTGCCTGACCCCACTCACCTACTCAACCCTCGCCAGAGACCAGCCCCGTGCACCGTCCCCAAGAAGCTTCGGCTCTGCTTCAGGGCCCACACCCCCTACCTATAGTCTCCATTGTAGTTCCTGTTTTGGGTTACCTTATAGGATCCTTAATATATAACTGGTTAAACCAAAAAAAGGAACTACAATGGAGACTATAGGTAACATCTTCAGTGTGATGAGACGCTAGAACCCAGAGCTAGACAAAGCAAGATCAAACCGAAGCAGCCTCAGCAAAGCACCGGGACCTCACACCCTAAACATCCTTGAACCTTACTGTACATTGCCTTCACAGAGCCCTTACAGTATCAAGGCACCCTTCCAGCATCCTTTCAACCGAATCCCTTAAGCCTTCCGGCACCCCTTTACCAGCCTTATGACCTCCTTTTTATCCTTCGAGGCACCCCCTTAAACACCTGACCTCACCCCTCAACACTTGGAGAACCCTCAAACGAACCCTTAAAGGAATCCTCAAAAGCCACCCCCCTTAAACCCTAAACACGTGACGTAAACCCTAAACCCTGAAGGCACCCTCTTAAACGCTAAACTCCAACCCTGAAACCATAAACCCTTAACCCTTAAACCCTGAACCCTAAACCCTCTAACTTAGGCCCGAAACCCCTGAAGCCCTAAACCTTCAAACCCCAAAACCCTGCATTACAAATAATAGGGAATGTACCATAACTCCCATGGTTTACCCTAAGCCCCCAGACCCTAAACCCCCTAAACCCTAAACCGTCTCCTTCTGCTTGTACATGACCAGACCGGGCTTCGGCAGCTCGGCGCGGCAGCGGAGGACCTCATCGGAGCCGGTTTCAGTTTGAGCTTAAAGGCTTCCGCAGGGGGCTTCGTAGGTTTCATAAAGAGCTGCATAGGTTTCAAAAAAAAGGGCTCCACAGGTTTCAATAAGGGGCTTCATAGGTTCCATAAGGGCTTCATGGGTTTCGATAAGGATTTCAAAGGTTTTCTACGCTGCACACGGGTTTCAGAAGGGTCCGGTAAGGGGTTCTCAGGGTGGGCTGGGAGCTTTAAGGGCATGAACCCTACTTGGAGGCTTATGGGTAGGTATTGGTGGGGTCACAAGTAAGGTAACTACAACTATGACCCCTTATTAGGGGACCTCTAACCCTGCTTACAACTACCCATGCACCTCCAAGCACCCTTTTTTTAAGGAACCTGATTAAGAAACCCTGGGCCTATAACCCCCAAATACTAGGATTCATATGAGGGGACCCTAATAATAAATTCCCAAGCCGGGGTGCGGGGACGATGGAATCGGCCAGGACCATGTCCACCGCCTCCAAGTTGACCTCGCCGCGCGGCTACGAAGGTTTCAGGGTCTTGGGCCAAGGTTTGGTGTTGAAGTCTTCGGGTTGCAGGTTGTGGGCTTAGGCCCTCTACTACTACTACTACTACTACTACTACTACTACTACTACTACTACTACTACTACTACTACTACTACTACTACTACTACTACTACTACTAGTATAGAGTTTCGAGGCTTCCTGATACGGCTTCAAAAGCCTCAGTTTAACTTAGCGGCCAGGGTTGCAGGCTGCCAGGCAGCTACCAAGGATTGGGACTGATGGTGTGAGAGTCGGCTTAGGGTTTAGGGTTTAGGGTTTGGGGTTTGGGGTTTAGGGTTTAGGGTTTGGGGGTTTGGGGTTTAGGGTTTAGGGTTTAGGGATGATTAAGTCATTGTTAGCCGTTGCTTCACAGGGGTCTTGATACTTCGAACAGATGTTTGGGGGGAAGATGATACTAGAATATATGTACATGCATATGCATCATATCACGATCAACTGTGAACCCGAAACTCTAAGCTATGAAGCCTGGGCCGTTAGTAACGACTAAAAAGTGTCGCGGCAAGATGATTCGCTCCTACCAGTACCTGGGGTATTTTCACGATGCCAGTATATGCCAGTTGACTGCCCAAGATTGAATGTGCGTACATGGCCCAAGATGAAGACCTTGCCCCACAGCCAGAACTTGCCACGGTGTCAACAGCTTGGCAAAACATTTGGGCATTCATAGCCCTCCGTGTTCATCAATTCCAGCTGTGCAAAACACCCAGATCTGCCACACGCCTCAGGCCTCGCGAACAGATAACTACACCTCCAAGCCAGAAACAGCACACACTTCATGTAGGTACTGCCCCCATACAGTAAGAGTCTGTAATAGGGCTACTACTAAGGTCCTAATATATCTATAGTCTGAATATTTTTTCAGATATTTCTCAGCATGTCCAGTGAGCCGAACATGGCAACCCCAAAGCCGAAGGGGCAGAGAGGTTGAAGATGAACTGCTTCGCCCTGACTTCTTCCATCTGCTTCGTCGCCTGCTCCACCTCGCCAGGCTGAATATGGAAGACTGACATATACATGTAATTCGTAAGTGATGGTGTATATATATATATACATGTATATATAGATATTATATTTTGTACATATATACATATACTGTGTCAGACAGATAAAGAGGTGATAAGGGCATGCCATCCATAGCCACGTTAACTGTGGGCCCCGTCATCAGTGTCATAGTACAGCTTATGGCCGTCGTAGTACGACAACACCCGTTGGAGGATTTCGCAGTTCGTGCGCACAGGCAGGGGGACTTTAAGTTTCGGATTTTCAGGCCCTAAACCCTACATGCCAATTCCTAAAACCCAGCTTCGAAAATGGTGGGGAACGGTTGCTTTCAGTGGGTGCAGCGCTGTGGATTTGAGGCTTGCGAGGCTTGGAAAGGCTTCATCACTTCAGTGCCTGAACCCTAAACCCTGAAAGGTCAAGAAGGTTGAGGCTTAAGATTTAGTGCCTACCTGGACCCTAACTACGTTTTTAGGGTTCCTTATGATGATTCCTTGAAAATGTGGGTTAGTTGGGGTCCAGGTACGACTTAAGCCGAGTCTCCCCCCATCTTCAAACTCCACAGGGCTTGGGGTTTAAGATTCGGGGCTTAAGGTTAGAGTTTATAGCGCTTAAGCCGCCTCTCCCCAGCTTCAAACTCTGCCGTTTTAGAGCGCCTTTTCTGTGATTTGTTTATATAAGTCCTTAAGAAGGGGTCGGCTACTTGCCGGACTTTAAACACCGAAGCTCTGCTGCAGCCCATGGCGCGAGGCTTTGAGCTTCGCCTTGCTCCTGCTCGTCAAGGCGATGGTGCTTGAGTTTCAGGGTTTGGTGTTTAGGAGTTTTTGAGTTTCAGGGTTCAGTTCTCCGGGCTCGTCACGGGGTTTGGGGTTTAGGAGTTTAGGATTTAGGAGTTTGGGGTTTAGGAGTTTAGAGTTTCAGGGTTCAGTTTAGGATTTAGGAGTTTCGGGTTTAGGAGTTTAGAGTTTCAGGGTTCAGTTTAGGATTTAGGAGTTTCGGGTTTGGGGTTTTGGAGCTTCGGATTTGGGGTTTTGGAGTTGAGGGTTTAGGGTTCGGGAGTTTAGGGTTTAGGGTTTTGGAGTTTAGGTTCTTGGGTTTTGGAGTTTAGGATTTAGGGTTTAGGAGTTTTGGCTTTAGGATTCAGGGATTTCGGGTTTGGGAGTTTTGGATTTAGCTTTAGTTGTACGGTTCAGTTGTTGTTTGCCCTTTTGCGCAGCCCTCTTCTTTCCTGCCAAAAGCTTTGGGTTTCGGCGCTCATACTCGAGCTTTCGGGCTTGTCGTGGGTCCCAAGGACGGAAAGATGGGCAGAACGGGTTTAAAGGGGTTGTCAGCTGGCTCACTCCACAACCAGAACCATAAGAGCTCGCCTCCATTTCTCAGCGACAGCTTCTTGATCTGCACTACATGTCTGGATTCTTGGAAACAGACTCCGGAACCACAAACAGACTCCGGAATATTAAACATCTACACAGCAATGTTGAGCACCTCTGGCTGGGTTCTTGGAGCTGTTGCCCCAGGTATATATTTGGGTGGGTAGCCTTCGGCTTGGCTGGCTGGTGGGTGGGATCATCCTTTTCGGGTTCCTGTGCATTTTCGACAAAAAAATCAACTGGTTCGTTTCCGTGTTTCCTATATATTAAAAAACAAACGACGGCACCAAAGAAACAAACAAAACATAAAGGATTGAATGGTCAGGTGATTCAAAATCAAAGATCGGTCCGATGAAGATGAGTTTCGTTTTGGGCAAAAGATTGAACCTGAACCTGCAAACAAACATATCATATCATATCATATCATATCATATCATATCATATCATATTATGCATGCTTACATACACACATTCTAAATATATATATATATATATATATATATATATATATATATGTGTGTGTACACATGTATATATATATATATATGTTTCTTCTCCCGTATCATATGAGGCACTTTGCCAGCAGCACTGCGTCAGGAGTGCTTTGCAGCAGCGGCAGCTGTAACCAAAAGCGGGAGCTTAAAACCATAACCCATTAACCTTGCAAGCCCTAAGCCTTAAGCCGCCGATGAACACTAATCCAAAAGGGCCTAGGACCTAAAACTAGACGTTAAAGCTGGTGCTGCAGAAGTACCACTTAAAGGTGCTGCCGAAGTACCTGTCCTAAATTAGGTTTTGGCTGCCTTTAACGAATTAATTAGTTGGATTTAGGGTTTCCGGCCCTACCCTACCGGTTTTAAGTTGGGCTTAAGACTCAGGGTTTTGAGGTTTTAGGATTATAAAGTAATATAGGGCGATAATGAAACGGTGCTGTACAAGTACCGTATGGGTGCTGCAAAAGCACCCCCCCAAACTAGAGTTAGCTTTGCTCGCTTAAGTTAGCTTAGGATAGTTTTAAGCTAAGGATAAGTAGTAGTCGGTGCTGCTGAAGTACCGCTCGGGTGCTGCAAAAGTACCCTGCCTAAAGCTATAGGTTTAGCCTTGCTCGCTTAAGTTAGCTTAGGAATTTAGGCTAAGGATAAATAGGAGACGGTGCTGCATAAGTACCGTGCAGGTGCTGCAAAAGTACCCTGAAGCTTTAGCATTAGCCTTGCACGCTTAAGCTAGCTTTGGATCGCTTTAAACTAAGGATGACTAGAAGACGGTGCTAGCCTTGCTCGCTTAAGTTAGCTGCGTATAGTTATAAGCTAAGGATAAATAGTAGACGGTGCTGCGTAAGTACCGTGCGGGTGCTGCAAAAGTACCCTAGAGCTCTAGAGCTAACCTTGCTCGCTGAGTTAGCTTAGGTTAGGTTTAAGCTAAGGATAGATAGCAGACGGTGCTGCGTAAGTACCGTGCGGGTGCTGCAAAAGTACCCTAGAGCTCTACAGCTAACCTTGCTCGCTGAGTTAGCTAGGGTAGTTTTAAGCTAGGGATAAATAGCAGACGGTGCTGCCTAAGTACCGTGCGGGTGCTGCAAAAGTACCCTACAACTTTAGAGCTAGCCTTGCTCGCCTAAAGTAAGGTTGTTTTAAGCTTAGGACTAAGGGCAAGCGGTGCTGCCTAAGTACCGTGTGTGGGTGCTCGACTCCCAAACATGGGGTATATCTGAATTTAAGAACGGTGCTGCATAAGTACCGTGCTGGTGCTGCTGTAGAATGTCCTTAGGCACTACCGAGAACAAGATCTAAAATTATTTCACTTCGAATCCAAGCTCCCTAATCCTATTCTTAAACCTTCCATGTCCGGTGCTCATACACTAGGCTACTAACCAAAACCCGAAACCGGCGAGGACGAGGGTCCTTCCTCGGGGGCCAAGACGTCCGATGCCCAGCAGGTCCAGCCTGGAGTGCAATCATAAGCGAAGTGAGACCAGCATTGTAAAGCACCGTAGTCAACGGCTTCACGCATGCGACTTTTCTTATACGGGCTGTAGCAAAGTAGCGAACGCAGAAGTAAAGACGGGCAAGTGACAACAGTAACACATCATCGCGCCTGTCGACTATTGCTGCTGCTGCGACACCTCTGGAATGATATCAACACCCAGGCTTTGATTAAACTTGTTGCTACATCATCACTGCACCCGTCAGCGGCGTTGCCCTACTGCAGCCTATGGACATGGGTCGATCGCAGGCTCTTAGTTATGTGTGTGTGTGTTAGTATAAGGCTATAGCCTAGCTTTCCAACAAGTTTGTAAAGTACGGGCCAAGACTGTCGGATCGCCCACGAAGCTACCTCCTGCTCTGCCCTTTGCTCACTATGCAGGGCTCGTTGGGCTCGGCACCTGTCGTGTGGTTCATGGGCTCTGTCGGAACAAAAACCGGTTCGACCCAGCAATCAACGTGGCCGGGCGGACGTCCGTCGGGACCATCGAAGGCGCCACAGAAGGGCTCCGCGCTCGACTCGAAGGCGCCGGGCTCCGCGCTCGAGCCTGGAGGCAAATTGACATCAATTTCACGACTACCGGGATAGAATATTTCGGTGCCTCGTCCGTCTTACGCCTCTTTGAGGGCTGCCCTGCATCTGGCCCGCGAAGAGGCCTGTCCTGGCAAACTCAGCAGTGTCCAAGGTTGAACAAGAATGCGAGCCGTTGTCGAGCCTTGCTGCTTCCAGCACCAGCATTGCCATGGGCCTGCAAAATCAGACAGAGGATTGTTATCGAAATCTCAATCCCGATCGAGGCCTGAATCAACTCCTCCAAGGTCACATCTTTGGATATGGCCTTTCAAAATCAGGCGTCAAACAGATATGGATATGCCGCTTGTACAATAGAAGCCGGTGCCTCCTCGATCGGCATCTCCTTCGGTTTCGCCTTGGGGGCTACCACCTTCGCCGCAGCCTGCCAAGCTCGAGTAGTAGAGTCGTATTATGGAGTCGCTACAACGATGCGAGGCACCTTGGTCTGCTTCGGCTCCTGCTTCTTCTTCGGCTCTTTTGCGGCTGGGGAGACCTCCCAAATTGAAATCTCGAGATTCCCCCTCATGCTCAGCAGGCTTGCTCTTCCCCTGCCAGGTTATTAGCTCTTACTCTTGACGCTGGTAACCCCCGAAGTCTTTCTCTATCTCAGACTTGCCTTGTTCTTCAGCAACTCGTTCAGCTGCATGTTTTCCTCCATCAGTTCGGTGATGCGCACGTCCTTCTCCTTCAATTGCTGGACGTGTGTCCTGATCAGCCCAGCCCTCCTGTCTTCCGCGTTCTCCTTCACCTCTCGCATCATGGTCTCCAGTTGACTGGCGTGCTTGGAGCTCTGCTCTTCGAGCTGTCTCTGCAGCTTCATACGCCCTTCCTCTGCAGTGCACCAAGCAGCCTGCCACGACTGCGACTCCTGCTTGCTGGAGACCATCGGCTGCATAGCCTGCAGCGTCGCCTGGTGCTGGGCGGTCAGGTTGTCGTAGTTCTGCTGCAGCTCCGCGAATCTTGTCTCCAGGGCTTGCCGCTTTGCCACAGCATCGTCCATGTTGAGCTGGCAAAGGTTGAGCTCGGCCTGGCATGTCGCGAGAGCCTCCGTCTTGTCGTTCAGCTTGTCTGCCAAGCGCTCAAACGACCGCCCAGTCTCCCTTCGCTGCTGCGAAGGCCTCTCTGGCCGCGCTCCGCGGCCCTCCGGCCCTCTGGCCTTCGGCTCTGAGGTCTGAACCTTCTCGTTCATCTGGTCCAAAACCTCGCCTGCAGTCAGCCGCCGTGCCGGGACCGTCTCCGGCGGTGGCATAGGTCCCGGGGGCATCTCCGTCTGCTTCTCGGGCAGTGGCACGCGAGGAGGTACCGGAGTCATCTTGGGCCGAACCGGCACCCTGGCCGGAACGACCGAGCCAGCTTTAACTTTGGGAGTCGGAGCTGCAGTCTTGGGAGGGGTCACCGGACTCGTTGCCATGATCCCGAAAACTGCTGCCAGCTAATGATGATAGTAGTGCTACTGCCGCTTTGGCTCGCTTGCGGTCAGCTGTGCTGTTGCTGATGCTGCTGCTGCGGCTGGGCTGTGTGCGGGTCTAGGTCAAAGATGGTGTTCATGGTGCTGGGGTCTGATTTTTTTCGTGCGAAACATCACACTGCCTGGATTCCCGAACACTCGCACGACAGCCCATGTCGCTAGAGCCACACAGTGTTCAAATCGACTGGCATGTGCGACGTCAGAACACGTGTGCTACAGGTGAACAGTTAGCCACGTGTACCCATTGCAGCACAGCCTGTCGAAGCCAAGGCCACGGCACTGCTCGCGGAGTGCAGGCCAGCAGTGAAAGGTCAAGATCGCAGCCTCAGTGCGAGTTGTTGTGGTTTTGAGAAATGTTGTTTGTGTTGGGGGTTTGGGGATTCTTGTTTTCATTCCTACCTAGCAAGGATGAGCAAGCATTGCAGGGTAACTCCAAAGCAACAGTTGAAAGAGCGCATGGGGAATTTTGATGGTCTCTAGGGTTAGTTTACGAGTTTAGGGTTCAGGGATTGTGGTGATGCAGAATTGCCGCATCATTGTGGGAAAGGTGCTGCAGAAGTACCTGCGCTAGGATAGTTCTAAGAACTATCCTAGATACTTTTGATCGTAAAAAGGTGCCGAGGGAGTGTGCCTGCTAATGACTCTAGTGCATGACTCAGACTCTACACGTGACAGTAAAATAGGAAAACTGCTGTCTATCGCAAGTCTTCAGCCATAATACTAAATACTACTTCTGCAGCAACAGTGCTTTTGCAGCACCCTTAATGGTACTTCGGCCAGCACCACGGTAAGGCCCCATTACTTATCTTAGACCAATCCTATAAACCGAAAGCTTAGCCTCAGAAACCTAGCAACTCTTGGCCAGGTGCCACGCCAGATGCTGCAAGCTCCGGCGTACGCCTCAGGCAGTGTCAGATGGCTCATGCTGCAGCACTGTCTCCAAAACCTGTCCTCGCGTCTCGAAAACTTGGAAGGCTTCAAGTCATCCCACTACCCGGCCAGTGTGTTTGCTGAGGAATCGATACTAAATTAAAAGTGTTGTCTCGGGTGGGATTTAGGGTTGAAGTTCTTGGTCCGTGTCTGTAGGTTTTAGGGCTTGTGGTGCTGCCGAAGTACCACTTACTGCGGAAGGTGCTGCACAAGTACCATTTACAAAAAGCTTCAGGGGGATTGTGGTGTTGGCAGAAGTATCAGTAGGTGCTGCACAAGCAAATTCCTGCAGAAGTTGCATTAAAGCTGAAGAGTTGTGAGATAGCGGTTCTTGCCTATTGTCAGATGTAGAGTCTGAGAGGGTTGATTGAAATTTCACTAGTAAATGCCCCCAGCCAAAGATCATGAACCCCCTTGTTGACTTGAGCGTCGACCGCCTGAATCATTTCATTTGGTGCGCTACATTCATTACAGACAGACTCTTGCGGAACCACATGGAACCACCTTCCGATCCAAAGTCGAACATCCTTGTGCAGGTACTGTTGCAGCACCTTTCCAATAATGATGTGGTATTTCTGCATCACCACAATTCCTGAACCCTGAATGCCTGAACGACCCTAGACTCTCCTAATTCCGAACATCAACAACCTGTTCATCAAACCAATACAACTTGCACTGAGGTTGCGATCCTGCTGTAAGATTGACGAGGACCCGGCGAGTGTCCGGCCCCCAAATTTCTCGCCTGCAATTCATCGAGGTGAAAATCAAGGCACACTGGTGTAAGCAAGACGGGCTACTTATTGCAATAAGTTGCTGAACATAGCTTTGAGTAGCTGACAGACGACAGCCTGGCCGCATGTTTCTACAAGATTGTTTGTTGCAGCTACTGATTGTTAAAGCTCCGTGGCAGGCTACTTAATGCCTAAGCAATAAGTAGTGGCGTTCCCATCATGTTTCTGCCCTGGTCCTCCCATGCATGGAGATTCGTGCCCGTGGCTCTCGCACTCGGCCTTTGGATTGCACAAGACACTGGCTTCAAGAGATACTGATACTTAATGGTTGTGAGGCAAGCCGTTGTCACGGAAGGTAGGCCCGACCGATAGGCTAGGCCAGAGATGAATGAAGAGGCTAATAGATATGGATCAATCACTGCCAAGGTAAACAGCACAGTAGCCTTGGTGCAAAACAAAGACTCCTGCAGAACTAGCTAGAAGCCCCTTGATAGTTTCAGTTTCTCACGATGATGTTTCCACTGGGTCGCGCAGCACAGCGCACCGACAAGAGACCTTTGCTTGCCGAACTCCCTGATTATGCCGTGGCTCACAACTTTGGCTTGGAGCAGCAATCCGCTGGGTCGCGTGACGACCACCAAGCATTGGACGCTGGCATCCGCGCTAATGGGCTCATGATCCGGGAGACGATCGCGGATGGTGATTGCGGGTTGCACGCCATTCTTCTTAACCTTCAGCGGTTACGGATTCAGACGGAGCCTGCAGCTGGCATCTTGTCCCTTCTTGAAAAGAAGGGTTTGGACTCTGCGTGCCAGGCACTGCGCCTCAACCTAGTTATCTGGCTGAGGGATCATCAGGCGGAGGAGCTGATGCCGGATACCAGTCTTTCTGACTGGGTGCAGATGGACGGCTACAGCAGTTTCAGTGCTTATATGAAGCATATGAAAGTGGCCAAAACTTGGATTGATAGTCCGATGCTTTATGCAGCATCTGCTGTGTTTCTGCTTCAATTCGTCATCTTCCTGGACGACGGTCGGGGTCATTTGCTGGCCGCCCAGGTGGTTCAGCAGCAAGAATCGGGCCATGTAGCATTGATGACTAACATCGGGAGATGTCACTTTCAGGCATTGCAGCCGCTTCCTCCCGAGAATTTCTCTCTATGTTCAAGCACTGCAGACGATTTACGGCTGTACGTGCCGGAGACACAAGATGATGCTGAGTCTGCTGAGGACTCTGCATCGGATGCGACGGATGGAGAAGCCACCCCTGTGCCTGAACAGAACAGTCATGCTGAAAAGACAATTCGAATGTGCCAGGCACTTATAAACTGGGACCCTTTTGCTTCTACCTGTGATCCCCAGCTTCCTGACCTTCTGAAGTCGCTGGAGAATACCGATGAGCCATCGGAAGCATTGTCGCAAACATTGCAATGGAGGGCCGCAGTCAAACTTCTGCAGCATGAGGAGTTCGACAGAGCAGAAGTTGATCGATCCTTCCATCTGGAACTGGCAAGGATCAATGTCCTTAAAAGGACAACCCCGGCTGGACAAAAGATGTTATACGTGAAATCCCGGACTTTGGGGCCCAAGCTGACACTGCCAGCCATCAAGAAAAGCCTGGTGCCTCCTTGCCACAAGAACAACACATGCCATACCTGTCTAGACCCCTTCCGGAGTTGCCCGAAACTGGTCTTGCGTTGGCGAAAGATGTGGTACAGCCTGCCGAAAGCGGACAGACAGGAACGTCTCGAGCGGTTTTTTGCAACAGCGAAGCAGCAGCAGGAAGCGGAAGGACAAGATGAATTCCGAATGCCTTTCAGTGTTTTCGGACAGAGCGTCTGCAGGGATGCGTTCATACGCATCACAGGTATCCATGCACACACGCTTCAGAGAGCTCGATCGGCTGCTGTGGCTGGTGTTTCGCACCAGTCCGAGATCGCTGCGTGGCGATCGCGCAGGGCACCGGCCTACCTCGATTGCAGAGCCTGGCTTCTCGATTATGCCCGTATCCACGCTGACACCAGTCCACTGAACTCCAATCTTTGGTTGCCCTATGCCCGCAAGCACTTCTTCTACTGGACATACGTCAGCGACTGCACCTTGGCATTCATGGGATAAGGCAATAGCACGATTAATGTGGCAGTTGCACCTGTGCATGCAGAGCCCGTCATCATGATATTGTGTATGGTCCGGGATGGAATAGAACATGTTCTCTGATCTTAGCTTCAAAGTTTCGTGCGACCTTGCCATGCGTCGGTCTAGGCTTTTTGGTGTCATTGCTTCTTTTTCGGCTTTGCTAGTTGTTTGCGCGAGATTCACCCTAGCACAGGATAGAAGAGAAATCGTACCGAAACCAGCACCACAATAGTCAGTCGTAGCGGCCCCGACCGCCACCGCAACAACAACCACCAGAAAACGACGCACAGCATCTCAGGCAGACACCAGCAGAAACCATTGGAGGAAGTGGCGGGCTTGAAGTACTTCCTCAAGGTTTGGAGGACGGAGCTCCCGTGGATAAAGCGCCGACCTACAGCTGGCCCCTTCACCCACTGCGGTCTGTGCGATTATCTGAAGTGGACGATGGCCCGCTGCTCGGACAGAGGCGGCCGCGAGAAGCTGGCGGGCCTGCTTGGGGAGCACTTCAAGTTCCAGGCCGCGCAGCGTGTCGCGATGTCGCAGCTGTTCAAGGAGAGTGAGGCGCGCCCTGATGAACTGATTGCAGTGGCATGGGACAAGATGGACCAGGCGAAGACCATCGTGCCACGTGTTGTGTCATTGGCCAACACACAGTTCATGAAAGGCGGTGCTCGCCTGGTGGTTTCCTTGATTGGCGTTCTCGCACCCTGTCTCTTCAAGCAACCCCTGCTGTACACCATTCTGGAAGATCAGGTGCACGGCGGCGACATGGTGGCTAGTTTGATGCTAGATGTTCTCGAGGAAGCTGTGGGCATCAAGGGGCAGCTGCCAACGAGGTTCTTCATTCAAGCCGACAACACTGTCAAGGAGACGAAGAACACGATTGCATTGTTTGCAGCGGCGTGGCTACTGATACAGCTCAAAGGCACGAGGCTGACCTGCATTGAATTTGGCTACTTAGTTGTGGGTCACACCCACGACTTGATAGATGCCATGTTCGCATACATCTCGAAGGCTCTGGCTGGACGCGACTTCTACAGCGTTGATGAGATGATAGGCATTCTGCAAAACAGCATGAAGAATCCGCCTTTCTGGAAACACTTGCGCGACATTTACAGCTTCAAAGCTGCTCAGCCTCACAGCCTTAGCAGCAAGAGGGTGAAGGGCATCTCGCAGCCCAATAATGTGCGCATCTTTTGGGGTCCTGATGGCAATCTGCTTGTCCAGTCCAAACATTGGCTGACTTCCGAATCTTGGGGCGAAGCGTTGGTCCTGTTGGATCAGACAGAGGTCACTCGAGTGGGCCACCTGTATCCCGACATTGTGGAGCCTGCATGGGACGAATCTTTCTTGAGAACTTCAGAAGGTTTCTTTCAGAAGTTGGAAGACTTGTTTCTTGGCGTGAGATCGGAAAAGTTGTCGGTTGGTATTGTTAGCTTTTGTGCTTGCATTCAATCTTTTGCAGCAGGGCCAGGTTTGTTCAGTATCACTGTTTGGCCCTCCCTCCGAAAGCCAAGGTTGTCTGCAGCTTCGTTTTCGACGGATGGTATCCAGAAGTGCCGAGCCTTGTTGAGACACGAGAACCCGTCCTTCATGCCGTCAGGGCGAACACTTGGAGACCGCGTGATCGCATTGCGAAGACGCATAGACTCCAATCCGGCACGGCCAGCAGCGAGTGGCTTCTCAGAAGGCCTTCGAAAAGCAATGGCAGCTGCGTTTCCTGGATCTTCAGCAAGTGTCCGCGACGGGAAGACTGGACTACTCACAATTGCCGGGGCAGAGAGCTCGGACCAGATGGGTTTTTGCCAAGACGAGCTGGAAACAGGCATGATCGTGCTCTTCTCATGCACGAGGCACGCAGACTTGCCGTGTCGCGTCGGCAAAGTGCTCCGAATTCTGCGCGAGTTCGGTTCTGACCCCACGGCTGTTGTGGAGACTTGGCATCCTGTAGTTAATCCAAGCAAATATGATCGCGTCCATGTTTTTGCTGCATGGGCCCCAGCTGGCCGTGATGGAGCTGCCGAGGGCTCGAAACGCAAACGAAGCAGGCCAGAGCTACCCTTGCGCACAATTCCCCTGGGAGATGTTCTTGTTTGGCCGCTGGATTTGGAAAAGAAGGAAGATCAGGAGCAATCGGACCAGAGCGGCAAGGTGCCCTTGCCGGCTTTTCATTTCATGCGCGAGGTGCGCATGGTAGATGTGAGCCCAAAGCGCTTTAGTTTCAGCAAGAGAGGGCAGGCCTTCTACCGAGAGGTCGTGAAGCGCACTGCGGAGTACATGCGTGCCGGGGAATAAATTGCTTGATGCAATGTCAGATTTGGTTTTATCAGTGCGTGCAGATGAAACTACATAACAGTAATGATCTGATCTCCCCTTTGCTCCTTGCTTCAGGGTTCCCGGCCTGGACAATCGTGTATAGGAGCAGCCCAAGAGACCTGCCGCTGAGCAAGTGGTGTTTCTTCAGTTTCGCAACGGCTGCTTGTGGTGAGGTTGCCTTTCTTGTTCCTGTGGGTTTATGGGGTCAGAGATTTGAGGTTAGCCACTTGATCAGCGGTTCCTGTGGGTTTATGGGGTCAGAGATTTGAGGTTAGCCACTTGATCAGCGGTTCCTGTGGGTTTATGGGGTCAGAGGTTATTCATACTTTGAGGTTAGCCACATGATCAGCGGCATAATCATGTCTTCAGGTAGACTGCCCCCGTGAGTCTCGCAAAGACCGTTGGCCAAAGAAATTCGGGCCCCAAACCCTAACCTCGAAGTCTGACCAGGGCCCCTATTTGTGGAACAAATCGCCGTTTGACTTCTGGTTCGTGATGAGTTCAAGCCTGGAAGCATGCTGCCCGATGCTCAGGCACTGGCGCAGACATCATCTTGCAGGCCTGGTCAGGAGGGCACTGTTCGTCCGAATCACTAGTCTTATAGAAGAATGTGACAGAGGCTCTCAGCTGCTGACGGCTTTTTCGGTTTCACGGTATGTGCGCGTGCATTAGCGGCGTTAGCTGTATCACTGGCTTCCGGTCTCTGAGAGAGCTAAGTCCGTCGTGAAGAAGCACATGTTCATTTAGACATTCAACACGGCGTTTGCCCACGTCGAGGCTTGGGAGTGGCTCACGACCTTACCCTTGGCAGTTGAGATACCTTTCTGGAATAGCTTCTCGCAGATCTTCGCCAGGTCACCTTTCTTGATCGCCTTGTCTTTCAAGACACTGCGGATGACTCCTTTAATGACTTTGCCTTCTTTGCCTTCCAATCGATTCGGCTTGCCACCCAGCTTGGGAGAGCCCTGCATAGTGACCTTCATGGACTTCTGCAGATTGATGTCTCGTCCCTTCTTCAAGCGAGTGACAGTCTCACTTCTGTGAAACTCCGAAATCGATCCAATAAGCTGCCGGACCAGTGTTGTGTGAGGAGAGTCGTCTTCTAAGAAATGATCAGGGTTGGATGCAGAGATAGCAGAGAAACCCATGTCTCGCAGCAGGCTCAGTGCCAATTCCTGCACCACCACACACCGTGCCAGTCTAGAGGCATCTTCGAAAATAATTTTGTTGATGTTATGCTCCTTGGCATAATCCAACATCTTTACGAACCCCGGCCTTTTCTGCACAGGCGTCGTGCCCGAGACGCCGATATCCTCGAAAAGGCCAGCTCGATTCAGTCGAAGTGCGCTCCTTTTCGTGTACGCTCTGATGACCGATTCCTGCCTCTGTAGACTAGTTTTCCCGTCCCCTGAGTTCGCCCTGGATGACACGCGCAAGTACCCGACAGCTTTCATGGCTTCACAACAGCCCCAGCTTCCTAAATATTAGTCCATGCTAATGTATTCAAGGCAATCGCTTGCTTGAAGCACGCTAATTTCCTGTAACAAGTGAAGTCTCCTGAAGACCGCACCACTCAAAATTAATGAGGCGCAGATAAACTCTTTAGGAAGATGTCAAGGCTGAGCCAGATTCGCAGAATGCTGGGATTGTAGTGCTCACACTATGAACGCGATACCCTCAGCCGCAACCTAAATTACAATGTCCAAAGCCTTTGCGAACATGTACATGAATTGACTGCAGGAGCACAGCCGTGGTGGGAACTCAGGGCGTAAAATACTTTAGTAGGTGTGATCGGGACGTATGAATGCCACGGTCAGCCCCATCACACCCCACACCCCCAAGCACGGGAACGGAAACACGAATGGTGACCATGATGATGCGTGCGTAGACTGCACGTGCGTGCTTGACACTGTGCAAGGCTACCATGCACCACAGCCTGCGCCAGAGGCAGGGACACCTCACCGCTTCAGAGAGCCCGATCGGCTGCTGTGGCTGGTGTTTCGCACCAGTCCGAGATCGCTGCGTGGCGATCGCGCAGGGCATCGATTGCAGAGCCTGGCTTGTCGATTATGCCCGTATCCACGCTGACACCAGTCCACTGAACTCCAATCTTTAGGCCCGCAAGCACTTCTTCTACTGGAAATACGTCAGCGACTGCACCTTGGCATTCATGGGATAAGGCAATAGCACGATTAATGTGGCAGTTGCACCTGTGCATGCAGAGCCCGTCATCATGATATTGTGTATGGTCCGGGATGGAATAGAACATGTTCTCTGATCTTAGCTTCAAAGTTTCGTGCGACCTTGCCATGCGTCGGTCTAGGCTTTTGGCTTTTGGTGTCGTTGCTACTTTTTCTGTTGGTTTTCCACTCTTTCTAAATATCCATTGTCGTCCATCTTGTTTTTGCTGCTCCTCGTGCACTTCTTGTTGTCGCAGTCGTTGAAGCTGTCTTTAAGCCGTATAGTCTATAGTTAAAAACCCCAGTCCTTAAACTAATAGTAGCTGCAACATGAACCCATCAGGGTGTAGGAATAAGGGTTTGAAATTTGTGCTGTAAAAGTACCACCTATAGACTGACAGGGCATGGACTCCCACTGGTAGCGTCGGACAGAAAGCGCGGACGTCCGAATGGTTGCGTCGGACAGAAAGCGCGGACGTCCGAATGGTTGCGTCGGACACAATGCGGACGTCCGAATGGTTGCGTCGGACACAAAGCGCGGACGTCCGAATGGTTGCGTCGGACACAAAGCGCGGACGTCCGAATGGTTGCGTCGGACACAAAGCGCGGACGTCCGAATGGTTGCGTCGGACACAAAGCGCGGACGTCCGAATGGTTGCGTCGGACACAAAGCGCGGACGTCGAGCGTCGCACGTGGGACGCCCCAATGGTTTGGGACCTTCCAGGGAACTGGACCCCGCAAGCTGCAGGGTCCAACTCCCTGGCGTCCCGTGCGCAACGCCGGGGAGTTAAAGTCCGACCGGAGTTCATCTCCCTGGAAGCGGGCTGGTCCTTCCCGGGAGATGATCTCCGGTCGGACTTCATCTCCCTGGCGTTGCACGCGCGACGCCCGGGAGTCCGACCCCGCAGCTTGCAGGGTCCGGTTCCCTGGAGGGTCCCTCGACCTTCCAGGGAACCAAGATTGCAAATGGACCTGCCCACCGCCCACCTCATCATCCTGTGTCGGTCGCAGCGTGTGCATTCCCAAGGGTATAGCGTCGGACACAAAGCGCGGACGTCCGAATGGTCGCGTCGGACACAAAGCGCGGACGTCGGAATGGTCACGTCGGACACAAAGCGCGGACGTCGGAATGGTCGCGTCGGACACAAAGCGCGGACGTCGGAATGGTCACGTCGGACACAAAGCGCGGACGTCGGAATGGTCGCGTCGGACACAAAGCGCGGACGTCGGAATGGTCGCGTCGGACACAAAGCGCGGACGTCCGAATGGTCGCGTCGGACACAATGCGCGGACGTCGGAATGGTCGCGTCGGACACCAAGTGCGGACGTCCGAATGGTCGCGTCGGACAGAAAGCGCGGAAAAGCGCGGACGCCCCAGTGTAATTTCTCGCACCGTCCTCCAGCATCGATGCTAGTACAATGGTCCCGGTCCCCATGCCAATCTTGCCAGCCAACACCGACTGACGTACCTCACTAGCTACAGGAAGGTAGGCGTCTATACTTGGTGCCTTATGCCGTAGTTTAAAACCCCGGTCCTCAAGCAATAATCTGCAAGCCTGAACCCAATAGGGCTTATAGGACTTGTAAAGATAATGGTCACATTGGTGCTGCACAAGTACCACTTTATACGGTGCTGGCAAAGTAGTACCTAGATTAAGGCGGACCCCGAGTGCTAAAATTTGACTGCTGCAAAACTACCGACCAAGTACCTATGCTATGACGGACTCCAAGCGCTAAAGCTAAAATTTAACTGCTGCAAAAGTACCACTTAAGGTGCCGACAAAGTACCCTTGCTAAGACGGGCCCCAGCGCTAAAGTTTCAGTGCTGCAAAAGCGCCCCCCTCCTGTCCAGGAATCGGCTTTAGATATGATACCCTTAATGTGGCCAAACCTGCATATCCTGAGACCGATCTGCTGCCTCATGTGCGGAGGTCTGGTCTCCGGCTACCTTGGTGGCGGCTCTGGCCAGTTTTGGAGAGACTTAATGCGAGAGTGCAGGAATGCCGCTGTTTAAGTGGACTACACGTGCCAGTCTCCAACACTTGCTTGTATGCTGTCGCTGTTTCGATGCCTGCGCGTATGCTGTAATAGCATGAAGCGGTTGATCGTCTTTCGAAAGCTGCGATCTGGTTGATCGACTAGTAACTACATTCTCAGATCGGATTCATCAGTGTCAGTTCGGATTCTAGGGCTGTTCTATTGGTTTGAAGCACATAGTGATCACAATGGCAGCAGAAGACTTGGCACCAGCATTGGCCCGCCAAACGCCAGCGTGGGCAACCGAACTGCTGCAGTTGGCTAAGACCTCCTTCGTCAAGAACGATCCCAAAAATTGGGAGGAATGCAAGGTAGACGGTGACTTCACGAAGGAGGTCCCCCTGTGGGTCCTCGACTTTGAGGCCATGCCGATTCCGAGCGTCTTTCCTTTGTTGACGGCGGTGAAGCACGCTAAGGACCAATGGTTCGGAGACAGATCGGATCAAAGCTTCTCCTTCCCTCCGCCGGGGATGGTCCTGGAGGTCGCCAAATACAGAAAGCAGCTGACAGATTCGGATTGCGGGAAACTTCAACGTGCAAATCTGGACATTGTATTTTTCGCGTGGTTGCTGAAGTTCAAGGAGGTGTCGGAAGCAAAAGAAAGCAAGTACGTGGCCATGTTCAGGAAGGCTGCGCTGCGCGTCCTGATGACCGTGCGGTATGTCGAGAATGAGGCTACGAAACTTGCGCGTGCATATCAGCTACGCGAGGATGAGGAAAAGAATGCCACCATTGCCGGCCACTCTTTGCTTTCAAGGGCTCGGGAACTGAATTCCATTCAGGAGTGTTCAGTCTAAAGAAGTTGCCGTGTTACAGTCACTATGTTTGCTGTGCAGTCTTCGAGAATCTAAGCATTCGCGAGGAGCATCTGCTGAAGAATGCTTCAAGCGGAGCTGCCACAAACCTGGTGGACTACATGGCCCAGCACAAGATTGTGTATGGCACTTCCGATTCGACGCTTTCGGTTGGCACCATCCGGCTTCATCTCCGAGTGCTCCGTCGCCTTTCCCTGGCAATGGTGGACAGCGGCACACCGGCCTACGAAGGCAGTGCCTTGTATTGGTTTGACAGGAACGAGGAACTTTGGGGAAGGAAGGGCATCCAAGTGACTTTGCAAGAAAATGCAAGAAATTTCGATGCTTTTCAAGCAGCTCTCCCCAACTTGGATGACCTGCGAGATGCATCCATGAATTTGCACATCTTGCTTCTTCGTGGCAACAACATCAAGCTGAGCGGCAGGGGCATTGGAGATCTGGCCCGAGCTCTGGTACTCTATTCCAGGGTTCCAACAGCCCTCCTGCCACGCTTCGAGAAGTATGCTGAGTTGCTCAAGCCCTTCGCCTCCCTTCGCGAGTTCCATCGGGAATTTCCGGTTGGAATGGAGGAAGGGCTGCCCAAACCTAAGTTTTAAACTGATTTCCATTTTGCAAGCTTTAGATCCGGACGCAGGAGAACGGCTCGCCAGCTGTGAGGGACATCACCTACCCGATGTTTGCCCAGGAATCAGCGGACAAACTGACCACTCAAGTCCTTATTCCTCTCTTCAACTACAAAAAGCACGGCGCCTTGATGGGAGGTGGCTCTGCCCTCGGCGTGGTGTTTGTAAAACAGTTGCTGCCGGAACTCGAAGCAATGTACGCGCAAGAGCAAGCTCGGCAGTCGATGGCGCAGGGCATCTCCTCTGTGTCCGCGGTTCCCCCGGCAGATTCCCAGTCGGAGGAGCCGGTGTCTGAGGAAGAGGTTGGCGGAATTTGGGGTTAAATCAGTGGGCCCGTCATGTCAGCTCTATAGAGTGTTTTGTCTTTGGCAGGCTGCTGCCTTAAAAAAGGCTTTCGACGAGAAGCAGATGGAACTCCTGAATTCCATGGCACAGGAGTTCCTGAACAGCAACGTCCTGCTGTTGAGCTGGACCAATCCTTCGCTCATGGATGCTTTGTGTGGGCATCCCCTCACAAAAGATGGAGCCTCCAAGCTGTTCTGCTGGCAGGCAGGTCTGGACGCGACCACGGGCCCCACTGGCCGCACCTCGATCTTTCGAATGAAGGCGGCCGCGGACGAGACCCGCATGGATTCTTCGATAGACATGATGGCGAAGCTCATGCGGGATTTGGACAGTGGGCTCTTCTTCAGTGGGCGGAACACCCTGATCGCCAAGGACCTGAAAAAGAAGCTTCAGGCCTTGAAACCCAAGGTTGGGCTGAAGGAGATGCAGATCAGTCCGGACGAAGAGGTCCTGTTGCGGCTACTCCATGGGGAGGGACGGAATCAATACGCTTCCCTGGATCCGGTTCTTCGATTGCAAGGAAAGGTCAGGAGTTCCACTAATGTTGGTAACTAGTATTCAGCCCGCGGATGCCCAGGCAGAGATCTACTTCCATATCGTCAAGACTTCCAAATGCTGGAAAGATCGACGCCCGGCCGCCAGGCGATTTGTGTCTGGAAATACCGCTTTCCGGACCATGCAGAATGCCCCCATTTTAGAGACCGCCGCTATGCACAAGGTGTCGTCGAAGGAACGGGATGCGGTGTTCAGGAACGTCATCGGCTCAGATCGCTGGAGCCCTGGAGTTGGGAGAAAGAGTGCTGGCGGAGGGGCAGCCTCGGCGACTACGGCCGATCGCGAGAGCGAGTCGGAGGAGGGCGGCGAGGAGAACCCGCTTGCAGGCTGCACCGATGCTGAGGGCAACGTGGTGCTATTCCATATGGAACTTCACCCCAAAGTCCTCGCGCAGCTGCTCTGGGAAAATCAAGCACGCGTCTTGATTGACTTTTCCCCTGGAAGTGCGATGATGGCGCGTACGGCGCTCTCCATGGGCGTGAAGGTTATCCTCATCGGCCTCAACGATGCCCACGTGGGTGTTCTGCGGAAGATGTTGACCCAGTTCATCAGAGCCAACATTGATGCTGACATGGCCGGATTTGCCCCCAGCGACAAAATGGAAAAGCTGCAGCAGCTGAAGCCGGCCAGACTCAAGCTGCACGAGAGTCGCAGAGGCATCGCCGAGATGAGCCCGCCTTTGCCCGGCGCTGGCAAAGCAACATTCGAAAAGACCATGTCTGCTGCGATCGATGCCCTCCAGACGGGTGCCAACTTGCCGCCGGCGAAGCGGCAGCGGACCGAGCCGAAGCCAGCACCACCGAAGCCTTCGACACCTGCGGTGCCGAAGCCCAAGCCGCCGGCTGATCCGAAGGCGAAGGCGCCTGCTGCAAAAGTGCAGCCTGCACCTACACCAGCAACTGGTGCTGCTCCAAGCGAATCTGTTGCTGATTTGCTGAACATGTTTAGCTGAAACCATGTGTGACGCAGAAGGCTGTCAACCGCGGCTTATTTTCCATGAGTGTGGAAGGGCACACTCATTTCTCGAGCTTTGCTGGGGTCCAGTTTATAGAGGGGCTCAGGGCTTTGGCAGGGTCCAACGTCGGAAGTGTAATTACATCCTTCATCTCGGGGTGTGCTTTGAGCTCTTGGACGCAGCATCCGTGAAAGAGGCACTGGGCTTTTTGCAAGCTGCCTGTACATGTGGGGAGAGACTACATGTGTAGGCTGCCTCCTGTCTTGCAGGCTGCTAAACAACAATTTGTGAAATCAGGCAACAACGGCTTCGATACTATATCTAGAGACAGAGACCTTCTCAGCCTGCTTGCCGCCGCTCCCAAGCACAGACCGTATCCCTGGCATGTCGCCTGAACCTGGGAGCCGAAAAAAAAGATGAGACATGTTGCAGCGTTCTGTTCCAGCTGGTTGCAGCAGTTGGCCCTTGCATGAGTGAGCTTGGGATGTTCGTGCGTGTGCCAGGCGAGGAAGCTGGAGCTACAAACAACAATGAGGCAGGCTGCAGCTTTCAGGCCATCCAGAACAGTTTGCACAAGGATCTTTGAAGTTAATGTCCTTCACTATTCACTGCTATCGTTCAGTTCTATTCGTGCCTAGGAGCACTAGACCAGCTTGCTTTTGCACGTGGGCTACTTGGTCTAGGGATGAAGACTGTGCAGAACGCTGGCGGCTCGAGTTGTTTTGCTGCGGTCACTCTTGAGTTTGTTCCGCTAGATCTCAGGGCCATGTTGCGATGCTTGTTCGTGGCTGCACTGAGCGCATGCGTGAGCGGTGGTGCTGATTTCCCTGACTATGACTTGGAAACCCTGCAAGCGCGAGGGAATGCTTGGAGGTATCCCAGAGCCGTTTTTGCCGATTGGACGAAGCCGAGCATGACGAGGCCCGGGCCAGAAGAGAGACCGTTCTTATGGACAGTGCCACAGGCCGTGAAAGACGTCCTGCCCAAGGGCATCCGAACGATCTTCAATTGCCCAGAGGATCAACCTTTTCAGGTTGTCCGTAACTTAGACGTTGCGGACTTGTTCGCAGGAACAGCCCGGATTGCTCGCTGGGCGGAGCTGCTTTCCCTGAAAGCTGTGGCTCTGGACATGTCGTACAGCGATCACCTCAACCTCTTGGACAACATGGGGCTCGCTCTGGCCATCATCGCCCTACTCCGGGTCCGGGCAGGGGGCTTATGTTTCCTCGGACCACAGTGCTCATCCTGGATATGGTTGAGCAGGTCGGTTACGAAAAGAAGTCCCAGGGACCCGCTGGGAGATGCGTCCATACCGTGTGTGTATGACGGCAACAAGCTGAACCGAGTAGTTGGTTTGCTTGTGACTATCGCCTTTTTGATCAACGTGGAGTGGGTCGTGGAACAGCCGTCATCCTCTCTCTTCTTCCACACACAATTGTGGCGGGCGATCTTACGGGAGCAAAACCCCTGGCAACGCTGGCTTAACTTGAAGGTGTTCGGTCACGCGTCACAGAAGGCCACGCTGCTCATTGGTACACAGAGGTCTCTGGCTTCGATGGGCAAAGAGTTGAGCAATCAGGCCAAGATCCGGGGAAGCCGGAAGTGTGGCAAGCCCTCGCCGGCCAAAGCGAAGGCGAAAGCGAAGGCAAAGGCCAAAGCGAAGGCCAGCTTCAAGGTCAAGGCGAAAGCAACAGTCAAACGTGCACCAAAGGCCACGGCAGCGAAGACTCCCAGTGCAAGTGGTGGACCTTTTTTCGTTTCCTACAGAAGCTGGGGCTCTTTAGAAAGCTTTATAGACTCTCTTATACGCACCCGATTCCCCGCCTCCAGGTTGGTTTGCTTAAGTGGAAACTCAAGGCGACGGCAAGAGGAAAGTCACTGGGGACCCCGAGAAGTTGAAGGAATCACAGGAGTACCCGGTGAAGTTTGCTCTTGCGGTTGTGAAAGGGCACTTTCCAGAGGCTGCGGCAGCCTCGAGATAAGGTCCTAGCTTGGCAATCCGAGTTCTGCTAGATGCTGCTAGCTCTTTTACGCATGGTGTTTCTGCTCGCATGCAAGACGAGACATTGCACGAAATTCTGCATCATTATTGCTGCTTCTCTATAAAGTGACTGATTCCTAGCTGTGCTGGCAGATCTGGCAGATATCTGAGCCTGCGACATTTCCGGGTAGCCGTAGTAAAAGGGGATCAATCCTTGCTTCGTTCCGGAACAATTATTTTGACTTCAAGGATCCCTCAGGCAAGCAGTCCAGCGAGCGGTCAGTTTCTGCTACAGCCTTGTTATGGTTGAGACTCACTGCTGGATCTGTTACGCTGGGGTGTCTGGCTGTTGGTTGCTTAATAGCATGGTCCGCTTAAGCTTCACTCTGCTGCTTCTCAACTTACGACACTAGCAGACTTTCGCCAAGGGCCTGGGGTTTGGGTGCGCTCATCCTTATCTGCAGCTGCGCTTATGTGTCCATAAGGGCAGCAGTAAGTGAGTGTGACAGGACCACTGCAGCAAGCAGCCTGCTCCCACACTCTACATGATGGTTCTGTCACTGTCAGATTCCGTGTCTCATTCTGGGGAGCCCGGCTGTTAGTTTTCGATCATAGTTCAGGGTAGGCCTCCTATCCTTGCTGCTCGGCATGATGCCTGGTTGTCCATGGCGGTTCGAGAAAAAGTCATGCCTACGCAGGATCAATCGTTCGACTTATTGCCTAGGCTATAAGTAGTTCTCCAAACCAAAATTGCAATAAGTGGTAGAATGCTGCCGCCCGAAAGATATGCCGACAGGGCCTGCAGAAATCGACCACTGATTCCTCCTCTGAGCTACTGATTCATATCTGTAGCTGTAAGTTTGTCGATCGTAATGAGGTTTTGAAGTTACGTGTTGGACCTTGTCTAGCCCACTTCCTCGCGCCTTGTGTTGCAGGCGAGCGACCTCACAGAGCATCAAGGCAGGCGAGCCCACGGTGCAGCCTGCTGCAGTGCTGGTTTCTTCTCACCGAATCAATACTCAGTTTCATTAAGTCCTCTCTTGTCAGGCTGCTCGGACCGCTACTGTAGGACTGACGAAGGAGGAGTTAATGCAGTTAATGGGGTTCAGGGATTGTGGTGATGCCGAATTACCGCATGATTCTACGAAAGGTGCTGCACAAGTACCTGAGAGAGTCCCTGATCAGCAAGCTTTGAGAGAGAGAGAGAGAGAGAGAGAGAGAGAGAGAGAGAGAGAGAGAGAGAGAGAGAGAGAGAGAGAGAGAGAGAAAGTAAAATCCCAAGCCTCAGCAATCTTGAACTCATGCTCTGGGCCCTCGAACCTTCGACTACAGAGGTACTTTTGCAGCACCTAACCCAGGTACTTGAGTCAGCACCTGAATGTCCGAGGTCCTAGACCCCAAAGCCACAAAAACCCAAGCCCACTCATCCGAACCCCCAGCAAGAGCTCTAAACGAAACCCCAAATTAACACCCTAAGCCCGAACCACCACAACCCCTAAAACCTGCGCGGCCCCAGCACTTGAGCAACAGTGAGCCAGGTTCGTGGCCGACTGTGGCCAAAGCGAAGTGCCCAGGCCTCGGAAACCAGGCGACATCAGCTGATTTTCGGAACAACTAACAAGAATCGGGAGGTGTTGCATAGGACCCATTGTTTTCGGGACGACAGTGCGGCAGTATGAGTCGTGGATACATCCATGATCAGCTAACAATGCCTGAGGCATGGGCTCGAATGAACCCGCAGCATGGGTTGAGGGTGTTTCGGGTTTGGCGTTTAGGCTTTGGCGCTGTAGGTTTTAGGGATTGTGGTGCTGCCGAAGTACCACGTGGTTTATACACTGGGGAAGGTGCTGCACCAGTACCTAATGTAATTCAGGGTTTTGGAGCCACAGGTTAGATTTCGATTGTTCGGCTTTGTCCATTTACGGGCTTTAGGGTTTCTGGCTGTGGTAGTTCAAATCCATTTATCGCCGTTCAGGGTTTATTTCGGGTTTTCGTGGAGTTTTATACGGAGAGCTCAAGTTTAAAATCCCAATAACCAAGGCCTGTTGAACTGAGACACAAGACAAGGCCTCCGAACCTTCGACCTCAAAGGTACTTTCGCAGCACCTATAGCTCAGGTACTTGAGTCAGCACCTGAAGACCCTTCACACCCCGATCCCGCAAAAGCCGAGGGCAATATCATCCGAATCCACAGCAGGAGTTTACACTTTAAACTCTAAACCCGAAACACCCTAAACCCTAAGCATCAGAAATTGAACTGGCCAGTCAGGCTCGTGGCCGAGTCGCCCGAAGCTGGGGTCCATGCCTCGGACATCAACAGCGTGCGGAACAGTTGACTAGAAGCTGGACAGTGGTGACAATTCAGCAGGCTTAAGTCGTGAATTATTGACTCGCCAGTTTCCAGACGAGTTTCAGTATGGGCTCCAGAAGAAGAGCATGTAAGGCAAGCACAGATCAGACGGCGACGATGCCAAGCATAAGCAACAGCACTGGGCACGGCAACTCTTCAATAGCAGCATGAGCGGCAGCAGTAGCACGACGTGGCAGCTAACCGTAGCATGAAGGGAAGCATGATGGGACCACCTCCGCCGGCAAAGAAAGAGGGCGTTCCTCCCAGAGCTCTGACTCCGCCGAAGACGATTCCTCCACGTTTTGCTGCAGCAAAGCCGACAGGCCCGAAGATGAACAGCGAGATGGGCCCGCCTCCAGTGCCGCCGAGGCGGTGGGCAGAGGAAGGGCAAAAGCTCAAGGAGGAGATGAATGCTGCTGCCAAGGAAGCGTCGGCGAAGCTAGCGGCGCAAGAGCCCAAGGCAATGATGAGTGCTGCCGAGCCGGTGAAGCGGGGCTCACGGCCAAACAGGCCAAGCCAGGTCAGCAGGGAGGCGGGACGATCCTGGGAGCGCATGGCTGAGAAGCTCAGCGACGTCAAAGTCGAGCTGGCTACGATGACGGCAGCGCTGGAGACCACCTGCACCGAGAATGCGGAGCTGAAGGGCAAGATGGCCGAGATGGAGACGGACCATGGCCACAAGATAAAGTTGCTCCAGGACCAGATCTCCCAGCTCGAGGCGGCGAACTTCCAGGTGACCACTGCCCACAACCAGCTTTTGGCCAGCTTGCCAAACTTGGGCCAAAGTGGGCAGTACAAGCAGCTCTACGAGCAGGCTGAGGCAGGCCGGGCGGAGCTCCAGAGGAGACTGGAGAAAAATACGGCGGACAATCTGCAGCAAATGAAGGTGATGCTGGAGGAGAAGCAGGCCGCGGCGGAGGAGCGGCGTGCTCAGCTGGTGAAGGAGCATGTGCGGCAGCTCACGGACAAGGAGAAGGAGATAAGGGAGCAAAGCCGTGAGGCGACGGCTTTGCGGGAGGAGCTGCTGCAGAAGGACGCGACGATCAAAGCCCTGCAGACTCAGGCTCAGAGAGAAAAAGAGAGTGAGAGAGTGGGAAAAGGACTGCGAAAAAAATCTCAAGAATTCAACTTGGGAGGCATCGCAAGCCAAAGAGCCCAGGAAGAAGGTGGATCCGAAGCAGCCCAAGGTGCCTCACATCATAGTAACGGAACGACTATATGACTCTACTACCCGAGCTTGGCAGGCTGCGGCCCCGGCAAAGGTGGTGCCTGCCAAGACGAAAGCAGCGCCGATGCCGATGGAAGAGGCACCGGCTTCTATTGAATTATTGCACAAGCTACATATATATAGCCTTTCGCTGCCTGAAACTGAAAGGCCATCGAGAAAGATGTGACCTTGGGAGAGTTGGTTCGAGCCTCGATCAGAATTGAGATTTCGACGACAATCATTTGTCACATTTTGCAGGCCCGCAAATCTGGTGCTGGAAGCAGCAAGGCTCGAAACAACGACTGGTATCCTTGTTCAGCCTTCAACACTGCTGAATCTGCCCAGGACCGGCCGAGTAAGCCCTCAGCAGGGCCTGGCCCGAAGAGGCGCAAGATGGAGCAGGCGCCGAAATCTGATGTCCCGGTAGTCGTGAGATTCACTTCCATTTGCCTCGAGGATCGAGCGCGAAGCCCGTCTGCGGCGCCTTCTATGGTCCCCACGGACGTCCGCCTGGCCACGTTGACTGCTGGTTCATTTTAGTTCCGACAGAGCCCATCAGACGACAGGTGCCCAGCCCAACGAGCCCAGCCTGAGCAAAGGCAGGGTGCGGCCACGTTGATTGATCGTATTTGGGCGTCGGTCTTATCAATGAATTCTCACGGCCAGGTGCTTTCCTGGCCCAAGCAGGCCGTCCTGAGGAGTGAGTTTCGGGGCTGGCAACGGCCACGCACAGAGCTGGCAATGGCCACGGTGTCGGGGATGTCATCATAATTCATCATGGAAGCTAAGTCTAAACCAAATAGCAGGTTGCCGAAACTGTGGGCCATGCCGGGCCAGTAGAGCAAGCTGAACAGACGCCGCCAAGGGAGAAGTGATATTATTGGTTAGCAATAGCATTCGATAACTCATAGTTGCAGTGGTATGTGTAGCAACAGCATCAGCAACGTCATCTTCTAGCGCTATTCCTTCAATCAACCACTTCTCGCCTACTTCTTGCGTCGTATGCACAAAATACATCCAGCAGACCGTCAGCTGTCATCATCTGAGCACACCAACTTTTGAGCCTAATAATTGTTCCAATGTTCAATTACAGCTCAGGCCCGACTTCCGAGTGCCAGACACCTTCGGTCTGCGCCCAGTCCAGGACTGTCCTTCTTAAGGGTCCAACCCTTTGAGGTTTGTGGGTAAGCTGAGGTTTCAGGGTCGGGTTTACGAGTAAAGATTTGGATAGCACTGAGACCGCGCCGCCGAAATGCACGTAGCTTCGGAAGGCAGGGAGGAGTAAAGCTGCTAGCCGTATGTTCAAGCTTATTTGAAGTTTGCTACTGCAAAAATAGTTTGGGATACATATGAGGTTCAGTTGTAAAAGAGGGGCAGACCCTAAATTTTTAGTATATCCTGAGACCCTGAGGCTTTGAGCTTCACACAATACCACCCTTATGGTACTTCAGCAGCACCACGTTAACAGTACCTAAGCACCACCGTTTATTTACAACAAATTAAACTTAAGGGCACCCGGTGTCTTAGAACACATCCATTATCCTTAGTGCTTAATTTGTACGGTATACGTATGAAGCTATGCTCATGGTACTTCCGCAGCACCAGACACGGTACTTACATAGCACCGCGTTATTTTCTACATTATCTTGCCCCATCACTAAGAATCCAGCGTGGCACCCCTAAACTAACTAGTGTATTTTCTTGCTTCGGGAACTAAATACTTGCTCATCTGCTGAAATCAGATCAAGCGCGATGTTAAGCGAAACCAGTCGCCTAGATTTAAGGGGTACTTGTGCAGCACCCACACTCGGTACTTAGGCAGCACCGCTTATCCTTAGTCCTTTTAAGCTTAAAACGACCTTATTATAAGCGAGCAAGGCTAGCTCTAACGTTGTAGGGTACTTTTGCAGCACCCGCACGGTACTTAGACAGCACCGTCTACTATTTATCTTCAGCTTAAGCGATCCAAAGCTAACTTAAGCGAGCAAGGTTAGCACCGTTTCCTAGTTGTCCTTAGCTTAAAACTATCCTGAGATAGCTTAAGCGAGCAAGGTTAGATCTATAGCTTTTAGGGTACTTTCGCAGCACCCGCACGGTACTTAGACAGCACCGCTTTATCCTAAGTCGGTTATAGTCTAACATAAGCGAGTTAGGGTACTTTCGCAGCACCCGCACGGTACTTAGACAGCACCGCTTTATCCTAAGTCGGTTAATTATAGTCTAACATCAGCGAGCAAGGCTAGCTGTAGTCTGGGTACTTCCGCAGCACCCACACGGTACTTATGCAGCACCGTTTTATCCTAAGTTTAACACCTATGCCTAAAGTTAAAAACCCTAAATCCTAAATCCATCTTAAGCCGATAAAGGCAGCCAAGACCTAATTTAGGACAGGTACTTCGGCAGCACCTTTAAGTGGTACTTCTGCAGCACCAACTTTAGCGCCTAGTTCTAAGTCCTAGGCCGTTTTGGGTTTACCGGCGGCTTAAGGCTTAGGGCTTGGAAAGTTTATGGGTTATGGTTTTAAGCTCCGGGTTTTGGTTACGGCTGCCGCTGCTGCAAAGCGCTCCTGTCGCAGTGCTGCTGGGAAATTGCCTCATATGATACTCGAGACGATAAAATGCCCGTGTATGTATATATATATATATATATATATATATATAACTGTATGTATGTATGTATGCATAGATGAGATAATATGATATGATGTGTTTGGTTGCAGGCTCGGGTTCAATCATTTGCCCAAAGCGAAATTCATCTTCGTCGGAACGTTCTTTGATTTTGAATCACCTCACCATTCAAGCCTTTGTGTTTTGTTTGTTTCTTTTGTCCGGTCTTTGGTTTTTCGAATTTATACGAAACATGTTTGATTTTTCGTCGAAAATGCACAGGATCCGAAAGCTACCCACTCACATTAAAATATATGCCTGGGGCAACAGCTCCAAGGACCTACCCAGAGGTGCTCAACATTGGTGTGTAGACGTTTAATATTCCGGAGTCTGTTTGTGGTTCCGGAGTCTGTTTCCAAGAATCCAGACATTACCTAGACCTTGACAACTAATGGCCCAAAAACCAATGAAAGACCATTATTCTACATACTTTGGGGGTCCAGGTAGCAGGATAAGCCCGAAGGCACAGACCCTGCTCTTCGAAGTGGGCTCCGATTACGAGGGCCACGCCCAAGGCGTGTAAAACAACAACTTCCCTACACTAGAAGCTTTGCTAGAACCAACTAGAAAACTTACTGGTTTGTCTTCCAACCTCGTTACCTGATTGAGAGCTTGATATGTTTCGGTTCGAACACTTCCGAAGTTTGGGCTAGCTTAAGCTATGTTATGCGTGGCTACTTGTTCTGAAACCTAAACAACCCCACCCCACTCCAGAGTCTGAAGCGAAAGCCGTGCAACAGTAAACCCTAAACCATAAACCGTAAACCCGAGACCTTGAGGTTCCTCGCTAGACCCCGAGATGCAGAGACTAGCTTCCCCTGCAGCCTCCTAGTAACAAGGATACCCTTTTCTTCCTACTACTTGGCTTAATTTTACAAGGGAGCCGAAAGAGAAAAGGTGCAAAGGGGTACTACTGTGGAACCTAGGAGACCTCAGGTGGTTGGATCCTCCGGCTTCAAGTTTGACGGCATCTGCTGATAGGTAGTGAAGACAGATGTAACTGGAAGCCTCGCGCAACACCTTCGGGAGCTTAGGCTTCTGACTGACTATACTCCAGCGACCTTTACTTATTCCGCACTCCACGACCGTACTTAGCATGAATTAGGGCACCCGATTTTCGGATGGTTTAGGAGGATCCCCTGCGCCCGGTCCGCCGTGAAGAAGGAGGACGCCACATGCCCATGACGCACGCTATGTCGCGGAAGGAACGAGGCCTCGGTTCATAATTAGGATTAGCTACTGTAAGGGGCCTTAATAATTGGAATAGGGCTTCGGGGGTGCATTATACAATAGTTATAATGAGGAACCCGCAACATAGTGTTGTTATTAAGGCCTCTATATCATAGAACCCTTCTATAGTAACCCTTATAGACACCCTTTCAAAGGAACCCTATAAGAACCCTTTACAGGACCCCTATATTACTTATCCGTGCCCCATATTGGGAAGCCCCAAACTTCTGCCTGGTGCTTGTGGGGAATGGGGGAAGGGATCCCTATGATGGTCCCTTAAGATCCCCTACTTAGTAAGGCATGAGGGAATGGATCTCTATATTATGATGATCGCCCCTTAAGATCCCCTACTTAGTGGTGAATGGGGGAATGGATCCCTACAGTAGTTCCTTTCTTAATCCCCAATACTAGGCTCCATAATCCATTCCCCCATTCCCTGCTAAGAACCAGCCAGACTTAGCTTGATCCGCCGTTCTTGATGTCGTTCGTAGCTGCTGCTGCTGCTACTAAAGCCCCAGTATCCAAGGTCTACTGCGAAGTCCGGGAACTCGTGCTAGCAAGAGGCCTCCGACATCACATCGTCGGCAATTTCTGCTTGCGAGGTGGCCGTAAAAACCTCGACAGCAGAAGTGTCACTTAGGTTAGGTAGTGCTTTTGACACGTACACGCGTGTGCGCTCTCTCAACTCGGACTTGCCAGACGAGGTCTCACAGGTTCTCTCGGACTACATGGGGAGCTTGAGTCAGGCTAGGGAAGCACAAGACAACAGAAGGCCGCGTACAAGGGTTTAAGAGCTTGGGATTTGAGGGCTTTAGACTCGAAAAAGAAGAAAGCAACCATCTATCCATGTAACTCCAAAAACTTCAATAAGTTTCTCGGCTCAATGCTATTTATTAGTTCCTTCGCCTACCTTCCGGCTTGCATGGGGACCTTCCGGCTTTGAATCGGGATTTGAGGAGAGCTGTAATTAGGATTGTACTCCCGTTTCAGAGAGTGGTTTCACAAGCTCTAGACCGATGTCTAAACGCTAATTAAGACACAAAATTACTATAAGGGCCTTAATAATAATTGAGACTAGGGCTTTGGGGCCCGTTCTTCTCTACTCCTAACAAGGAACCGTAGGCTCCTCGTCGTGCAGGTTCAGGCCTTGCGTTACAGGGGCCGTTCGGCGCGACCCGGGGTTTTGGCAGAGGATCTGAAATTGGAAGTTCACGAATATTTATCGGGTATTCCCCCTCTTGTCACTTTCTCGATGGTGTGATATATCCCATACCTACATAGACCCTCAAAAGTAGGTAAAGTAGTGGCCCAAAACCTATGAAAGGCCATTATTCTACATACTTGGGGTCCAGGTAGCCCTTTTTGAACTATCGACAGGCCCTGCATCAGTCGGTCACCCGACGGCTGTGGTAAGTTTGGGGTCGTACAGACGCACTGTAACTTCACGTCTGGATGCTGTCGGTAAACGTATATGCGAACCACCAGGTAGATGCAAAAACGTGTTCACAAGCACTTAGACGAGCGAAAATGAAGAGCAAAATCGAAAAATCGAGTCCCTGACGTGCGATGCAGCCAGCCAGACGAAGCTTTCTCGGCGACTCGTCTTGGGGGCCTCTTGTGCCTCAGAGACGTACCTGGGTTCGGGCACGTGAGGGCTTGGGGTACGTAGCCCATGTAGCCACTTCCCCTGCTGCGCTTGTCGCAAGTGAGACTTACTTGACCTTAGCTAGAAACCCTTTTCGCAGCAGGCCTCGTTGTCCAGCAGCCCGGTTACAGCAAGAAACCCTATACCCTAAACCCCGAAACCCAAAACCCGTCGAAGCCCCCTTGAGCCCCAAGGAAACTTGGCACCTTGGGCTTCTGCTAAGCATGAACCAATCCCAAAGAGAGCCCAAGTCGTGGTAATCGTGCGCCTGTTTGGGTGGGGTACTTGGAGGTTCATGGGTAGTTAGAAGTGGGGTTATAAGTAGGGTAACTAGAGTTATAACTCCTACTAGGGGACTTCTAAGCCCAGTTATAACTGCCCATCCACATCAGATGTGAGGCAACTTGAATACAATCTAAGGGCCATGAAGGCAAGGGTTCCGTATTGCAAAGCACCCACAACATACGGGTGTTTCCGAAAGTAGGGGACCCAAATGTAGTACCCTAGATAGTAGGATCCTTATTATAAGGACCCCAAATAAGGTACCCCAAATTTTCGGAAACTCCCAATACCGACCTTGAACCCACATAACCCCACGATGCGGCTGATTTTCATGACACTCATCAATCCGGTGGGCGTCGCGAGCCTGGGATATCACGCAACCAGGCTTGCGGACTGAAGTTTGGTGAGTACCCAGAGGCCCCATAGTAGCTCCTTTTTGGGATTACCTTATAGGATTCTATATATATATATATATATGAATCCCAAAAAGGAGCTACTTTGGGGCCTCTGGGTAACGGCAGGAGAGACCATGCTCAGGCAGGGTGCTATAATCGTCCTCGTATGTTGGCTTTCGCTTCTTGTGCTCATCTGTCCAACTTAGCCTGTGCACGCTGTCGCGTGTGATGTCTGTTGGGTTTCTCGCAACAAGTTGAGCATCAACAGTCACTTAGTGCTTGTCAGGCAAAGGCATGTCGGAAGACCGAGCGATTGCTCGGACTCCTTGACGCTTCTTAACCTTGAGCTAGTGAACCCAGAACCTTAAACCTAGACCTAAACCTACCTAACCGAACCCGAAACCTAAACCAACACCTAATCGAATCCGAAATATAAACCGGGGCGAAGGGCAAGATCTGCAATGCTTGCGGCGACAAGGACAGGCGCATCTCGTCGGCAGAGATATCCCTTGGATAGCTTTCGGCTGAATTCGGCTTGGCGGAGGGTTCCTTCGTAAGGGCTTATACCAGGGTTTATGTGAAATGGGCTCCTAGACGGGTGCTTCATGGCTTGGGGGCTTGCATCTTGTGCAGGCGATTAAGCTGTATCCGGCCGTCAGTTCAATCTACGTAAGGCCTCGGGTGTAGACAATGCTAGCCGCTAGCCGTGCAAGTCACGCAAGTTTCGAGAGGCTGTGCGGGGCCCGGGGGCGTGGGGGTGTTTGATGTTTCGATGCTCGCCCCTTACCAGGCATCAGCCTCCCGATGAGTCGCATCTCTGTCTCTTCGGGCGAGGAGGTACTTCGAAGAAGTCGAAGGTTTCGGATTCCAGGAATAGAATCTCCGTACTATACGGGCCCAGTATACTTCTAGGGAAGCCCCAAAATAGTATAGGTAATTCTTAAGGCTCCTACATTACTGCCCAGTATGGATCCACTTCTGGCGTGGCTCGGGCATCGGCGACAATCGACAAACGCCCATCCCCCTGTAGATTGGGCCGGTGTACGCTCTCGCAACTCTTTAGGGTTTAGGGTTTAGGAAACGGCCGGCGAGAGAAACATGAAACATGTGTGGGGTTGCATACCGGCTATGGGCGTTGGGGAAGGAACACTATGCGGGAGCTGGTCGTCCCTTGGCATGAGGGTCTCATTCCGTTCATGGCTGTCAGGAAGTGTCTGGTTTTGTCTAGGAGGCCGGCCATCTGTTCCTTAATTTGTGGCTACGATTGCAACGGTGAGCATTGGCATACTGACTTGCTAGCTTCTCACTCTGAACAGCCCACAGGACGTGGTTACTATTTCAAGTACTCTCATGGGTTAACCCGCAGCGACGAGCAACGTAGTTGTACTTGTTAGCGCTATAAGGCAGTGTGAAAGTCCGAATTCAACGCCAAGGTTCACGGACACCACGTTCTTGTCCTCCATGCTCCTCACAGGGTTTCCGGAGCATTCTTGTGGCTTCGTGCCGATTTGATCGCCTTGGTCCTTGAGGATCTCAGGCTCAAGCTACAAGGGCTTGGTGTCCGGAATCTGCTTAGAGGCCGAGGAGCTTAAGGACCGCTGTGGCACGACTGCGAAAGAAACCATTTATGAGAAAGGAAGAAAATGCAAACCACCAGCCATTGTAGTCTTCGTCGCAGCCGCATAATAATCCAATAGATTATGCATCTTTGACTGCTATTCATAGCAGACCAGAAGAAGAATCCGGTGGCGGGAATAATTGGAATAGTGCTTTGTCTGTGGAAGCAGTTTAGTTTAAGAAACACCCCAGATAAAAGGACTCCCAAACCAGTCACACAAGAATGTCTGGCAGTTACATGGCACCTGGGCAGAATCTCAAACCGAGTAGCGACCCTTGGAAGCAACCGTAATGGCAACCCACCCTGCTGGTAACATTCATAGGCCTGTACTCAATGTTGACGTCGACAGGCACTGGCTGGATCCTGAGCGATGCCACTTCGCACAACCCTACTTGGAGGGTCGGGGGACTTAGTAACTGGTTATTTTAGGGACTTATAAGTACCATAACCCCAATTAGGGTCCCATTTAGGGTACTTATAAGTCTACTTACTACCTACTTACTAAGTCCCCCGACCCTCCAAGTAGACCCTTGTTGCACAGACTTGTATATGCCCGAGGGGACCCTTTCAGCACGGGCTTTGGGTGGGTGCCGGCAAGCTGGAATCTTATGGTCTCCCGGGAGCCCAGAAGCGCTTTGCAAGGGCCGATGGTTAATCAGATCTTATAATATAATTACCCTAAACCCTAAACCCGGCCCTAAATGTTGTAGTATAGTGTGGCGCAAGCCCATTAAACTCAACAGCAAGAAAGTCTCACACCTCTCGAACCTTCAAACCTGCAGCCCCAATGACCGTGAGGGTTCAGGTCAGGAGATAAAGACTTCGCGCTTTCTGGATTGCCTGTCGGCTGGCCCCTTGCAGATGCACATCGTAATACGACTGGACGAGCGCTTACAGATGTCGCAGAGCCCGCATTTCTGAAGATTTCGGGATGAAGAAGTAGCTAAAGAGTAAAACTGGAAAACCCTCTAAGCCACAAGCCTGAACCAGCAGCTAACCCGAAAAGCCCCTGAGTTCGTCTACGTCTGAATGCGCAAGGGCGCATGTCGAACTGCTCGTGACGGAGGGAGGTAGCCCGTAGGGTCGTCTGTGTGAGCCTCGGGACACGTCCGACTGCAAAGGTTCCACCTCTTCTGGGCCTGATGTTTTTTGAACTGAGCAGGGGTCTAGATGTTTCGGTTGATAATAAGTATAAATCCTGCACTACCCGTATCAATCCTGCACTACCCATAACAAGGAATATACAATAGTTCCGATAGTTTAAGGTCATTAAGGTAGTGCAAGATTTATATCATCAACAGTTTTCAAAGCTAGTTCGAGTTGAAAGCCACCAAGTTCGAAACGATAGCGGCCCTTACAGCCTAACACCACTAGGCTAGACCCGGCTCGCCCCTTATACAAACTAGACGATACTCTTGGTCAGGGGGCCCCGAATATGCGCCTTCCATTTCTGAAGCTGGAAGATAAACTCGGATACCCAAACCTACAGTGGCAGCAATGAAACCACCTCTACCCGCGGAACGCCCCCCAAAAAGTGAATCCCGGATCCGAAAAACCCTAAGTTTCCACCCAAGAAACGGACGAAACCAAAAAACCCTACACTCCCAAAACAACAGCCACCAGAGAAAGAACAAAAACAAGAACAACACCCTCAAGTCCAGAGCCCCTCACCCTCGAAAAGGCTACTAGAAATCCCTCCATCGCCTTTGCCTTTACAGGAACACCGAACCAGACTACTCCTCGTAACTTCGTAACAGACTTGAAAACGTGTCCCTGTAGTAGCTTTATAGGATATTTTGACAGTGCCTAGGAGCCCAAGAGCCCTCCCTTTCCCTGGTTTTAAGCACGGACTTGCACTGCATGCCGGCAGCGAAGCTCTAGGGCAGAGCTTTCCTCAGTCGCCTTAGGAAACCTTTCCCTAAACCCTAAACCATCTTCTCTCTCTCTCTCTCTGTCTATCTCTCTCTCTCTCTCTGGTCGCTCGAAGCGTCAGACCTGTGGATCGGAAGCCGAGTTTCACGGCCAAACCATCCTACCTAGACCCTCAAAAGCAGGTGAAACAATGGCCCAATGCCTGAAAAAACTATTATTCTACATAGTTTCGGTGCCCATTGTACTATGTATACAATAAGGAACCCTCAGAAGAGGAAAAAGCCCGAATATCAAAATTTCAAACTCGGCCACTGCATCTCCAAATCGATGCATCGGTATTCGCACCTGAGGGCAGCGGGGCTCATTGTAACTTAGGGGGCCGTAATAAACTAGAATAGGGTTTCCTTTAAAGGGATCCTTAAAAAGATCCTTAAGGGATGTATAGTAGGGGTTTATGATACAGGGGCCTTAATAAATTGGTTTTTGGGACCCATTATACTATATCTAGAATAAGGAATTTCCAAAAATAGTATAAGTAAATTAAGGCCCCTATGTTATGAGTGTGGCTTGCAATGTAGCTGTGAAGGAGCTCTTGCATGGAGGTTTCGGGATATTGAAGGCGTTTTCGAGTTGGAATCTTGCTGCTTAGGGTTTAGGGTTCAGCTCTCAGGGGGTTTGGATTCGCGAGCTGAGCTGAACGAAAAGGAAGGACATGAGCGTTGCTCAAGGAAGCAGCTAGGACTCTAAGTTGATGAGCAATTAATCTGTGATATGACCAAACCAGAGAACCGGACCAACACCCCACCAAAACAGAAGTGAATATTGTACTGAACGACCACAGCCCTCTCTCTCTCTCTCCCAGGCATTCGAAAACAACCACAGCCCTTTTGCATCCAGGCCTATTGCGATTGCCGGGTGCCCTGAAGAAAGGAAAACCACAGCCCTAAACTCTAACCCCCCCCCCCCCCCCGCAAGATCTGTCCCAGGCGCGGCCCCCGGGTCTGCAAGTGGAGCCGACCCAGACTGAAGATCGCCGTTCCCAACCTTTTTTTGCTTCAGGGTTGAAGCTTTAAAGGGATCCTTTTTTCCCTCAAACCCTGAACCCTAGGGTTGAGGGTTGAGGGCTGAAGCAGGGATCAGGGCTTAAGGGGTTGGGATTGAGGGTTTACGCTCTCACAACTCGGACAAGCCAGGCGAGGTTCATAGGTGCGGAGTCGGTGTGAAAAGGGACTAATTGGATTCTCACTTGTGCCAGGTCACCACAAGGATAAGCAACAGGGACGTAAAACAAAGATGATTCCAGAGGAGAATCCCCCTACTCTAACGGCAGAGTCCATGCACAACACGAGGATACCGGGTACATTGAACACGACAACAAAGCTAACATTAGCTTATGCAAGAGGGGGACACTGCGTGCTACTTTGAGCATACTACATGCCAAGCAAAATCCGCTCAGGGCCTTGCTAGTCTATGCTGGATAACCCGGGGGCCCGTCGCAGATTCCCACAAGGCAAACTGTCTAAGGCTTCGTGAAACAAGCGATCTCAGGCTCAGGCAAAGAAGCACTCAGGTGCAGTCAGGAGTGAGGCATTGCTGACACAAGGCTCTCACTACCGATCACAAAACGTTCGTCCAGTCTTATCTTGAAGGGTCTCGCACTCCCTCATAAGCTGCGTAGCATAGACAGCTGTCGATTCATCAGAGCTCCACGAGTCATGCTCGGTCAGTGGGGATGAGCGCGTGCAGGGTAGAGTGCTTCCGCCCCCAGGCAGTTGCGTGCCAGCCTTCATGCGGGCATCTAATAGCGCAAGGAATCTGTACACACTGGGTGTACCCGGCATGCTCGAGGGCACCATCCTCTCGCTGAGTGTTCTGGCGGGAGGCTGTTGCAGGAATTGCATCCTTACCAACTGTTGGCGCACTTGTTTCGCTGCAGATAAACACCAGTTCAGCTGAAATTCCTCGTAAAGCTTCGCAGTGCCAGAGGGTTTAGGGTCCAAGGTTTTGTTGCCTCCTGCTTTGCTAGGGTTTACGGCTTCACGATCTAGACGGCACTGGGGGCGCAGGACGCAGGAATTTGGCTGGAATAGCATTATTATTAATGCTATGGGTTATTGTATTCTTAGTATCAGGATTTGTACTAGTATTAGTATGAGTATTAGTATTAGCAGTCTTATTAGTGTTAATAGGTGGTTCCACTGTTTAGGAAACACGCACGGCACGAGTTCTGGCACTGATCTGTTCACAGTTCACAGGGCACACACAAACGTTGCATGCATATGCTGCTGTAACCCTGTTCACAAAAAGAGATGTATACTAAATTCGAATCTCCATAACCATCTGAAAAGACCGAGCAAGCAGCGTCCACACAAACTTTCAATAAAAGCTTGAGGGAGCTCGTGCTTGGAATCGCCGGAACTTAATGCATTCACAGTGACCCCTTGACAGGCACGTGCAGAATCGGCGAAGCGATCATGATCCTGGGCTGAACGGCATTTCTTCAGGATAAAGTGGAGCTGTTGGTGGCTGAACCATGTTTACCGCTTGTGTATCTTACCGCTTCATCAGTTGAAGATAAGTCAACCGATTTAGCATAGAGCCCCTCAAAAAGCCCTCAGGAGGCGAGGGTTCTTTCTGACGCCCTATCGGCCCTATCGTGTCTTGGCTCTACGTAGTCATAATAACAAAAAACATTGACAATGGTCCCTTACAAAAACAGATCGCACCATTTCATATACCAATAGTCACCCTGATACGAATCCAAACACAAAAACTAAAACTAACACTCATTGTCATACGATATTACTACAGTACGTCTACACTACTAATCGGCACCCTGCTGAGGGTTTTAGATTCAGAACTCATCCACCGAAAGACTCGAGGTGGATCTTGTCGGGGATGCGATCGTACGCAGCTTGCGCCAACTGCTTCGCCTGCTTGGCGTTTGCCTCCAGCCAATCCTTCGCCATTTCCTGGGAGGGTTTTAGCGCGAGATGCACGGCGTAGATTTTCAAGAGTAGAGTCGCAACCGTCGTGTCAGCAACTAGCAGCAATACACGTTATCGTAGGCATGGCCTGGGGTCGTGGTGGTGGTGCAAGTAGTATTTATTAGTAGCGGTAGTGGTAGGCGAAGTTGCGATGGAGTACGAGCAGGGGTAGGAGCACGAGGCAGAGTCGTCGTCGCAGTAGCAGTAGCAGTAGTGGTAGTAGCATTAGTACAAACTTGTGAATGCCAAAGACTCGGAAAACAAGGCCGAAGCTCTAAAGGCTGTCTTGACTTTGCTTGGATGTTAAGTCGTTGCAATTCCTCGCCAGCTCTTTCATGACCATAATCTCAGGCCTCGCATTGTCGTCATTGTCGCGTCAGGCTAGCATGGGAGTGGGTAATAACTGGTATTGGCACCATGAGCGAACGTATCAGGACTGTGGTTGCTCTTGCCTTCAGGCATGCAGCTACAATTCCGACTCCCCAAACCGTAAACCCTATACCGTAAACCCTAGACCCCAGACCCTGAACCATTAACTCGATGCCCTATGCCCTAAACCCTATGAAAGTTCACATACCTATATCTGTACATGTATGTGTATATATATATATATACATGTGTGTGTGTGTGCGTATGTATGTATGTGTGTATGTATGTATGTATGTATGTATGTATGTATGTATACGTATCTGTGTGTGTGTATGTATATATACACATTATATGTGTATGTGTATGTATGTGTATATATATATATATATATATTATCCATTTACTGCTGCAGGAGGGGACCCGAATATGCCCTGATGGCGAATCGCTCTGCTCTCTCTCAACGCCTGAGGCCTGGGCCATCCCCTCATCGACTTCCTCCTCGTCCTGCCATACTCTATATAAGCCCCCTGAGTCTTAATATGGCTTATAAAGTTTAGGAATGATTTTCCTTGTTTTCTTAATCTTTCATATGGCTTATAAAGTTTAGGAATAATTGTCCTTGTTTTCTTAATCTTTCATATGGTTTAGGGTCTAGGGCTAATGTTCGTCGTTTCTGATTGTCACGGCCGTCATACGACACGGGCACGGGGAAGGAATTTAAGGCATCACGAGGTCGAGACGGACTTGTGCAAGCTATACAGTAGGCCCAGCCTGTCGGGCTACCTTCAAAAGCCTGAGTCCTCCAGCAACGAGAAGTCATCAGAGAAGGTGCAACATACGTTCTTTAGCTTCTCAAGTTGTCAAGGTTGTAAGAGGTGGTGATGCTCATGGGACGGATGACACTGATGCCAAAGCGCTCTGCCTCAAATCCCCGCGCCGAAGCTCTTCGAAGACGAACATAAAGCCACATTAAGCCTCTGAATGCCCTAGTAGAATAAGGGGCCTAAATAAGAATAGGATTCCTTTAAGGGTTCGTTTTAAACGGGCCTAGATAAGAATAGGACACCTTTAAGAGTTCCTTTGAAAGGGGTCTGTAAGAAGCCTGAAAAACCAAAGCAACCTTCAAGGCTTTTCTCCTCGACCCCGAGCACTTTAAAGTCAAACTTCATCCCTACTTGGAGGTGTCATGGGTAGTTCTGAGTAGGGTTTATGGGGCTCCTTTAGGGGTTCTACAGGGATTATAAGCAGGGTTATCAGTCCCCTAATTTGGGCTATAAATCGGGTTACCCTACTTATAACCCCACTTATAACTGCAAATGAACCTCCAAGTACTACCGAACTCCTGCACTGTCACAAATACTGTTGATGACATAAATCATGCCTTCTTTAAGGGCCCTAAACTAGGGGGATTATGGTATATTCCTGATTAAAGGTAATGCAGGATTTACATCATCAACCGTATGTCCTATACATATATATATTTATATATATATATATATATACATTACATACCCGAAATACCCCACACACAGTGCCTATGTACCAATTCCTCCTACACCTTACATAACCTATACATCCCAAGTATCTCTCACCCAGATCTCCCTATGTACTATGTACCCTGAACAACCTTAGGTATCTCTCTACCCCAGACATCCCTATATACCCTAAACAACCCTAAACCAGTGAGAGCCAAGCCTGGACCTCTGGCAGCACCTCCAGCTCTGCTCGAGGGGGCTCGCGCCAGAATTCCAGAACCTGATTAGGCATCCACAGCTTCGGGGTTGAGGTTTGTATGAAGGTGTTCCTAGACAATCAGAAGTAGGTAAAATCATGGCCCAAAACCTATAAAAGGCAATTATTCTACATACTTTTGGGGTCCAAGTTGTAGGGGGGTTTAAGGATGCGTGGGCTGCCGTGCTACATTTACTACCCGAAACCCTAAACCCCTCATGTTAAGTCCTCAGCCCTGGCTCGATCACCCCCCTACAAATCTCGTTTCACTAAGACTTTTGCAGAGAGTCCAATACCCCCTTAATCAAGGCATATACCCCAAATCATAATATGAAGCCCTATATAATTTAAGCCCCACGTTGACGTGCTGAGGCTTCAGGATTGCCTTAAACATTCATGTACCCCCATCCAGAAAGGAACTGACTCGAAGCAAAGGGCTCGAGGCTTCAGACGACCAGGGATCGGGATATGCGTCGGGTTGCAAGGCTTGCGGATGTTGGCAGCGTTCGAGGATTCAGGGATAACCGACATCGCATCGTGGCTTCAGGGGTCTCGGACTCCGTCCGCTCTGCCCACTTTCTTCAGGTATAGGAGTGAGCGGCCTCAGAGTACAGGGGCCTTAAAAATTAGAATAGGGTTTGGGGATATACTATACTATACTTTTACTATGAGAAAGACCCCTAGGAATCAGATTGGGAAAAGACCCCTAAACCCTAAACCCTAAACCCCTAGGAATCAGATTGGGAAGTTTCCGTAGGCCCCTACATTGGCCCCCAGGGTTTGCACATGTCGCGAACGTCGCCTGAATCCTCGAAGTAGATCAGATGGGTTTAGGGTTTAGGGTTTAGGGGTTTAGGGGTTAGGGTTTAGGGTTTAGGGTTTAGAGTAGTTGTAAGTGGAGTTAGAAGTAGGGTAACGATAATTACAACTCCTATTAGGGCACGTATAGCCGCACTTATATCTAGCCCTAAACCACAGAGAACCCTTAAAAGACCCCATGAACCTCCAAGTAGGCCCTAAACCCTATGCCCTTCTAGAATCCCCAAAGGATCCCTTTTGAAGGGACCCTTAAAGGAACCCTTACTAGACCCAAGAGTAACCTAGGAATAAAAAACGGGTGCCATTTTTTTGGTTTAAAGGGGCTTGTCTGGGAACCTAAGCCCTGAGCAAAGGGGATAAGGGCCTACTCGGGGTCCTAGCTGCCCTAGACCCTAAACCCCTAGCTTATCCAATCAGATCAGGCGAGACACCATCTCTACGATCCCCTCGAGAAGGTTGATCTCCACGGGCATGAAACTTGCGAGCGGAAGGGTGTAGGGCTTAGGGCTCCTTCAAGGGGTACTATAGGGCTCCTTTAAGAGGGGATCTATAGGGTTTAGGGCAGTTTGGGGCTTGGGGTTTAGATTTTAGGGTTCAGGGCTTAGGGTTTTAGAGTTTGGGGTTGAGGGGTTTGGGCAGAGGGCATTTGAGTTTGGAGCACAGGGCAGAAATATGTCTTCGGCATGAAGCCTCCAATATTTGAGACCTCGACACCCTGAGTCAACTGAAAACGTCTGATCTCGAGTTTTGGTCTTCATTGTTACTGCTCTTGCTCTGAGGACAATTGTTGCAGTTCTCTACTGATGACAGCTTCCGAGGCTCCGCAAATCGGGCCCTTTCACTTCAAGCTCCTTTTCCTGTAGTCTGACATGCACGGTCTTGGGACGAGATGCCCGAAGCTGGCACGCTCACATGGTTGAAGCCCAAGTATCCCAGCAAAACTCTGAAGTTACTAGAACAGCCTCTCAAGCGCAAGCTAGCTTGCAACCCCTTGCCATGCAGCTCCTGAGCCCGGCAAAAAAGGAAGCACAAGTCACCGGCAACTCCGCAGTACTTCAGCCCGAGCTGTTTTAAAAACGAGGATCGGGTCTGCTGGCCTATGCTTAGGTACATATGGGAGCTTCCCCAAAGTTATGGGTATCTTATGTTGGGGTCCTTATAGTAAGGATCCTATTATTTGGGGTACTATGTTAGGGTCCCCAATTTTCGGAAACTCCCATATCATTCTGCCCATCACCATGACCACCATCTTCTCGATTCGGTTTTGTTGCAATCCCAAAACTCTACTTCCTGCTCTGATTTGGGGGGGAGCTGTGCAAATGTCCCAGCCCCTCCCCGCTGCTGGGCGAGGAGCTTGAATGAGATGTCCAGCAAGTTCTGCTCCTTCTGGAGCTTGCTCTGGATGTCGAAACCTGGTGTCGGTAGTCTGTCTAAGCCCTTGTGTGTAGGGCGGCGCGGTTTCTACTTTCAGCCCTCTTCCATGAGCTCCCAACACAGGGCTTACCCTCGTCGGCGCTAGAGTCGCTTCCCCTGCCAAGCCGTCACAACACTCGAGTAAACTTCGAGTAAAGCCCACATAATAAGTGGGCATATATGTGGACCTTACCTTACTAATTGGAACAGGGTTTTGGGCATTAGCAGGCACCCGCGTGAACCGTACTGGTAGGTATTCCGACACCTAGAGTAAGCCCCGCAAAGCAACCTTCAAGACAAAACCCCAGTGTACTCGAAACCCTGGGCCTATACTGCTCGGTTTTAATCCATGCAGATCAAGCATCCCTACTCAGCTTCGACGCGGCCTTTATAGGGCCTCAAAAAATCCTTTCAAGGAACTCCTTATACTAACCTTATAGAACCCTTAAAGGAACCCTTACCCAGAGATCCCAATACCCCTTAATTAAGGAATATACCTTAAATCATAATATTAAGGCCTCTATAATTTAAGGTATATTCCTTAATTAAGGGGTATTGGGTTCTCTGGGTATAAGGAGTTAAGAGAGTCTGGGAGTTTCTGAGTCCCAGGGGCTGGCGGCACTGGAGCCGTCTGAGAGCCACTGGGAGTGGTCCTTTCCATCCAAGCCCACGGACTTCAACTGCATGAAGGCCCTGCAGCGGATAGGGTCTTAGGGTTTGCGGATACAGCAAGAGGTCTATGAATGGCTACCTTTAGCCTTTAACTGCCTCGTGAGTATACATATGTATATATATACACACACATATATATATATATATATATATACACCACATATATATGTGCATATACATATTATATATATATATGTGTGTATACATATACACATACCCATACTACAGATGGCGACAGGTTCCAAGCCCGGCAAAGGCAGCCGACTCATGATTAGGGCTCAGGGGTTCGAGGTTTTAGAGGCCTTGAAGATTGGAAGCAGGCCTTGCCATATATGATGGTATAGTTCCATTCAAGAACCCTGGGGAAAATGTTGCCAATTATTCAGGCTCTTTATAACTATTGTAGGATTGAAGGAACCAGACACACAAGATGAGTCCAGCTCGTAACTCAGCTGAGCTCTGGCTGCTCATTAATAATGCATTTCGGCCATCGCACCCCAGCAGGCCGGAAAAGTGAAAACCCAGCAAACAAAGTGCCGTGGTAGAAGACCGGTGTGGTGCCGGCCGTCTAGTGGGCCAGCAAAGGCATATGGACGACTAGTTAACCTATTCCAACGAGATCCCAATATACTGCGAGTATCATGCACGGCACACCCCTATTCTTGTACTTCTTCTCCGCCTCAGTATGGTGCTTATCATTAATATTATCGGATTAGAGTCAGAGCTATAATGATTACTGCTGTTTTGTATGAAATCCATATATATATATATATATATATATATATATGACGATTTAGTTGTCGCAGTGTCGCGCAATTCGTGTGATCAATAATACATATATTGTTACTAGCATTGGTATTTTGGTGTTTTCCTCACCATTATTGTGATGATGATGACAATCATGATGATGATAATGATGATGCTGGTGATGATGCATGTTACTATTACACAGACCCGCGGGAGGATCCAAAAAGTAGATCCCTTAATGGGGGTTCCTATAAAGTACCCTTAGTAGTATAGGGCCCCAAATTTGGGGATCCCTAAACCCTAAACCCTAAACCCTAAACCCCTAAACCCTAAACCCTAAATCCCTAAACCCTAAACCCTAAACCCTAAACCCTAAACCCTACTCTACTTTCTAGATCCTGCCGGGGGTCTGGGCACAGGGCCCTCTACACCCTAAAAGTCCCCGGCCTTGTCTGGTGCAGCGCATGGAAGGACTTCCTTTGTGACGGGAAGCCGAGCTGGGAGGTGGAATCTGAAGGACTTAGGATTTGTTGTATAAGTTCGGTTAGGCTTAGAGTTCGGGGTTTAGAAACCCCTTTTGCAGCAGGCCTCGTTATCCAGCAGCCCGTTAACAGCAAGAGCCCCCTCTTTCCCCCTAACCCTAAACCCCAAACCCTTAAACCCCTTTTAAACCCTGAACTTGTTTAGAGTGGGCTCCAAGGGCTCCAGGATCAGCCCAACGGGAGAATACCTGGATGGCTACGAAAAGTCTGCCAGGCCACAGATCGATCTTCATCCCCCATTCCGCAGAATCACGTCCCCGGAAGTCCGTGGCCATGTTGATGTCCTAGGCTTTGTAAGGCGGGTTTGAATGGGCCTTGGAGCGGTTTAGTGACTTCAGCGTTCCGACCCGTCGCTTCAGCGGGGCTATTCATAGTTGCTCCGGGATTAGTCTGTGTGCGGTTGCATCCCGAGCGGCTAGCTTGATACCAGCCTCGCGCAGTGCAAGGCTCATCAGCTGGCGGCGCACCTAGCCAGCCGGGAACACGCAATACCAAAATCAATGAATGTGTGCGCAGACTGTCATGGCTGGGTTTAATCGTAATATCTGAAAATTTGTACAACATGTGCTACATGTATGTGTGTATATATATATATATACACACAGACAATTCTATGGTAGTACACACAGGCCAGGTCAGCTCCCTGAAGCTACCTGTCAGCTCCGACAGAGCGACGCCGGATCCGACAGAAGCCCCGAGACCAAAACGGCCCGGGATCCACTGACCTGGCCCATATACTATGTAGAATGGTCTGTGTGTATGTGTATACATATGTATGAATATGTAGATGCATTTTTTTAGCTAGATATACATGTGTATATGCACAACCTCATATTGAAAATGTTGACTGCGCCTCGTCTTGGTGCTGGTCGTCGATCCTGTTCACACGCTTCTGCTTGGGTTTCCTGGTTCTGAGGACCTAGTGTGCCAGCTTTTGAGTTTGGGTATAGGCTATAGGGTTTCAGGGTTCAGGGGTTTGGGAGTTTAGGGGTTGAGAGCTTAGGGGTTTAGAGTTTGGGTGTGGGGGCGAGTTTAGGGCTCACCAGGGTTTGTCGGGAAACCGTCCGCAGTACGAGGGACTTGGATGACAGAAGGCTTCGACATCACCTCCCGTGCTGAATTTTGAGACATGGAAGTCTCCAGATTTAGGGTTGAGGGGTTTCAGCAGATTTAGGGTTGAGGGGTTTAGGGTTCAGGGTTTAGGGGGATAAAGGGTTTAGGGCTCCGAGTGAAATTACGACTCGATGGAGACCCAGATCTGGAATTCTGGTGGACTTGAGCTGCATGCACTCGACATTTCTTCCCAACTCCTGCACTAGAGAGTCAAACTCGAAATGTAGCAAGAAAGCTCGTTGTCATTGTCACTGTAGGAGATAGCAGATGCAAAAGCAGTCATCTTAAGAAGAATACCAAGTTTACTCGAAGATTAACTAATCCCGTATGTATCCACCGGGTTTTTGTCGCCAGAGACAGCAGAACAAGTACTATGCTACATGCAACCATCCCGGACCTGCAAACCTATGCTTAAAACCCCGATGTAGATACCGACAAAGCTTCTCCACAAAGCGCCATCCACCCTAAACCCTAAACCCTTGGAACCAACCAGGACCAGCGGCAGGTCTAAGGCCATCTGCCCCAGGACGAATTCGAAGCTGAACCTCTTCGGCACGTCCACTTGCTCCACCTCCATCTATGAGCTTCGGGCTCAGGGGTCGCAGTCTTAGAGCTTGGGGCTGAGGGATGAAGGCTGTTGAAGCCTACATAGAGGGTTTCAGGGTTTGAGGGTACCCCATTGCGGCTTAAAGCTTGACTGTGAACCCTTCTTTCAGGACACCCTCCAGCCCTTGACCCTTCAGGATCAATCCCTCAAGCCAGGAAACCCCTACATCCCTAACCTCTACCTGGACCCCAAAAGTATGTAGAAGAATGGCCTTTTATAGGTTTTGGGCCATTATTTTACCTACTTTTGAGGGTCTAGGTAAGTCCCTTTACCGAATCCTTATAGATCCCTTTAAGGAACCCCTATATATCCCTTTAAAGGAACCCCTAGAACCCCCTTAACCGTAAACTCGGCCTTGCTCACGTCTTTCAGATCGGTGAGCAGTTGATCCTTCTCCTCAGGTGGGCGGAATGGGACTCTTTCCTCGTTCCCAAGGCCTAAGACCAAAAGGGGCATCCGGGGCCTTTTCTATTTGGGGTTCAGGAAGTTTTCGGGGACTTGGGACGGGAGAGCTGAGGTGTGGGCATGATGGTTTGAGCAGTCCTGTCACTAATGGTGCAGCAGACTCAGGCTGGTTGAATTAACCCTTTAAGGGCCCCTTTAAAGGGATTTTACGTAAGGGTATAGGGGTTAGGGCCTACTTGGAGGTTCATGGGTAGTTGTAAGCGGGGTTATAAGTAGGGTAACTATAACTATTAGGGGACTTATGACCCCACTTATGGCTACCCATGAACCTCCAAGTAGGCTGCTTGGGGTTGAGAAGTGTAAAAGTCTTCTTCAGAACCGCAAGGCTCGCTGGCTTGAGGAAGTTGGCGCTCAACGACTGCTGTGGTTCTTTATTGACATCCTTTCCGGTAATTGAAATTCATGTATTCTAATACTTTTTACATCTTTATATATATATATATGTATATATATATATATGAATATTGTTCAGATCTGTATATAATATGTATGTGTGTGTATGCATTAGCTGGATCGACCCGCTCCTCGGATGAGAGGAGCGCCGTCTCTGGCGCCTCCACCTTGCTCCCAAACCAGGGCTTCTGATGCCACTTCTGAGACTAAGGGCATGGTGGTCATGATGGGGCTTTAAAGTTCCTTTAAGGGCCGCCGTGGAAAGCCAAGAGCAACAAACAAACAGCGCAGGAGAACCGGCAGGCCTAGGAACCAACCCAAACTCTTGCCTAGGTCAGAATTCCGCATCGCTCTACCGAGACGGCCTCTACCTTACTATAAATCGTCGTGACCTGCAGCATCGCTATGGAGTCTGACAATGATTAGTATCATCATCAACCTGTAAACCCAAAACCCGATCTATGACCAGAATATTTCAGAAGCACCAGCCTCGTCCTCCGACTCCTGCCGGCCCCAGAAACGCCCTAGCAAGCCGGTCCTGAAAGGCCACGGGGTTCCGGGCTAGGGGGTTGGGCTCTCGCAACCCGGACTCTCCATGCATGGGCCTAGGGTTCAGGGTGTTTTGTAGGTATACCTAAGGCCTAAGACCTGAGGGCTGCAGGGTTAGGGTTATAGGATGTAGGTTTTATAGGGCATCAGGATATAGGGCTTCAGGGTTTGCAGGGCGTGTTTGGTTTCGGGGCCGGGGATTTAGGTTTTCATGTTCTGCCGTACCCATGCGTCTAGCGCTCGAGTAAGACACCTTGCAGCCGAAGACGCCTCATGCTACTCGTACCCCCTAAACAGCCAACCCGAACCCAAGGCCTAAAACCCACTGAGCACAAAAACCTTCCGTTCTTGGGGTCCCTGAAGCCCCAAGAAGACCTTATATATCGAGCACACTTAACGCAATGGGGTGTCAACTGTGGGATATTGTTACTAAACCCTCCGAGCTCTACCATATACCCTACAACCCACTTTCTTCAGCACGGGCTTTGGGTGCCCGAACAACCCACCTCAGCCGTAAACGGCCTTTAGCCTTATAAACCCATCAGAGGAAGCCAAAAACTGACGAGGCTCTTCTTCCTCTGCTCTGCCACGCGGGACTCCTCCTGCCTGCGCTTGCGGCGGACGACCTCTTCGTTCAGCACCTGCATGAACTCAAGGGCTCTAAATGACCAGGCACCTAAGAAGCATAGCCTCCCCAGCAAAACTAGACGACAGTTTCTACTATCGTTAACACAACTACCTATACCATACGACACTAAAACAATCGAAATAAGTGTTGGGTACATTGGACTCCGTTGGGGACGGTTTGAGGTGGTGGAGCTCTTGGGGCTAAGGCCTACGATCTGGCTCAGGGCGTGGGACCGAGCTAGAGGGCAAGGTTCAGGCTTATGTGTCTCAGCGTTGCGACGATTGAACTAATCATTCCTGAGGAAGGTAGACTAACCAGTGGTTTTGGGTGTTCCCTTGGCTCCTTAGCTCCTATAAATTCATCGGGATTATCATCCTCCCTGGCTCCTTAGCTCCTCCAATATCAATGGTTAGTAGAGATTGAAAACCCTAAACCCTAAACCTAAACCCTAAACCCTAAACCTAAACCCAAAACCCTAAACCGGTAGATGTCGATCCAGGGCTGAAAAGCTTCAACTCAACTGCTCAGGCCTTGACCGGAGCAGAATCATAAAACCTGGAACCTGTCGCCAAAAATCCTGACCCCTTTTGCAGAAACCCCTAAACCCTTTAAGCCCTAAGTCCTACGTCCTAAGCACGACCTGCATCTTAAAGCGTCGCAAGAGTTTTCTGATACAAGTCTGTCATAAAGCCACGTCTCTTGGTTGGTGTTGAGGTACACCGGTACACCCAATCCCAAACTCTGCACCCTAAATCAAGACTCTGCCCTAAACCTTAATCCCTAAACCCTAAATGCTGAACCCTAAACCCATACTAATTCATGGTTGGGATAGGATCTAAGATGTATATACATGTTTATTCCTTATTGAGTTTAAGTACCCATAAAAATTTAAAATGTTACCCAACTATGACCAAGCAAACCCCTGAACCCCAAAACCTAAACCTGAATCTCTAAACCCTATATTATCCCCAAACCTCAATCTCTAAACCCTATTCCCTAAACCCCAAATCCCCAAACCCCTGAACCCTAAAACCCTAAACCCTATACCCTTATAGAATCCCTATAGATCCCTTTAAAGGGGCCCTAAACCCTTTTCCCTTGTAGAATCCCTCTAGATCCCTTTAAAGGGACCCTTAAAGGAACCCTATAGATCCCTTTAAAGGGACCCTAAAAGGATCCCTATAGATCCCTTTAAAGGGACCCTTAAAGGAACCCAAAAGATCCCCTTTAAAGGAGCCCTTCCCGGCCTCAGCCTTCCTCTCCACCTTCCAGCGGGCTCGGGCCAGAAGCCGGGCTGACAAGGCATCCTTCGAAGCTCAGGGGGTTTAAGGTGGGGTTTAGGAATTTCGGGTTTAGGGTTTAAGGTAGGGTTTAGGGCTTTCGGGTTTAGGGTTTAAGGTAGGGTTTAGAGGTTTAAGGTAGGGTTTAGGGGTTTAAGGTAGGGTTTAGGGTTTAAGGTAGGGTTTAGGGTTTAAGGTAGGGTTTAGGGTTTAGGATTGAGGGTTTAGGGCTTTAGGGTTTTAGGGTAGAGTTTGGGCATCCTTCGAAGCTCAGGGGCCCAGGTGCGGGCCCAGGTGGGGCTAGGGTTTAAGGTAGGGTTTAGGATTTAGGGTTTTAGGGTTTAGGGCTGTGGGGCTATCAGGCTCTATAACCCTGAATAGAGTTTGGGCATCCTTCGGAACTCAGGGGCCCTGGTGGGTTTAGGATTTAGGGTAGTTGTGTGAATTAGGGTTTTTTCCCTCCTACTTAGCCAGGAACAAGGCCCCGTTTGGTTTAGGGTTTAGGGTTCTTCGAAACTCAGAGGCCTCAGTGTGTAGTTCTCTAAACCATGGTCCCTCTTAGTCGCATCCTTCGAACCTCAGGGGCTATAGTTACCACGTCTGCATTACTACATGGGGGTTTCCGAAAGGGACGCGAATATAGTACCTTAAACAATCGGACCCTTATTATAATGACCCCAAAATAAGGTACCCCTAATTTCGGAAACTCCCACATTACACGCAAGCCAAAGTCCTCGAGGAGTTGCTTCCGCCGTTCGTCTTCTGGCGACAACGGTCTCCTCATGCCAGGGGTTTATTCAGGATTTCGGGGTTTAGGGGGTAGGGCTTAGGGGCAGCACTCAATATGGGAGTTTCCGAAAACTAGGGCAACCTAGTATCGTACCCTAAATAGTAGGACAGTAGGATCCTTTTTATGAGGACGCCAACATCTGGTACCCCTAATTTTCGAAAACTCCCATGTACCCGAAGTCTCCGCGAGCTGATGCCTTGAGGCTTTGTCCATCCCTCTCTTTGGGATGCGTGATAGACTGTCGGGGATGCTTTGGACAAGTTGCAAAACCCACCTCTGCCCAAACCCTTTTGAACTCAGCCTCTGATCCAAAACCCTACTTGGAGGGTCGGGGGACTTAGTAACTGGCTATTTTAGGGACTTATAAGTACCATAACCCCAATTAGGGTCCCTTTTAGGGTACTTATAAGTCTACTTACTACCTACTTACTAACCTAAACCCTTTTGCAACCCTCAAGGCCCTACTTGGAGGTTCATGGGTAGTTATAAGTGGGGTTATAGGGGTTCCTTTAAGGGATCCTTTAAGGGTTCTATAGGGTTTAGGGTTTAGGGTAGCTATAAGTGGAGTTATAAGCAGGGTAGCTATAACTATAACTCCTATTACGGGACTTATATCCCCACTTATGGGTGGTTGTCAATATTAGGGTCCCCTTTTTAGGTCCTTATGATAATACGGCACCTAATATTTAGGGTGCCCAAACAGGGACCATAATTTTGACAACCACCCTACCCATGAACCTCCAAGTAGAGGCCCTAAACCCTATACCCTTCTACAATCCCTAAAGATCCCTTTAAAGGGATCCTTAAAGGAATAGAATTCCTATAGATCCCTTTAAAGGGGCCCTTAAAGGAACCCCTATATCCCTATAGATCCCTTTAAAGGGACCCTTAAAGGAACCCAAAAAAAAACACCCGAAGCCAAAACTGACCCAGATGAGCCCGGCGGCAGGTCCGGGGACAGGATCTGCCAGGCCTGGGATGCCAGCTTCGGGAGTCCTAGAACCAATAGTAATACTGCTGATGGACAAAATCCTGCATGACCCTACGGACTCTAAACTATGGGAACTATGGTATATTTCCTTATAATGGGTAATGCAGGATTTTGTCCATCAACAGTAGTAATACTAGCAATAATGGTAATAATGGTCGCAATAGTATTAATAATGGTAATAATAGTCATGATATACCTTAGAAGGGGACCCCACCCTGTAATAGTGACTATAGGGAATATCGTATTCTAAGGGATATCTTTTACGAATTTAATTCAAGTTACCCTAATAAGGATCTATAGTTAATAATACGGTGTCCTTATTCTGGCAGCTGCAATGAAACCCCTTTAACAAGAACCCTAAACCCTATAGATCCCGCAAAGTAACCCTAGGCATTCCTTATTGCGGTAACTTAAATTAAACCTCCTTAACAAGAGCCCAGGCCTGAGGTCTGGGATGGTGGGACATCCTTTGAAACACGATGCCATCGCAGGGATCACGGCAGGTTTTTCTTAGTGCAATGGGCCTTTTCTGCAGAGGCTCAGCCGTCATTACGGCATACACTGTTGTAGATCACAGTAGGGTTTAGGATTTGGGATTTACGCACACTAAACCCTTTGCTAAGCGCCAAGCCCTGATTGACAAACCCCATGTCGGGCTGCACAGCTAGAAATGAGTTCTTGAACTGTCTTGAAGGGTGCTACTGATATAGCCTGTTATGGGCCCTCATAACGTCTGTAAGGCTTTTACTCCGGGCCGTCATTTGTTCAAAAGGGTTTTGGGACATATTGCACTGTTCGTGTTTGCTTATGTTACGGATACTGTCAGGAAAGATTGCCAGAACCGCCAGAACCCTCGGTTAAATCCCGAATCAATCCGCTGCGCGCCTCTGCAATTGATCGCTCGTAGAGTTGGCTGTACTCATCAGTCGAGTCACCGGCATCCTGCTTGAAAGCTCTATACTGGATTAGAGACTGGGCTTTGGGTTTACGGTTTAGAGTCACCGGCATGCCGGCATCCTATTTGCAAGCCCTACACTGGTTTAGAGTTTGAGGGTCCCCAATATCAGCATCAGCTATGACCAACTCCTTACTTTATACGACCAATGCAGCAGTGTGCTAGAGTGCCGCCTACAGTGCCAAAGGATACACGGTTTTGCTTGTGGTCTTTGCGGAGCGGCCGGCCAGGGGCTGAATCCTGCACTTCTCTGGCTGCGGGTGATCTTTAGCTTTCCGGGCTCACTGCAGCCCAGGAAGATGACTGTGTTCCCTAACTGGCTTGGCAGCTCAACGACTAGAGTAAGAATGTTCTCTGAGCTCAAGGGAGGCAAGCTCCGGAAAACGAACCAAACGCTGAACCCCACGCCCCTTGTCCTGGTTGATCTCCTTCTGATCCGCCTCTGGAACCAGCATCAGGTGAAACTTTCGTGCCTCTTCGTTGAGGTCACCTCAACGACATGGGCGAAGAATGCTTATCGCATCTTACCGTTCTTGTGCATTGTACCTCTATCGTTCTCACTGCATGTCTAGTCTAGGGCGATAACCTAGGAGGGTTAGAGTGGAGGGGACCCCTGGACTTTGGGAAATGGCTTACCATCATGACGGGTCTTAAAAGCATCGGAATAAACCCAACCATCCAAGCCCGACCCTAAGCCCTAAGTTATGCCCTCTGCAGGGTCCCCTAAAGTTATCCACACGAGTAGGAACTCATTAAGATGCTTCGGGGCTCTATGGCAAGTCATCAGCAGCTGATTGCAAGCCATCGAAACATAGCCTCACTTGCACCTTGAAGTCAATTCCATGGCTTGTATCAACCTACAAGGGCAAAGAACCGCGGCTAATCGACACTAGTTAAGCCACTCGAAGTCGACTTGCGGAGGACTCTCAATCAAGGTCCCAGGTGCTCTTGATGCTTCGAAGATGCTTCACCTGCACGACAAAAGCTTCGGGTTATTGCAATGAGCCGCATGCGAGAACCACAAAAACGAATCAAGGAGGCTCCACAAGAAAAATTGCTGTATGGGTTCTTTAGAGGGTTCTTGCGAGGCAATACTGCGACATAAAAAGCAGCACATTGTTTCTCCTGGCAATGATGGAACATCATACCTACCACGACTCTATCGGGTCGTGAGTTGCAAACATCTGGGCCCTGCCTGAGACCGTCGGAGGAAGACCTCAGCCAACTCCTCCGTGGCAACCATGAGCTTGATCTTCCTTTGCGCAGTGCATTTCGACTGCTCTTTGCTCGAAACCCGTGGCCCTGGGGTCAAAGGTGTTCATGGCTTGCCCAGAGTTCACTCTGCTGGTCGCTCGGATTGCCAAAATGTACGACTCAGATCGCAGGGGCATAGCCAAAACTGGAGTAATCCGCAAGACGACCTTGGTACCTCCTAGTGAGTCCGACTGGTGTCAACAGCCTCAAAGCCGACCCTAAGCCCTAAACCCCCTAAAGCCCTGCAGAGAAGATCCACCCTGCGAACACAGCGGGAAAAAGAACCGCAATGCCTCCCCGAATGCATGGAATATTTCCCACGCAGCGCACAAAATAGAGTAGGGGTCTAGAGTTTTGGGCGGGTAGCGGGCTTCCAAGCCCGATTCTACCGGACCTGTTGTGCACGTGGACATTGCGTCCCAGGCACAGGAGATTGTTGGCAGGCTCATGGGACAGTTGTAGATTTGCACTCACGGGGCTCAGCACGTACGCCGCCTCCTCCATGCAAGGGGACCAGCTCTACAGGCTAGCCAGTACCTGTACACTCAAAACGTTGGGGAATAGGATGATTGGGTGTGAGTGAATTTATATATATGTATATATGTAGAGAGAGAGAGAGTATAAAGACGGAATAATGTATAATCAATCAGGTATTATTCAATTTCGGGGCCCCTATACCAATACTCCTCCCTCAGCTTCAGGGTCACTCTCCCTCACACTCCCCGGACTCCCTCATCGTCGCAAGTTTTTTTCTCAGAGAGACACAAAGGGAGGAAGCGAGGAGGGAGAGACAGAGAGACTATGTGGCCGACAGGCATGGCTGTGATGGTGCCGCTGTCAGACACTCTCGATGAGTGCAGTTCTTCTTGCGTTTTCGAGTCGCCTGTGTCATGGCCAGTCTACTACAACAGCAACTCTTCAAGACAGACCATCGTCAAGTAGCGGTCCCCTAAGTCTGAAAACCAACCCCCAACGCCACATGCGATGAACTCAAGAACTAAATCTCTAAACTCTAAACCCAATCTGGCCCGAACCCTCCACGGTACCCTGAAGCCTAATCTACTACGCAAAACCCCAATCCCAAAACCAAATACCCTGGAAGCTAGAACCCAAGACCGTCTTGCCAGGACCTACGAAAAAAAGCCTACCAGCCTCCCCAGAATCCCCTTCTTGTCTTAATACTCCGAACCCAGAGAGCCCAATACCCCTTATTTCAGGAATATGGCTTAAATTATATAGGGCTTCATATTATGATTTAAGGTATATTCCTTAATTAAGGGGTGTTGGGCTCTCTGGGAAACAGGGTAAACTGGTACTTCGGTGGGACATGGTGGGACCTGGCCCCTGGACATTGCATTCAAGGAGGAAAGACGTGGGTGGTTGTCAAAATTATGGCACCTTTTGGGGTACCCTAAATAATAGGTGCCGTATTATATTAGGGACCCCAAAAAGGACCCTAATTTTGACAACTACCCATTTAGAGTTAAGGGGGTTTGGGGTTTACTGTTTTCGACGCTCGCACTCCCACAAGACAGCCAAGGAGGGCTTGAGAGTTTCCCCTTTAGTGTCTAGCGTGCTCCTGGAGGTCTCTGGTGCCAGCGGGCGACATTCGGACGCTAAAGTCCTTCACGGGGCGATTCTGACAATGAGACATTAAATGTTGCAGCCACCTACACGGCAACATACACCATTGCCAAGCATAAACGAAGAAGATGGGAATACAAAAAACTTACATGCACTAGGACGACAACTTATGGTAAAAGGTGTGTACAATGATACGCAATGCGATCAAACAGACCCTTCCGATCCAAACTTTTGGGATCAGGCTGGCAGGCAATTTTAGGGTTAATAGGGTTTGGGTTTTTGGTTTGTTCAAGGGTTTGTTTGTCTAGGGTTTAGGGTCTATGCTTGCTTTCATTAGGCTTGTTTGGCGTTTAGACGTGTGGTATTGGGGGGTGGATACGGTCAGAACTTGGCCCATTTGACCAGGAAACATGACGAAAGAACCCCAATAAAGCTACAAGTTTTTTTAATCAGGCTCCAATAATACCATGTGATTGTATGATGACAGTATAACAATGATGATTTGATCTCAACTAAGCAGTACAGACGTGAAGGAAGCCTCGCTAAGAACAGGGCAGCTTTCAGGGAATGAAGAGGGCGGGCAGTATAAGTGAAACCCATATGGCCCAAACTTAAACCTTAGAGCCTTAGCCCCTGGTCGTTCCCTGCTGCCTTCATCTGTAGGGTTTTGTACATCGACTCGCCAGGAACCACGGCACCTCCGCAGGCGATTCAGGCACTTTAGCCAGGCTCCGTGAGAGATGGAACCCTAAAGCCTGAATCCCTAACCTAAGCCGTAAACTGCATGATCCCCCAAACCTAAGCCAAACCCAACTGCAGCCTGGCGAAACCGTCAACATGTCAAGATTTGCCCTTTCCCTTCGAAGTTTGGGCTTTTCCAAAGCCTGAAGGAACAAATGTGATCCCTGTGTTGGCCGGGACAGGACCCCAAGCCCCAAACCGTAAAGGACCCAAGGACGGATAAATGCAAATCAACACGGGCCGCCTGTGGACCCAGCATGGTTTAGGATTTAGGGCTTAGGGGTTTAGGGGGTTTAGGGTTTAGGGGTTTACGGGTTTAGGCGTTAAGGGTTTAGGACTTAGGGTTTAGGGGTTTAGGGAAAGCCTCCCGCCCGATGGCGTAGCCGTCCACAGCAGCAGGGCAAAAGCCATATCCCCTGTAAATACTGAGCTCCAAAAGACCATTCTGCTTTATGGTCTGGGGCGACTCATTCCAGAATCATGACCGTGATATACGTGTATATATAAATAAATATAAATATAAATATAAATATATATATATATATATATACATGTAAATTATATATACATATATATATATATATGCACCGCCTCGGTTCAAAATGTTAAACTCAGACATTCTGGCACAAGGGCGACTGTCTGGCCTTCCGAGTCATCCCGCTCGCGGAATGTCTTATCTGTAGACAAGACCGCCAGGTTCGGCAAGTCCTGAGTTTGCGACTCCAAGCGTCATATCTTGCCAAAGTGATGTCAGTCATTCAGTTATGAGTTTGCGAAACTAAGCGTCATATCCTGCCAAGGTGATGTCAGCAATTCAATAGTCGGCGGAGCACAGGCACTCTTGGTTTTGGACATGCTGCAGCAAATCAGCCTGTCCATCATTCTGCCGAGACGCCATGCAGCATGCCAGCCCACGCTGGCTGTTCATGAAAGCAACATGGACGTCCTGTCGGGCAGACATGCTGTCACTTCAAGTCTTTCACAGAGTTGCGGTGCACAAGTTTAGGTTTTAGGAACATCTGCATGGCCATCGACAGCAGCTGGTGATACTGCAGTAGCGCAACTTTCTTCATCTTCTGGGAGGTTGTTAGACGCTGTTGAGGTAAACTATGCAGCGTGCTTGGTTGGAACTTAGGCATGAACTGTGAAAACTCGAATTCCCAGTCCGTAACGAAAGATCCAGAGATACCGCCCAAGACGTACGAAAAGTTTGAGCTTGTAGTATAGTTTGTGTGCATATATATATATATATACATACATACATATATATATATATGTAATGTTTTTATAAGTGTTATGTATGTGTTATATATATATATATATATATATATATATATATTAGTATGAGTTTGTGTGTGTATATAACACCCAAACTCGAGGCCTCCAAGACCACGGTGATGTTGTTGAGGATCTTCCGCGCCAAGTTCATGCCAAGACCTGGGTTCTGGGTTTAGTGACAGGTGGAGGCATGATGCAACATGCACAGGTTACTTGTCTCTGAGACTTCAGACTCGTGGCCCATTGAATCCGCCAACACTGATAAGGATAAACCCCGCAGGCAGCCGCAGTCTCGGATGAGAGAACCCAAGCGATATGAAACGAGCGGCTGGTGTTGTCGCTCGCAGCGTTTTCATCGTCGCTGTCCTACCAGGACCACGTGGCTCTTGCATTTAGCGTCTTGTTTCTGCTGCTGTTGCCCCATACCTACGTACAGTCTCGATGGCAGCTCCCTTTTTCGGGCTACCTGGTACCCAGAAAGCCCAAATACCCCTTAATTAAGGAATACAGCTTAAATCATAATATGAAGCCCTATATGATTTAAGCCATATTCCTTAATTAAGGGGTATTGGGCTCTCTGGGTATAGGATCACTTTTGGCAGACCCAAAACAGCAACTACAGAGCCCTTTACCGGCTCGGAGCTCAGAGCTTCTGAGGCCTCACAAGGTGGGATGAAGGTAGGTGGGATAAAGGATCCCTGAAAAATCATAATATGAAGCCCTATATGATTTAAGCTATATTCCTTAATTAAGGGGGACTCTTATTTGGGAATGTCCCACCTTACCTTCATCCTAGCTTTTGAGGCCCCCGAGAGCTTTGGTGTGAGGTTCGAGGCGCCGCAAGCTATGCAGGCGGCTCCTACCCAAGAGCCCTCAGGCGTAGAGCGTATAGTCAGGCCTTACTTGGAGGGTCGGGGGACTTAGTAAGTAGGTAGTAAGTAGACTTATAAGTATCCTAAAAGGGACCCTAACTGGGGTTATGGTACTTATAAGTCCCTAAAATAAGCAGTTACTAAGTCCCCCGACCCTCCAAGTAAGGCTTTCTTGAACGCCTTTTACCACCTGCAGACGCTACCCACATCGGGTTTTGGGGGAGTTTATAATCAGGGTTGATAAGTATTTGGGAGTTCCGAAAATTAGGGGGTACCTTATTTCAACTTATTTCGGGGTCCTTATACTTATAATAAGCATCCTACTATTTAGGGTCCTATATTAGGATCCCCTATTTTCGGAAACTCCCATTTGGGTAAACAGCTCGAGCCCAGGCTGGCTGAGTCCCTCAAAGCTTGGCCTAATGATCTTTCGGAGAAATCCTTCTAACGTCTGCCGGACACCAGGGCTTTAGGGCTTAGGGTTGTAGGGCTTAGGTTTTAGGGTTTAGGGTAGGGTTTACCGCATCCCCCCTCTGAAACATGACGCAAGCTTGTGGTTCCGGGTCCTTGCTGCGGTCAACTAAGTCCTGGAGCTGCTGCATGCGGACGTCGATGGCCTGCAAGAGGCTTCGTGTTGGGCCTACGTACTTGGAGGTTCATGGGTAGTTATACGTAGGGTTATAAGTCCCCAAATTGGGCTCATTACTATAGTTTACTCAAGTAGGGGTCGTCAAGGCCTGGACTAGACTGAGCCTGGCTGCAAGCGGAAGAGGATCGAGAAGCCAGTGATGTAACACACTCATGTCAAACTAATACTTAGTTGCTGAGTTCATAAGCCCCTCAAAAGTGTACACATTTAGTTTTATGGTGGGTAATATTTCCCCCAAAAAGTGTAAAGTGTATCCGCTCAGCTACTAGGAATACCTTCGCCAACCCCGACTCCAAACCTGCCCAAAATCCTGTCTGGCATTCTGCCCAAAACCCTACACCCCTAAACCCCAACCCCCTAAACCCTGAGCCCTTTTACACCTGAACCCTAAACCCTAAACCCTAAACCCCAACCCCCTAAACCCTGAGCTCTAAACCATGATCTCGAGGAGTTGGGGTCTGCGTTGCCTTCTCTTTGGCCTCGCGCATCTCCTTGATAAGCTCCGCCTGGCAAGGTCACACTCAGGCAGCTTAGGGTTTAGGGTTTAGGGTTTAGGGTGTAGGGAGCTCATATGAAGGCGGTGTAAGTAGAGTTGGCTCTGCGGACATGCTTTACGACTCCCCAGAACAGCGGCTAAATGAAAAGAAACCAGTACTACACTTTCGAACACAGTTCGTCAATCCTTTGAGGGCTCATGCGACCCTGTCTAGGAAGACATCCTAAAACCCGTGCAAGCCTAGACTCCGTCTACTCATGCCTGAAACACCTACCTTTTTTCCAAGACATATATAAGGAAACCACAATCAAGAAACCCTAAACCCTATAGCCTATAGTGCCCAATCCCCAAGACCCGATCCCTAGCCCTTATACCCTAAACCCTCCTCGCTAAAGCCTACTTCCTAGTCCCTACCCTAAGTTTTGGGGTTCCTATATAGAACCCTATAAGGTAATCCCAAAAAGGAACTACTATGGGGCCTCCCCAGGGAGCCCAATACCCCTCAATTAAGAAATATGGCCCAAATTATATAGGGCTTCATATTATGATTTAAAGTATATTCCTTAATTAAGGGGTATTGGGCTCTCCGGGTCTGGGTAGGCCCCTAAACGGGCTCGCCTCACTCTTGCCATGAGCGCTCTCAGCGAGACTTTCGACCTCCAAGCCTTGGGAGTTCGAGTTTAGATTTAGGGGTTTAGGGTTTAGGGGTTTAGGGCTTCTTTAGCGGTTTACGGTTTTTAGGGGATGTAGGGTTTAGCGATCACCCTAAACCCTTCCTACTTGTCGGGTATCATGGGGAACTAAAGGCTAACCGTCTTGGTTATACAGGGATTATATAAGGGCTACACTACCCAAAAAAGGTCAAAGGTTACCTACTCTACCGCTAGGCCTTTTTCAGCGCCCGAAAGCCCTTCAAGCTTTAAGGATTTAGGGTGTGGGGTTTCGGGCTGCGGGCTTCTGGGTTTGAGCCGTGGGGCCTGGGGACCTGCAGGGGTACCCACAGGCCCCAAAGTAGTTCCTTTTTGGGAGTACCTTATAGGATTCTATATATGAACCCCCAAAAGGACTACTTTGGGGCCTATGGGTAGATGAAGGATAGTGTCGGCGTCGGCATACTCTCTAGGAGTGGTAGGTCCCCAAACCCCAATCTCAGTTGAGTCCTTTAAGTCCTTTGAACACTATTTATATACTAGTATGGTTCTCTACAAAATAGTAGGGGAAATTAAGAAAAGATCCCAAAGGACAGCCCAGTATATAATTAAAACCCTAAGTAGTCCTTCTAGGCCTGGCTGTTGGGGTTTCGGGATGTTGGGGATTCGGAGTCCTGGGGTCTGGGGGTCTGCGTGGCTCCGATGGGAGCTGCTTCAGCCAGATGCTTGAGTCTTAAACTTCTGTTTAGCTGCGGCGAATGACCACCAAGATTGGGACGACAGCCATTTCTGCAATTCAGCCCCTTGTAATCTAGGGTATGTTCCGTAATCACAGTTGATTGGGTTCCCTGTGAAGTCCGGAAGGCTGAGAGAGGGCTCAAACCCAAAGTCAGTCAAGATCGAGCGGTTGAGCTGCCAACGATGGCGCGCTTGCGAAGCTACAACTGCAAATGGAGATGATTTTTAGAAAGCACAGGTATTCAGGTTTCCAAGACAGTATACATATGATGTTATTAACAACAGCGGAGACTGACATCAATTGTGATCTAGCTCTGGCAAATAGAAAGCCAGGCCAATCCGTCCTCGGTCTTCACGCTGAACTTAACGTCCAAGGTTGAGACAGGGGGCGCAAGCACTTGATGAAGGCACGCACTTTGCCTCGGACGGGCAAAGTGAAAGCTGCAAATCCCGGTTTCGCGTGGCTCACAAAGTGTCCGCACAGCACGTGCTACGCTAGATGCCATTCCACAGGAAGGCCTAGCAAGACGATCCAAAGCCTCAGAACTCCACATAAAACATACTTTGAATGAAGCAGGTGCACCCGAGCATGGAACAGCCCTCACGGAACTCCGTGCCCAAGCCACGCGCCCACAGACATGTACACTCTCCACAGACCTCATCTCTCGAATTCGAACCCTGTGAAAGACAGGCGGCAGTGTATGGAACACGAGTTTCGGATATGACCTGGCACCTGTGAGGGTGTACGAAACCCTGCAATTTCTAAGAAAGGTCTAAGACCCATACGAAGACCCTTGGTACTCTCATTGAGCCCTGATAGAACTCCAAACCCTAGAAATCCCGAAGATCGCGCTGCCTGTGTAGAGCCGGGTCCATGGAATGGACAGGGAGATCCGCTCGATGCTGCCGCTATGCACCCGGAAACCTTCCCAGCCTTGGGTTCAGATTTGGGAGTTTCCGAAAGTCGGGACCCTTTGAAGGGCTCCTTTAAGGGATCCATAAGGGTTCTATAAAGGGCTTACGGTTTAGTGTTTCCAAAACTCGGGGACCCTAATATAGCACCCCAAATAGTAGGATCCTTATTGTGCGAATATGAACATTACTCTCAGTGTCGAGTATTATTGCTGTCCCAACGGTTGTGTCTTTCTCTGACCACTCCAAGCATGTGCTTGTGAGATCATTCTTCTTGAGCTTGGGGCTTATGTGGGAGTTTCAGAAATTAGGTGGCTCCTTCTTTTGGGGTCCTTATAATAAGGATCCTACTAGACAGCCCCTATTTTCGGACACTCCCATGTAGGTTCGAGGCTGAGGTCTGGTAAGGTTTGGGCGTGTCGACAGCTACAAGTAGGGGCCAGAGTGTAGAGTTTCAGGCATTCAGCACATTCGTCTCGGATGCCCGGCTGGGTTTAGGGTTCCCTGAAAGGGTTTAGGTTTCAGGTTTTGGGTTTAGGGTTTAGGGTTTAGGGCTTGGTGAGGTGGTGCAGATTGGATTCCCCAGCGACATGTACCTGTTGGAATGGGGTGTGTTGCACGGAACTGCATCCGAATGCAAAGACCCTTTCGCAGAATCCGGCCGCTGAGGCTAAGGGTGCAAATCCACCCCATAAACCGAACGACCGCAACACAAACACAAACACAACTTAGAGAACCCTTTTTAACATAGAGGCCTGGTACTAGAACCCCTAATTATGGAAAATACCGCAACCCCATTCAACCCAACCTCGATCCGCGATCGTGAGTACAACGATTCCCTACGTGTCATGTATACTATAATATAGCCGCCCCTACATGCCCCCAACACTCCAAAACCCTTTCTCTAACTACAACTGCCCGCACATTAGGACCCTAAATCCCGAAACCCAAACCCTAAACTCGAGCTTCAAACCTGTTTTACACGGCCCCCAGAGACCACATAGGCAAAAACGAGGAAAGGGATATACCCCATAAACCTCCTTTATAACGGAGTCCAATAATGTAGGGATATACTTGTAAAATGCTTCTGCCTATGGCCTACTTGGAGGTTTATGGGTTGTTATAAGTAGGCTTCTAAGTAAGGTAACTCTAATTAGAACCCTTAATGACACCACTTATAACTACCCATGATCCTCCAACTAGGCCCTAAACTCCACACCCTCATAGAATCCCTATAGATCCCTTTAAAGGGGCCCGTAAAGGAACTAACCTCCCATGAACCTCCAAGAGACCCTAAACCGCATACCCTTATAGAAACCCCTACAGATCCCTTTAGAGGGCCCTTACAGGAATAGAATCCCTACAGATCCCTTTAATGGGGCCCTTGAAGCAACCCTTCTAACCACCAATAACCCTAAATTACTAAACCCGAAACCGTGAACCCTAAACCCTAAACCCTGAACCCTTAACCCTAAACCCTAAATCCTAAACCCTAAACCCTAAACCCATAAACCCTAAACCCTAAACCTCCAAGCCTGGCCCCCTGACTTTTTAGAAAAGGGGGCCGAGGATGGCCAAAGCATCTGGTCGGACCTAGGGCCGGAGATGAGTCCTTGAAGGGTCCCTTCAAAGGGATCTACAGGGATTCTATAAGGGTCCCTTTAAAGGGATCTATAGGGATTCTATAAGGGTCCCTTCAAGGGATCTATAGGGATTCTATAAGGGTGTGAGGGTTAGGGTTTTAGGGTTTGGGGTTTTGGGTACCACGTATCCTTGTGGGTTTTCTTGCTTTATACCATGATTGTTGTATATTGTCAATCATTAGTTATACTGGTGCAGTCATTATCGCTTCGTATAGCTGTTCTGTTTATAGTTGTTGGCGGCTTGGGAGGGCTCCCTTATATAAGGCTTCGACAAAATGCACCCCTGGAGGTCCAGGGTGTACCTATAGTCTCCATTGAAGTTCCTGTTTTGGTTAAACCAATGTTATGGTGAGGATGCTATAAGGTAACTCAAAAAACGAACTACAATGGAGACTATAGGTAGATGCTCAAATACTGAGACTAGGGCTTGGGAAAGGTTCTTGGTATGATTCTAGTCGGGCGACCCCCGAAGCTACGGTTGATGATACAAATCCTGCATGACCTTAAGGACCCGAAACTATGGGAATTATGGTATATTCTTACTATGGGTGATGCAGGATTTTTGTCATCAACAGTAGGAGGGTTAGCGCTCGGGGATGAGGGTTGAGGCAATACGGTTCAGTGAGTCTTGAGGCCCTCGGTATGTGACTTCGGGGCTGTCTGCTATACAAAGTTCGGCTCTTGGGCTGCGAGGGTTTGGGCTTATTGCTTTGGTCGGGATCAAACAGAAATGGGTAGTTGTCAAAATTGTGGCCCCTTTTGGGGTACCCTAAATAATAGGTGCCGTACTATAATAGCGACCCAAAAAGGGGCCATAATTTTGACAACCACCCAAATGTGTAGTGGCTTTACATCCCATCATAGGCTCCAGAGTCTCAGCTGCGCCTAGCCGCAATTGCTCGGCACCGCAGCCGAGTTCCGGTTACCAATTCGTCTAAAATAGAACTCCCGAAAAGAATCCCGATTTCCGGATAACTCCCTCCCAAACCCTAAGCCTTAGATCGACCTAAAAAGCCGCTAAGCCCCAACAAAAGAGCCCCTTCTTGGGCCTTCAGGTCGCACCCCAAACCCTTTTGCATCCAGGCGACTCTTGAAGTCTTGGCCTAAACCCCTAAACCACACCCCCCCCCCCCAAAAAAAAAAAAAAAAACATAAACCACCAAAAAGCACTAAATTCAACCCTAAACCTCTTAAAGCCCTAAACCCAACCCTAAACCCCTAAATGCCCTAAACCCAACAACCCTAAACCCCCCTAAACCGGAGCCCCCTTCTTAGGCCTTCAGGTTCTCAAGCTCGATATAGGGCTCCATATTATGACTCAAGCTATATTCCTTAACTAAGGGGTATCGGAAACCCTAATCCCTATAGATCCCTTATAGATCCCTTTTAGACCCCTTTTTAAAGGAGCCCTAGGTATACTCCTTAATTAAGGGGTATTGGGCTCTCTGGGTTCTTGGGCCTTCAGGTTCTCAAGCTCGATGGAGCCGCTGAAGACCCCCAGATGCAGGGAGTCCTCGAAAGAGGCCGGGCTCTCGAGGGTTCTCAGACATCCCAATATACCCCTTAATTAAGGAATGTACCTTAAATTATAGGGGCCTTCATGTTATGGTTTAAGGTATATTCCTTAACTAAGGGGTATTGGGATCTGAGGGTTGGGCTTTTGGAGTAAAGGCCTCCTTTGATAAGGGGGGTTTAGGAGCTTAGGGGTTTAGTGTTTATAGGGTTTAGGGGTTTAGGGTTTAGGGGTTTCGGGTTTAGGGGTTTAGGGAGGGTTCTCAGAGATCCCCATATCCTTTAATTCGGGAATATACCTTAAGTTATAGGGGCCTTCATATGATGGTTTAAGGTATATTCCTTAACTAAGGGGTATTGGGATCTGAGGGCTGGGCTTTTGGAGTAAAGGCCTCCTTTACTCCAAAGGGGGGGGGAGTTTAGGTTTAGGGTTTTGGAGTTTGGGGTTTAGGGGTTTAGGGGTTTAGGGTTTGGGGTTTTGGAGCTTAAGGTTTACGGTTTTGGAGTTTAGGGTTTAGGGTTTTGGCGCTCGCACTCGGACAATCCAGGCGAGGCATATGGTTCGAGGTCTGTGGAGTGAAACGAAACTAGTGGGAACGGCAAAGCATCATTTAAAGGCAAGAGGGTTTAGGGTTTAGGGCCTTAAGGTCTAGGGTTTTAGGGTTCCTTGAATGGGGTTAGGGCTCGTCAAAGGGTTTAGGGTTTGGGGTCTTAGCGGTTTAGGGTTTTTCTGTAGTGAGGGATCTATAGGGGCCCTTAAACGGTGGCAAAGGGTGTTGGGCTTTCGGAGTTAAGGCTTCCATAGGCTTCCTTGAATGGCTTTAAGGGGTTTAGGATTTAGGGATGCAAAGGTGGTTGATCTTAGGGGCTGAGTACCCTAGCCCAAAAAAGGTGATCCTCTTTCAATTCTGGTAGGATTATATAAGGCCCAACAGGCTAAAGGTTGCCTACCCAGCTACTGAGTCAATGGGTTGCAAGCTCAGGGCTGTGCGGCTGCGGGTTTGCGAGTGCTTTGCAAGTGTGATTAACCCAGGCAGAGTACTCCGTAGGCATAATTTTGTACAGCTTTGTGTGTTTCAGGTCGGAGAATTGGGAATTGGAGATTGATCCTGCTGGCACACCTTTCTCGCAAGCATGGCAAGTAGAAGTCCCGCAACTTCAACCCACAAATCTCAGGCAAGGAACCCTAAACCCTAAACCGGTGGTTTTCGAGTTCAACCGCAGCAAAGCCTTCCAGTGCAGCGAAGTCGTGCCGCCCGTTTGTCATGAAGCTTGGAGTTTTGATCAGTGTGGGGGCCTAGATATTTACCGATACTATGTCGGGGCCTCCTGATTATGATTATGGTATAATGTACCTCAAAACCTTATTGTAACGATGAAGGCCCGCATATTTTCACCGTTCAGTGACCTACTGAAGCAGTAAGCCCCAGAAACAGTCGCAAGCGCAAGGGTCGGCCCGCGGCTGTTGAGACAGGGGCCTTCTTTTGTCGAAGAACCCCTCATGAACACACCCTGGGGTTTACGTATGGCTTCGAGTTTAAGGCTACTGGCACATGAAGGTGCGAAGTCCACTTTCGCGGCCGCTGAATCGTTTGAGGGCATTGGGAGCTGCGCTGCTCAGGTCCAGAAGTCGCGACTCCACGTGTTGAGCGTTGCACTGAAGGGTTTCAATCACTGCCGCACTGAAACCCTAAACCCTAAACGTTACACCGATACACCCTGAACCCTAAATCCAGGTCCCGTGTGATGCCGTCGACATAGGGTGCCAGATATTGGAGGAGGATATTCTCCAAGGCGGATTCCAGCATGGCGGCATAGGACTCAGAGAGCTCATGGATGTTCCAGTTCCAGGGTTTTTTTCGGGCTTTAGGGGTTTAGGGTTGAGAGTTTAGGGGTTTAGGGGCTTCAGGGGTCTAGGAAAAAAGGGTTGAGGGCTTTAGGGGTTTAGGGCTTTAGGGTTTCAGAAGCCTGGGGATGGTGGGACTCAGGGGCTTGGGTAGAGCTACCCAGAGAACCCAATACCCCTCAATTAAGGAATGTACCTTAACTTATGGGGGCCTGAATATTATGATTTAAAGTATATTCCTTAGTTAAGGGGTATTGGGATCTCTGAGTACTACACCGGCTCAAAGCCAGACGTGGGTTGAAGCTATGGCGGCTAAGGCAGCAGGTGCTGAGACTTTCTGCAGAACTGAACTTGCATGTACCCCGGGCCCTTGCTTAATTAGATGTGTTTTTCCTTGTCGGAGGCCCTGATAGCAAAGCTGCTTGAGCCATGCGGACGCGTTACACCAGGCGGCTAAGGATTTCAGGGCAACACTCCTTGCAGTTTGCAGTGCGACGGCTCTTCTCGAAAACTCGAACCCTAAGTCTCAAACCACAAGCCTTCAGACATCCCATCAAGGCAGCTAACTACGCCGTGCACATCCGTTCGAGTCCAACATCGGAGCAAGAAAAGTTGAAGTAAAAGCTCAATAGCAGCAAAGGCAGTATAGGAGCAGAAGTAATAACAGTAATAACAGACTAATCATGTCATAGTAGTAGTAGTCGTGGTAGTAGCTGTAGCAGTGGCAGTGGCAGCGGCAGTGGCAGAAGCAATAGTCGCAGTAGCAGTAGTAGCAGCAATGGTGGCAGTGGTACTTGTAGCCAGCAGCAGCGGTCGTGGCAAAGGCTGAAGCATAATCCAAGAGGCTCGGATTCCAATGTTCCTTCTGGCAAAACTCTCGACTTTCTCCTCGGCCCCCAGCCAACTCGTGAAGCCGAAAGCACACACGCCCTCCGAACCTCGTGTCCCAACTAAACACCCTCAAGCTCCACACCTCACGACTCTTTCCCTTCTGAACCCTCGGACCCTAGATAAATACTATCAGTAGAGGCGTTAATGAGGAGTATATTATACTATAGTTATAAGAAGGAACCCCAGAATAGTGTAGGTACCTGGGTACCTATATCACGAACCCTCAGAAACATCAAAGCTTGCACCGCGCACTCTGCCAGGAAAGGAGCAGAACCGGGCAGCCGCAAACAAACGACACACGCAGCAGAGTCAAGTAAGCCTTTCTCAACTACTACAGTATTGTCCAAACGTGTATGTACAAGGAAAACATACATACATACATACATACATACATACATACATACATACATACATACATATATATGCTCATGATATATATATATATACATATATACACATACATGGAGTTGGACTTCCGGACAATGAGTTGAGTATACTATGTTACTATGCCTCCACCGCAACACTGGCATGCAGGAAGCGTCCGGGGCTCGGCAGTGTGGCATCCGGCCTTGGTGCAAACACCAGTGGCTTTTCCGCACGAAAGCAATCTCCAGAGGCCCATGTACCCATATATATATATATATATATATATATATATATATCATATGTTAAGATCGTATGTCACATAATATCCTGTCATGTCATAAAATGATACTTTGACCCTAGTATACGGAATACTGTTAAGGCCGAAGCATTTCCGCTAGCACCCTCTCAGATTCGGGGCTGTGGGTCGAATGCTTTGGGCGTTACGCTCTCGCAACTCGGACACTGGCATGGTTTGGGACTTATGGTTTAGGGTTTGAAAATAGTTTAGGGTTGGTTTGTGTGAACTTGAACCAGTGGTTGCAAGGAGTTCAATGCACGTATGCACGGTGGACAAGACGTTGGCCTGGGCAAGTCTTGTCATGTCTTCTCCCAAATACCCAATGTTGAGCTGCTGCGACCTGTTCCAAAGCCCCCAAAACCCTGAAATCTGAATCCTGAAGCCCCTCCTCCCCGCTTGGGGGCTGAGTACCCTGGCCCAAAAAAGGTTAATTAACCTATTCAATAATGGTAAGATTATATACACCCTAAGACTTCAAAGGTTACCTACTCAGCTACTAGGCCCTTGGACCTTTGGCCTCCGGCTTGGCCAGCAACGTCGCCAAGTGCCTCAGCACGGAACAGACTGAGATCAAGGTCGGCACCTTGTGCCCCAAAAGACCCTCAATCTCGGATGCGCATGGCCGGGAGGGAGTTGGGGAGGCGGGGGAGGGAGGGAAGGAAGGAGGGAGAACCTCATGACCTCATGAGAGCCACTAGACTAAAATTCATCTCCTCGGGATGCGCATGCGTAGCTCTGAGGTATGTGGGTGGTTGTCTAAATTGCGATCCCTTTTGGGGTCCTTATTATAATACGGCACCTAATATTTAGGGTACCCAAAAAAGGACCATAATTTTGACAACTACCCATGTGAAGCCCTGAAGATCTCCGGCCTTTTGGACACTGGACTTGCTGGCTTCCAGAGCATGGCAAGCCCTCAACCCCAAACCTTAACCGCCCGTCTCAAAGCCACAACTGCTTGCATAGACCCCTAGCAAAAAGTGTCATCTTATTGCTGCTTCTTAGGGATTATAAAAACCCAAAAATTTCAAAGTATGTCTAAGTACCCCTAAAACAAAGACTCAAAGACGACCGCAGAGCTACCAATCAGCCGGCCAGGTCCGCAGGACGTCGCAGGCCGGGAGGCCTGGAAGAGTTGCTCTCTGAAGGCTTGGAGGTTCATGGGTAGTGGCAAGGATTCCTTGAAAGGGTCCCTTTGAAGGGATCTATAGGTATTCTATCAGGGTATAGAGTTTAGGGCCTACTTGGCGGCTAATGGGCAGGTATAAGTGCTACTATCAGTCCTCCTATAAAAGCGGTTACCCTACCTACAACACCACTTACAACTTCCCATGAACCTCCAAGTGGTAGAGCAGCGAGACTCAGGGTGGTACTATCTGCACATCAGACGAAAAAGCAAAGAAGCATTCAGAGCAAGGTTGAAGCCTCTGGAAATTTCGAAGTCCCCCGGAAGACAAGGGGTTTTCGGGATGCTGCCTTCGAGCTCCCCGTGCCCGCCCGCCATCGTGCCATAGGGCTCAAACCACTTGGACTAGCTCTCTGCTACTGCGGCTTGAAGTTCTCATCAGTGCCAGGGCTGTAGTGTTAGCGAGTCATGCTAGTGCTATCAGTGTTTGCATGATTGCTGACGCCCAGCACTCGTACCGGCCTATAGCCAGCACCGGTGTCTCACCTTTTATCCGCATGCTGCTGAGTAGGACTAGCGCTAGTGACGGCTTTCGTCGAGATTTGGGCGTCACATTGATGTGACTCAAACATGCTCAAGCCTGTGTTAAACAGCATCTTTTCGGATAGTATATCATAGTACACTATAGTCACTACTAAAGTCAAACATAGTATGTTACTGGCTCACCCATGATATGCTGCCTTTGCTGTTGCTTTGGGCTCCAGTTCAGTTCCAGTCCGGGATCCAACAGCCCAACTTAGGGTTGCGGGTTTTTCTTGCCTCCTGCAGAGGGTTTTAGGGTTTAGGGTTGAGGGGTTCAGGGTTTTTTTTTTGAGCCCCGTTTTACAGCTGCACGACCATCCGAACTGCTGCAAGGCCAGTTGGCCAGGGGGGTTCAAGGCTTTAGGGTTTAGGGTTTTCGGCCCGAAGCAAATCTAGGGAGCCACAAGCGCGGGCGGTCGGCAGTGCATGAATGCACGAATCGGACACCTGACCCGCCTGAAAGTAAGTAGTTGGAATAGGGTCTTGGGGCATATTACCATGGAGAGCACGCTTCATCCCCGACAGGGTTCAAACACCCAGCCCTCCATAATTAGGTAGTTGGGGAACTGTCGGGGCTAAGGGACACCCTCATTACCATGTGCGGCCGTCAACCTGAACTTCGACCTTCAGAACCCGAGAACCAGCCTCCCGATAGCGCGAAGCTACCAATCTAAAGCCCACCTTATAAACTCCAAACCCTAAACCCCAAACCCCAAACCCTAAAGCAGCACGTACGCACCCAAAGCCCCCAGATCCGGATCCGGAGGGGAGGTGGAGGTGCCAAACGAAGATCATCAGCGTCACCATCAAGTTGTAGCAAGTCACATGCCTTGGTTGGGCCATGCTGGGATCGGGCCACCTGCTGCGCTCATCTTGAGATCATTTGGTGGCAGAGCCGAAGTGTCGAAGAAGAAGAAGTTGAAGAGAAACGGAGTCAGGCACGACGAGGTACGCATGTCACATCGGGTGCTCCGGTCTTTTCCATGAACCGATCTATGCTTTGTACTGAAACTACCCCTCTCTGTCTCGCAACATCCCTCGTGCTACCGCTGCGAGGACAAGCCTGGTCCCTGATGACCTGCCGCGTTTTTGTACGACTGGACTCTCACGAATGCCACCGGCAAAGACAAAGGACTCGTGCATTCCATCACACTCTCTCTCTCGCTCCCGCGCTAGAATTTCAACATGTGACCGGAACCCATCGTTTCTGGGTTCTTGTCGGTATTCATGAACCCCGCAAGCCGCAACACCTAAATCCCAGTTCATACATTTACTTTACCAGCTTGATTCTCGAAATCCTGCACCTCTCTCTCTCACACACGGACTCTTCTCGATCATGCCGCGAAGAAGCACCTGAAACCCTAAATCCCAGCCCGAACTGGGTCGAGGTCTGAGTTCATAAGCCCCAGAACGCGTACACTTGTAGTTTTCTAGTGGGTGATATTATGCCAAGAAGTGTAAAGTGTATCCACTCACCACTGAGGCGGGTCGAGTCTGAGGAGGCCACTGTGGCATCACTTCGGCACTTTCAGCGTTGAACCTGCGACCGGAGGATGTCCCAAAGAGCCCGAAGACCCCCAAGCGAGGAAGTCTTGAGGTATCGGAACCTTGAACTCAAAAGTGATGCGTATGATTCTGTAATGTGTATATATGCAGAGAGAGAGAGAGAGAGAGAGAAGGTGATTTTGGACCCTTTGCATATCACAGGCACAGTCAAGCTAATTTCATCAAGTTGCTAGCTGTAGCACGGAAGCCTTGTTGTTATGTTGGGTTTGGGTTCATGTGGGGTTTAGGGTGTTCAGGTCTTTTTCAGGTGGACTGGCGACTGGTGGGTTCGAAGGTGAAGGTTGCAGGGCCTGAGCACTCACTAGTAAGCGACCGAGATTAACACGTAGACTGCTACAAAACCAGGGCTCGCGGTAGAGGCGATGCCTGCAGCACTTCTTCAGGATCATGGAGTGAACCGATCCGGCCTCAAGCACCGATTCTGAAGCGACGTTTCAAAAGCAACGCAGACTCAAGGGAAATCTGCTCACACACACACACACACACGCGGACAAACACACTTGAACACACACAAACAGAACAACGAGCGTCTCTCGCAACACAAGACAAAAGCTCCGAAAGAAGGCCGACAGTTGGAGCGCTAAGGCGATACTTAGATATGCTGGTGTAGACCGCAATGCTGCCGGATCGTCAGTCTGCGGAAACGGAGCCTTTTCAGCTAGGTGACACTGCTTGAAACAAAATTTACAACTGGGTCACGGTCACACTTCTTGAGAAATCGTGTTAAATTGAGCTTGCGGTTCACAGGATCCGCGTCATGAGCCGAAGCGCATTTAGCTTCATCGCTCTGCCACCTACAGCCGCTGAAAAGGACTGCTCCAAGCCTGACCATGGAAGACCGAAAGCCCCTTCAAGAGGAATGATGCGGCATGCTGAAGATTTGTTGGTAAGTAAAGAACAGACATATCCCCTTGCATCCTCAGCCGCAGCAGAGGCATCCACCCCGCACCAGTTCACATGGTAGGTGACGTTGATGCAAACGACGATGACCCACAACCTCGGCTTTCGCTCTCTCGCTCTATCTTTCATGGTAGATGAATAAAGCTCCATCTGAAGCCCTCAACCGTAAGCTGCCCGAAACATAAAAACATTTAAAGCCCTTCACCTCACAGAACCGTGTACAAAAGGCCCCGAACCCTCAAATCCTGTAGTGCCAAACCATCGTAGCCAAACCATCCTATAATGCCGACACATCGTACCCAAACCCCAATATAAAACCCAAACCCAATTAAGTGTTCTTGCAGTATAACAACATGATTTGACAAGAACTTGAAGCGTCAGGGACATGGACGACTTGCATAGACGACAATGGTTTCAGATAGAGCGCTCGGGCTTCAGGGTTTAGAACTTTTCAGGCTTCATAAGATGATGATGATGATGATGATGATGATGATGATGCTTTTGTGGGTGCCGGTGGTGATTTCGCAACCCTAAAATCCGACACCGGAAACGGAAACCCCCTTGAACGGCAGCGCCCTTGCAGAACTGTTTAGGTCGCCAGCTGCAGCGGCGCATCGCATTCAGCCTTCAACCGACTGACTACTACACGGGGGATACGTTAGGGGGTTCAATAATGGCTTGGTTAGGATCCTACAATTGAAAGTTTGAGGAACAAGCCGCTTTGGAATTAAAGGTTCCGCAACCAAGAGGTCTACTTAATCCCAAGTGTTCATCAAGATAGTCTCAGAGCTTCAACTTCTGCGGCGACCTGCCTTGAAGTCCCGGACCAGGCTCACCAACATCCACATGAAAAGGGTCAGCCTTGGCACGATAGTAGAATATACTCTGCTATATATATATATATATATATATACCTATCTATATATATATATATATGTATATATATATATATATGTATAATGTATGTATGTATATATATATATATATAATAGTAGTATAAAGATATACAATACTGAAATATAAAATACCAAAATGTATAATACTATAATATAAACTGCTGCACAATCGGGGCTTAGGGCTTTCCGCGCTTCGCTACTTGCACAGTTCAGGATGGCACATCAAGCGCTCCGTTAATAAAACGCAGCGAGTGCCCATCAAGCTGCACGCTGTCGCGGATAGAAGTTAAAGGAGTAGCAAGTCATTCTGTAGAAAGACCATTTGCTTCCGGGGCTCCCGTGCTCACTCGTGGACAGCTTCGAGGTCACGAGCGGACGGTTTGGGTTGGGGTAACATACGTTGCTCTTTGTAGGGTAGGGTACTGCCCCCACCCTGTAACAGTCTAATTGAATTACTACAAACAATGTTACTATTCATATTATCTAACTGGTACAGAATGGGGGCCGTACGGAAGCTATTTGTAGCCTGGCCGCTTCGGGAAGGTTATGCACCACGTCAGCTGCAGCAATTCACTCAGGACTCGGCATGGATGGGATCATCAGGCAGAGCACCAGGGAAAACACCAGGACCTTTGCAACGGTCCCAATCAGAACGGGCAGTTGAGGGAGAGGGTAGCCAGGCTCCAATGATGGATGAAATCATGACCCTGTCGATGAGGTCTCTCTAGAACCTTAAGGAGCCCTGGGGTCTGAACCGGGTGAGACAACAATGGGTGGTTGTCAAAATTGTGGTCCCTTTTCGGGCACCCTAAATATTAGGTGCCGTGCTATATTAAGGACCCAAAAAGGGACCCCAATTTTGACAACTACCCCAATGGACCTTGGGAGAATCACAGAGGACTGGGCCCATCTGGCGAAGTTTTCCTCCAGGACCTCTCGAAGATGGCGACGCGCCTTTCGGGTATTGGCACATGAACGGGCTATGTAGGGTTCAGGTTAGTGGGGCTCTAGGGGTTTATGGGCTTTGGGTTTCAAGGCTTGCGGATTGTCTGGGCTTGAAGGGTTTGGGGATGCGCTCAGATTCGGATAGTCCAGGCAAGTCAGCTACGACAGTCTGAATCGGCTGAATGATACCAGGCGGTTTAAGGTTTAGGGTGGCGGTCAGGCTTCTTGTGGTCCCAAGTGCACCTTCAATCTCAGCCTATTCTCCAAACCGCTCCCAAGTGAAGACGTCAAAGGAACCCATGGTTGCGGCAACACCCTCACACTTTGAACTCTACACTATACCGGGACTCTCAGAAATGAAGAACCCACCCGGAGATGCGACAACCCGAAACGGATCAACTCTCTTGAAATGCCTTCAACTTCCAAGTCGATACACCCTTATGTAGGGGCCTGAATAGCTACCTACATTATTGTGGGGGTTCCTTGTTTGATAGTACAATGGGCCCCAAAACCCTATTCTAGTTATTAAGGCCCGTGTATTTCATGACAGCCCTCTCTCTCTCCCAGGCATTCGAAACGTCAAGCCCGGTTTCATGACAGCCCTAGGCTTCAAATCCTTTCTAGCTTCATCACTTTGGAGCTCCACAAACCCATGATCGCTGTCATGTGACTCATGTGCAATGCCACCAAACCGGAAGCGCCGTCTGTGCAGAGCAAGCAGAATAACTAGTCGAGGTCCCCACCGTGCCTGCGTCCGAGCCACCGTGGCTTGCTCGGATGGCTCCTGCAGTTCGATTCAACCGCTGATAACACCCCGACCTTCCCCCCAAAGCCCGCAAAGCCTTACCTTTTCCCTGAACCCCGGGCCCCAAAGACCCTAACCAATAAGCCTCCAAGATCCGAAAGCCCCTAAAACCTCAACATCAAACCCTAAGCCCCAAACCCAAAGCCCCAAAGACCTGCACCCCAAAGCCTCCTCTGCCCATGCCGTTCTCGCAGCTCGGGCCTCACCGAGCCGATGGATTGGATTCGGTTGATGACATAAATCCTGCATTACCTTAAGGACCCTAAACTATGGGAATTATGGTATATTCCTTATTATCATAATAAGGATTATACCATAATTATGGTATATTCCTTATTATAATAATATTATGGGTCATGCCGGATTTCTATCATCAACCGATTTCGGGTTCCAGAGGAGCCGGATGGGGGATCTCTTGGCTTCTCCGTGTGCGTAGCAGCTGCTATCAGGTTCCCTACTAAGGCTTCCTTGGGATTTCTTAGAAGCTGCCCCCACCCTGAAATAGTGACTATAAGGATGATATTAGGGCCTTATTAGGGCCCTATTATATTCCTAGTATACCACTATTACAGGGTGGGGGCCCCTTCTAAGGATTTCTGCTGTTTACTGAAAGTTTTGACCAAAGTGTCTTCGACTATGAGATTTGATGGACCTCTAAGTCGAAGGGCTGGGGGGTTCCAGCTCTTCGGGTTTCGGGCTCAGTACAGTAGAACCCTAAACCCTAAACCCTAAACCCTAAACCCTAAACCCTAAACCCAAAAGTTGTAATCCCAACAGCCTCAATCTTTGAGAGTGATGTAAAAAGGGAATCCCAGCACTATTTGGCCTTCATCCGGTTTCCAACTTTATGGGGTTTACTATATCCTTCATACCGGCTTAAGACTTTTGCATGTGGGGGGTTTTCCGAAAACGGGGGACTCTAACATAGTACCTAAATTGTAGGATCTTTATTACAAGGACCCGCCCCAAAATAAGATACCCCTCTCTTCTGGGGCTGGCCTCCATAGAGCGGGCTACCGGCGGAGGAAACGCCGGACATCGTGCACAGATGCCCGCGGCATCATTGCCCCTAGGCCTTCAGCTTCTCGGGGGTGGTTTAGAGTACAGGGGTTTAGAGATTGGAGTTTAAAACAGTTTAAGGGTTTACCTAGACATCAATAAACCCAACTTTTTTATATAGACTTTTTAACGGCAACCAGAAATATAACACTTAAGTGCGGGCTTGCTACGGCTAGGGTAGGGTGTGGCGATGGTGGTGTATGGGTTTTGAGTGGTTGCGGTCGCACCGAAACTGTGGGACTGCGCAGTTCCTCCGTCGTCGTGCTGCGCGGGGCACTAGACGGCCTTGCGTGGGCCGTGAGCCTCCGATCTACTTCTTCCCGCATGAACATGGTAGCATGTCTCTGTGAACAGTTACATGGCCGCAGCAAAGGCAGTTCCAGACGCTGACGCGCATGACGTTGAGCAGAGGTCTTCATTGAAGACAGAGGAGGCGAGGTCAGCCGTGATGCACTGAAGGATGTTTCGGATGCTTTCAAGCCGGACTTCTTCTCTTGGCCATGCTGCTTAGCAGCGGTAGACTAATGTGAAACGTCACAGGCAAAGATGAATTTGTATGAACTGAACGAAAACTTTTGGCTCCACTTTGTCTGCACACTGCAGACACACGCCCCTGAATACCGAACCCCGGCATAGAGTACCTAGTTCACAATGAAGCTCCTCCTGCTGTGCTAGGGGCTATAGGCTCTCACTGCCTTCTGGGCCAATTAGTCCCAAAAGAGTGTCCCGCTGCTTCGTGGCCAGGCGCTTCCGCTGCCCGCAGACCTTCTTTGCAGTCTCCGATGTGGAGAACTAGCGACACTGAAACAATGAGCACAAGGCAAGGAACTGGAAAGCAGTCATCTCGCCAATATTGAGTAGTTAGACAGTCTTGCGAATGATGCAACCCCGCACCCACCATGGTGGCCAGGGCAGCGAGAGCTCAATCCTGTGTTTCACTGCTTCATACCGACCAAAGCGGCTCTGGACGTAACTTGTCAGTTGAGGCTACCCGTGCTGGCCGAACAGACTTCCTTGTGACTACAACGAAACAAAGACTTGACTTTTCTGTCAGGGCACTAAGAACATGTGGATAACAGCAAGAGAAGGTGTCTGTGGATTCGAGAAGCCAAACCACGATCCCTGAACCTGCAAGGCCCACCACCTTAATAAGGACCCCTAGGTGTATACCCTTAATATAACTATTATATACCCATTATATAAACCATTATAAAGCCAGTTTTCCCCGACCTAAGGTCTGAAGCTTTGACCTTGACCCCACATAGTATCTACTTACAGAGAGCTCTCATCCTGCAAAACCCTCAAGCACCCTCTCCCTAAACCCTAAACCCGCAAGGAAAGGACAAATCGGAACTTCCGGGGCGATCACTGTTTCGAGCTCGGTCGCCTGTGGAATTCGCGACGAACCGCCCCACAAGCTACATCAGCTACCGAAGAGAAACTGCCCAGCCCTACCGTGTCGTTTCGGATGTCGTGCCTCCTGCCTGAACAAACTATAGGGGCCTAAACAATTACCAATGCTATCTTGGTGGTTCCTTATAATTATTACAACTGTATAATGGGCCCCAAAACCCTATTCCAAATTATTAAAGCCCGATAGAAGTCAAACGCACGAGGTCCTAAACTCACCTGACTGTTTGGAGTTTTGGGCCTCTTCTTCGGGCTTCTGGGCTCATACCACTCCAGCAAGACCTTCTACCCTCTCCCAGGGTCCTAGACCCAAACTGCAGTTTAAGCATCAGGGGCTGCTTCGATCCAGCTGGGTGGACCGGGTGAGGCTGTCTACTACGGTTGAAGTTGTTCGGGGCTCGCAAAAACTTACCTTTGGTTAGTAGGGAGTGGAGGAATGGGATACAATAATAACTACAACAACAACTACTACTACTACTACTACTACTACTACTACTACTACTACTACTACCATTCTTCCGTTCCCTACTAACCGTTACTAACCAAAGGTAAGAATAGCGATGTTTCGAATCTCGGGGCTGAGAACTGAGGGCTTCATCCGGGGCTCAGGTCTTTGCTCTGCTTTCACTTTTCACGAGGCAACCAATCCAAAGGTTTAGGGTTTAGGGTTTTAGGGTTTTAGGGTTTCGGGTTTAGGGTTTTAGGGTTTTAGGGTTTCGGGTTTAGGGTTTAGGGTTTTAGGGTTTCGGGTTTAGGGATTAGGGCTTCCAATCAAGCCGTACCAACCAAGCTCGCAACACTCGAACTCTATGGCGAAATCCCTGGCATGCGAACATGTCAGATCATGCAGATTGAAGTGCTGAGCGCACACGCCGATTCCGCTCAGTGCTTGGTGCTTCCATGAAGCGAACCCTCCCCGCCCCTCAACCCTAATCTAAAACCAAGCTGGGCCAAGCTACAGCCTGTGGCTGAACACGTGAAGCATCATGTAATTAAGCCCTGACTCATCATTCTGATAGGGACCCTACGTTCGGACCCTTTTTCCGATGGCATCTGAGACCACGGCCCAAAATCTCCACGAGCCGCTCTTCAGCAGCTCATGCTCGACCGCCTGCACTTGAACTCGGTTTTACGGTTTCTTGGGCCCTTGTTACGGAAACGGCTGTGTCGGGGGAGGTAGAGAAAGGGCATTGTAGGTTTTCTGGGCTCTTTTACAGGAACTTGAACTAAGGAGACTTTACGACGTTCACGAAAGCCTTAAAAAGGATCTTCGAAGCTCCGTCATGAAGTGCCCGATGTAACTTCGGCACGACTGAAGGGAAGCCATTGCTTGTCAGGGCTGACTCGAAAGCCACCAGAAGCCCGATTCCTAATATTTCCTAAACCCAAGCCCTAAACCCTCCGCTAACCTTGTCAGACTTTCGGCAGGTTTCAGCAACAGAATGACGATGTTTCGGACGAGGACTGCCAAGGCCTTCCTCTCTTTAGTGTTTAGAGTTTATTGCTTTGGACGCCCGGGCTCCCGAGCAAAATCAACGCCTGAGGAGATGGACCGACGAAAAGGCAGACTGATCCTGAACAGAATATAATGTATTAAGGCCTATTATAACACACTGTAGGATGTCATAGTGTATTATGGAGAGTGTGTATATAATATATCTCTATATATATATGTATGTATGTATGTATGTATGTATATATGTATCTATATAAAAATATCTGTATATATATATATATACATACATATATGTACATGTCCCACAAGCCTGTATTCTCTCCTTTGCATTCACCGAAAGACCTGCGGCGGCCTCGGGATCTCGCTTGTAACGCCGCGCAAGTTCAAGGAGGCTACCCTGCCTGAGACTGGTGCTCATGGCTGCAATGACAGGATTTAAGGCAATTTAGGGTTTCGGGTCTGTTTAGGGTTTCGGGTCTAGGGTGCAGGGGTCTAGGGCAATACCAAACAATGCAACGGGAACGGTAGCAAAATAGATCTAATACGCAATAATGCTCGAGGCTGCGGCATCTCTTTCCGATGGCTGGCCACTCCAGCCTCGCGGTGAAAGAGACATTTGCAAGGGGTAGCATTCAGCTCCCAGCAACCCTGCCGCTTCAGGCCCCAAAAATCTGCAAAGCCCCACAACACCTTAAAACCTAAATGGACACCCGACATGTCAAAGCACCCGAGGATGCCTGGCGGGCCAGGGACGCTTACCCGTAAACCCTCAAACCCGACCTCCAGGATGTTGTTGAAGTAGCCGGAGGTCAGCCTGGCAGTTGAATAGTATTGGTAATTCTTAAGGCTAAGGCCCCTATGTTAGGGTTTCAGGGTTTAGGGGGTGTAGGACTTTGGGGCTTGTTGATGAAATCTTTGTAGGGGGTCAAGGGTTGGAGATTTAGCATTTGGCTAGGATGCCCTGTAACCTAGGAATAAAAAGGGCTCCCTTTTTGGTATTGGGTAACTTTGTAAGGAACCGACTACAAAAAGGGAATAAGGGTACTACTGGGCGTCCTAGTTGGGGTTTGGGTTTACGGCTTGGGGTGGGGACATGGGGTTCAGGGTTCTTAAGACGTCACCTGCCTCTAGCATCCAAAGCCAGATTCCCCATCTCAGACCCAACCCATCCTGAGCTCCCCTAATGTAGGAACCTGATTAAGAAACCTTGGGCCTTCATCAGGGTTCCTTATATGAATCCTACTATATATTTTGGGGTTATAGGCCCCGGGTTTCTTAATCAGGTGCCTACATGCTTGCCTTACGCGCTCCAGAATCTAGAATCTAGAGAGTTGGAGAAGAAGATTGAAATTATGTCCCAAACCCTAAAGGCCCTAAATAATACAGAATCAGACGCAACACGTAGAAGAAACACTATTCTTGAGGGTTGCTTGGTACAACTATGATACCCCAGAAACCCATTCGAATCACATCAGTGCCGAGGGTTCCTCAGTATGACTCTAGGCTGGTATCATATACCCCAGAAACCCATTCTAGTCATAAAGACCCTCTATTTTAGAAGCCGCCAGTGCCTGCCGTCACATCCCAGCTCCCGGCCCTGCACCTTAGTCGGTGGCCGCGTCAGAATAAGAATAAGAAGCGGTCTCGTTTTTTTGTTAATGCTCCTTTTTAGGCCACGGTGTGGCGGTTTAGGGTTTAGGGCTCTTTACTTAGTAGATCGTGGATCTCGAAGGAGCTACCCGAGAACCTGAGAGCTTTCGACAGACACTCCTAACAGCAATTATGTCATGCGGGACCAGTCCCAAGTGGATCCCAGAGGGTCCAAGTACCCAACTCGGAGGGTCTTAGGTCCCAAAATCCATACTCTGAATGGTTTCTGGACCTTGAAACCCTACTATTCGGGCACTTGGACCCGTAGGGGATTTGTATCCTTTTGAGCACGAATGCAGTGCAGAAGACCCAAAGTTCCCGTAGTCGCAAACACCCTCATCTGGGTGGTTATCAAAATTAGGGCGGGTCCCTTTTTGGGTCCTTATTATAATACAGCACCTCATATTTAGGGTACCCAAAAAGGGGCCCTAATTTTGACAACTACCCATCTGGCTCGAGGAAGAAAAACCAGGCCAGGCGCATCTTCCATGCGAGTGCGCCGGAAGTGGCTGCTCTCGCCATCGTCTGCAGCATGAGGCTTGTACTATGCAGGCTAGGCCAGTCAGACTGTAGGACATTTACATGATTAGAGTTTACAGGCTGAGTGGGGATACCGCTACCCGAGACCCCAAACCCTCAACCCTCATTGTCATGGAACCCTGATACGGCGAGAAAGTCCTTGTCACTTTCCTGTAAGAGCTCCTTCAAGGTATTTTGGAGCCCAAATAGCTAGAAAAGAGTTTTAGGGATTCAGTCTAAAGTATAACAATGATGGCATAGCATTACTAAGTCTTCAGGCTCTTGTAGTACTATGTAGTACTCATACAATGCACTCAGGACGTACGTCGAAGTCCGTTTTGAAACACGTCAAACCTTCTGGGCGCCATTGCACGGCGCGTAAACAACCTCCTACCGTTACCAAAACAGCAACAAGCCTTAAACCAGAAAATTCTTCATATGGTTAAAGGTTCAGAATATGATATTCACGATCTCTTTGTAATTCCAGGCATGCTCCGTATGGCATGACGATATATGACGGTTTATAGTACGGGCTTTCGGGGAATACTCTTTGCCTCGGCTTTCTGGACTCCCGCTCCCCCTGCTCCCGGCCTACAAGGCTGCTAAGAGCTGCCAGAAAGGCCTTGGACACCGGTGCGAGATTTCGTGCATACAACACTAAATGTGCATCAGTCTCGTGACTCTAAATTTGTACACAATCACACAGCTCAATCTGCCTCCTTCTCTCTCGTTCTTTCTTTCTTTCGTTCTCTCTCTCTCTCTCTCTCTCTGTCTTTCTCCCTCCCTCCTTTTGCCTTCTCCTCCCCCTCTCAGCGTGCATGTGCTGTCTACATTCTTGTCCACATGAGTGTAACTGCATGATGACTAAGAAGCCCTCACACGTGCATATGCTGACATCCCCGAAAGATGAACGAGCACATGTGGATCATGTCAGGGCGACCGCTTACCTGCGTGCAGATGGCATCGTACGAAACAATACTGTAACCTAGATAAAGCGATAGACGGGCTGGCACACCTTTGTGTGTGTGTGTGTGTGTGCGTATGCACGTACGTATGTCTGTACGTACATTTGCATGTATGTCTGTATGTATCTCTCTCTCTCTCTCTCTCTCTCTGAATATTCATTCATGTCAGGTCTCTTACTTAGCGGTGGGTTTTGGTCGGAGGGCCTCCTCGAAGATCCAAAACTCAACCGTCAGGTGAGAACGCTGCTCAGAACGCTTCCTGCCCCGACGCCTTGAACTTCTAGCCCTACGCAATAGTTCGGTCGAACATGGGAACAGGTGCAGCAACGACCAAAAGCACTCCGGTTCGAGTTTCCGCCTTCGCTACGTCAGGATGCACCGCAGCATCCCTTGCAGAGGCTCGTGCATTGAAGTTTTTCCCAAGGCCTAGTGCCTGGCTCCTCTCGCTTGGCACACCTGACAGTGGTGTGGACAGGGCTGCAGCTAGTTTAGACCTGGAGTTTCCGGGTTGGGGTTTAGAGGTTTAGGGTTAAGGAGTTTAGGGTTTAGGGTTTGGGGTTTACAGTTAAGAGTTCAAGGGATGTGGAGTCATGGCATCCATTCTTGCTGATGCTATGGTGAGAGAATTCGGTGCCGAGAAAGTATCCAACAAAGTACTGCACCCGGCCACCAGGCCGTCAGACCTGTCGAGAAACTCACAAAGCCCTGTACGCCGAAGCCTTGCTAGTACCCTTCATAGTACTCCTGATACACTGAAAAAACCTTGAAACTTTCCCATCATCATCTTCCTCCCACCTCGAGCTTCGCGCTGTGCCTTCTTTGCTATGGCTCGCTCCTCACGGAACGGCCAGAAAGAGCTGCGGTTTTAGCTTGGCAAGGACTTGTTGAGGGTTCGGCTCCTTTTTTTAATTACTCCGTGCCGTGATTGCATGCACTCTCTTAACCCCAAATGCTTTACAGATGAAGCACCGCACCTCGACAGGCTTAGCATCGTGAAAGCCCTTTTGAATCATTGACTTGTGCCCGAAGGTAGAAGCCCTAAACCCGAAGCCCAAAGACCAGCATTCCAGCATGTGATTGCCAGCCTGAGGTGACGGAAGTGTCTGCAGTGGTACCTGGAGCCGTTACCGCAATTTTGTTTTTTTTTTGAGAATAGGCGTACTACTTATTCCGGCTACTATAGACTACTTGAGAGAAAGATTGATCATCGGCACTTGCGACACACATGTGAGGTACTCCTCCACGATTCGGGGGTTAGTGCTTAGGCTATCAACGTGCAAGGCAATTGAAGAAGATGTTGCTGCACATTGACGAAATCAGAGCATTTCAGAGAGAGACTCATCAAATTCTTCTCAATTCTCGGGCTCTGTAGGCTGGGGCTCCCGAAAGGCCTTTCAGAGTGTGGACGTACTTCGGTTGTCTCCAGTGTGTCACTGAAGTCATGATCCCGAGGCGCTCCTGCGCTACGTTGCGCGCTCCACAACCCTCTTTATTTGCTTCTTTTTTTGCTGCAGTGACTGCAACGGTTGATAATAGAAATCCTGCACTACCCATAATGAGGCATATGCCATAATTCCCAAAGTTTAGGATCATTAAGGCAACCCAAGATTTATGTCATCAACAGAAGTACAAGCCAGGGAATCTTGAAGCCGCGCCCCCTGCCGTCTGCAAGCTACGAGTACGGCGCCTAAACCCAAGGCATCTCAGGTCAAGTCCACAGCTTTGGGCTGAAGCCTTATACTTGGAGGTTCATGGGTAGTTGTACGTAGGGTCATAAGACTATAGTTACCCTACTTATAACCCTACTTGGAGGTTCATGGGTAGTTTTAAGTAGGGCTATTAGTCCCCTAATAGGAGTTATAACTATAGTTACTCCTACTTATAACCCTACTCATAACTACCCATGAACCTCCAAGTAGAGCCCTACGCCAAGCAGAATTAACGGGGGTTGCAACGTGATTTTGCCAAGATGGCCGTGTTCTCGCATGTGAGTGCATACGGCGTCAACATACATAAACACATGCACGCATTGCGTTTGCACACATGCAAGCTCAGAAAGTGAGACCGAGCAAGAGAAGCAGCTCTACCCGTGATCTATTTCGTATCTGAATAATCGCCCCTTGCTTCTCAACAACACTTCCAGAGCAATACTGCAGGAGGGGAGTTTTCAGATGAAGTACAAGATCATGGAGGCTTTCTTGGATTCGTCACACCTCTCATTGAAACCTCGCCAAAAGCAACCTTGACCCTGCGCTTACAAGAATGATCAGCGACAGTAGTTACGAAATCGAAACCCCCAACCGTGGGCCCTAAACCCGAAACAAGGCCCAGCAAGCTAAAACTTCAATCCTTGCATATCCTTGCCCAAGGTGCTGTAATCCGCTGCAGCAGCTGTGCCGACCCTGCCCGTCGGAGACGCGCCGCAGCAGGACCTGCAAAAGGGCTTAGGGCCGCCATTTCCGAACCACAGCTGCACCCTGCACATGCTTACCCAACCCATGAAGGTTGTCGGCACTCCGTTTGCCGTCCTCGGAAGACCCTCGACTCAAGCTCCAATCCCAAGTTGTAGCAATGCAGGAGTTTCATGTGCTACTAGCTCCTTCTGAAAACATCTGGTTCTTGAAGTTTGAGGCTGACTGTGGAGACGCCGGCCCCCACCGAGCCCGTAGGGCTCAGTTGGGGCTGAAGATCCCCAGAATAATGCAGGCCTGCAGCAGTTGAAAACAGAATGAGCCACGAGCCCGCTGGAGCCAGATAAGCATGGCTTTTGTTGCAACTATGGAGGAAGATCCATCAACCTTAAACTTCCTTTGCAGCGCATATCCGATACCTCAGTACAGCTTCATAACCTAAACCCCCCCTGTAAGCTACCCAGCCTAAGGAGAGCCCCTCTACATGAAACATATGTATATGTATATGTAGATGCATATATACATGTATATATATATATATATGTACATGTATATGTATATGTATATGTATGTATATATATATATATATATATACATATACACACACATTTTGTGTGTGTGTCTGCGTGCATGCATGCATGCATGTATGTGTACGTACACACACGCATATGTATATATGTATATATGTTACGTAAATATATAAATAAATAAAGAAATAAATAAATAAATAAATATATATATATATATATGTATATTGTAGTAGCTTTATACATATATGCATAAACATATCTATAGCTTGAGATTGTGAGAGGGCCTCCTGCGAGCTCATGCGGAACTCTGGAAAGATCCCACTTCGCTCCGAAGCCTCTGCCTCACTGGCAAGGAGCTTTGCGGGGGTCTTGTGGTTGAGAGTTTACTCGTATAGGAGGTTAAGGTCTAAGGCGTAGGGTGTAGAGTCGGCGCGCTCAGTTTAGGGTTCAAGAATTTGGGAGGAACGGTGTTGTTTCGTACCATTTTCCTGCTGTCTAGAGTCCAGACACACAGGAATCCGGGTCGCGAAAGGCGCAAGACACACATTGCAGCAGCCCTGAAGGCTCTGAAGGAAGGGTCTAGGGCTTATAGTCATAGTCTTTGGGGATTTAGGGGCCTGTAGTAGGTTGCAATTAGGGTCGTGTCTCCCTGCCATCCTGCAATAAGCCCCGATGACCATACCGACGACGTAATGACCAAAGAGGAGACACGAAAGTAAAACTACAGAAGCTCCAGTGACCAGGAAGCCCTAAACCGCAGCCGAGAGTCAACTTCCGACTTTGCCTCAGGAAGGCTGGGTTGTTGGCTCCAAGGATTTAGGGTTTAGGGGTTAAGTTTAGTTTAGAGGCCTTGAGGCTTAGTGTGCATGTGATGTTGGGCTCAGCGCAGTCACAGTCGACTGTTTGCAAACCGTCAACTCAAAACCTGGTTACCTTAAACTGGGTTCATGCACGACCGACTTGTCATATTTAAAAAAAGGCCTTCTCTGGTTGCTCTTGCTGATGAGAGTTTGGAGTCTTCGTCTTACCCCACGAACTAAATGCAGGCTTCTCTTTTCCTGTGTAGAGAAGCTCAAGTGACCTTCTCCGTAACATTGCTATCCCGCAAAAAGGCTTGTTAGTAGTTTAGCGGCCCACCGCTCACACCCGCCGTAGCTTCGGCGGTGACGCTAGTCTTACTGTTGTGATCATCATTTGGAGCCTGAGCAGGCCTCCGGAGGTCTGGACTTCCTTTGGTGCTCACATGTTTCGTTGTCATGGCCTTTGCATTGGTAGAAAGGGAACCAACCACAACTATGATTCCTGTCTGCTTTCGCCGTGCGCCTATCTGTAGACCTTCGATGTGTTGTTTCATGCAGTCGGTCCAGGCTTGCAGAGATTATGACAATGAGCTGTACCAGCAGCATAGTTAGGCAGGTAGGTTGGCAGGCAGGCAGGGCTCGTTGTTGCTGTAGTTAGGGCCTTCAAGGCTTAGCGCGGCAATCCAAAGGACAAGTTTGGGCTTTGTGCATATTCTCTGTTGATTCTTCAAAGACTCTTCGTTGTAAGGTCCAGGCCCAGGGCAAACTCTGGATGCGCGACTACGATGTAGTCAGAACGAGTCCCGCCCTGCCCACACCGGGACCGATTGCAGTGCTTGTCATAATTGGCATAAGGCTCCTTCTGGGCAAGTCTTGTTGAAGCAATGGACTCGGCGGATGCCAGCACACATGACGATTGCACGTATGTGAAACCAAAGAAAGTGGCATCACGGAAAGATGAGTTGAACCGCACGGATCTCATACGAGTTGAAATTGCATCACATGGCCAGACTAGTGACAACGGTCACATGAGAGAAGGCTGCGGGGCAGATGATAGTATAGTTTATATAGGGGCTACACGGAGGTATTCTTAGATGAGAGACGTTTAGCACAGATGATGGTATAGTTATATATAGAGGGCTGCAAGGGGACATTCTTAGATGAGAGACTATGGTCCGCCGCAAACCCCAACCTACTTGTCGGGTATCATGGGGAACGAATGGTTAACCTTTGGGAACGGGTAGGGGCTATACTACCCCAAATTGTTATAGGTTATCTACGAGCCCTAACCCTAAACCCTACGCTCCAATAAGATTAAAGGAAATCTGCGCTACTCGGCTAAATCACAAAACGTCACAGAGCCGGCCTCGTAGAGGTTCGTAATGCCGCCTCGGCTCTCGATCGCCTACCCGAACCTCAAAAAATCCACCGCTTTCAGGACTTGTCTTAAAAAATCATAATCGTTCAAGAGGAGCCTTCCCTGAAAAGGTAGGTTGCTTAGGGTCTAGGTATATCCTATAGTGCCTCAAAATCAGGGTCAGGTCTATACAGTCGGAAGCCGCAGCCGTGGAGTTTTTTTGCTTCGCTTTTGACCTGCATGCGGCATCCCCAACTCCTTGCATCACGAGTAAGAGCCCTTGCCAAATAATCCTGCAGTCCGAGGCGCGCAGTCCGTACATGGCCGACAAGCTGAGATGGGCGGCTCGGGCAAGTTTGAGTCAGGTTACTATAGGGGCCTAATGATTACCAATACTATGTTAGGGGTTCCTAGTTATATTTATAGTATAATGGGCCCCCAAACCCTATTCCAATTATTGAGGCCCCTATTCTACGCTCTGAACCCTTAACCCTGGACTCTGAATCCTATGCCTTGAACCCCTCCAGCACCCCATGTATTTCTCTCTGCTAGCCACGGGTGGAAGCCGGAGCCTGCTAAAGACTGACTACAAAGTGGCCTCAAAATAATTGGAACAGGGTTTTGGGGCCCAGTATATTTTGCATATAAAACGGAGCCCCTAACATAGTTTTGGTAATTACGAGTGGAGCCGACTGAATGTAGAACATGGGCTCGCCAGGTGGTCATGCGACTCTGTGCTGGAAGGAAGAACCCCACCAGAGGAGCTCAGAAGAGAGTCAGCACCGGCAAAAAAGCTCAACGTTGGTGGAGGACACTGCTGTCAAACACCATCCACAACAAGCTAGGCTACCAATCTCACCCGAACTCCCCCAAAAAACCCTCGATGGAGCCCCGAAAGCCTCAAATCTCAAGGAGGATAGAAACATGCGTCAGGATGCCATCACATAGGTCCGATGCGAAGTCTCTGACTGATCTCTATTGGCAAGATACGATCAGGCTTTACACTTCTCTCTTGCAGATGTTCGGGCAGTTGACTCAAGATGCGCGCATCCTTGGCTAACCATTGATATTGGAGGAGCTAAGGAGCCAGGGATGATGATAATCCCCATTAAATAAGGAGCTAAAGAGCCAAGGGAACCCAAAACCACAGGTTAGTTGGTGTAGGGACTCGCGAGGGCCAACTCCGGATGCTGACGTTTTCCTCCAAGCAGCGACGAGACTGGTCGGAAGGAACGGCGGAGGGCTAGCTCTGACAAGTCCGCCGCAAGCCCAAGTCGTGACTCCCTAACCAATATATTAAGGGACCACCATAACTAGGTTAAGTTTTGGGGTTTCTTATAATATAGATATTGGGACTGTGAAGTGAAGGGTTCAGGCGTTTAGGGCTTTGGGCTGATAGGGTTTGGGCTAAACCCCTGAATCCTACACGGTTTAGGGTTTGGGGGTTCAAGCTCCGGCGTTTTTTTGGCTGCCCTCACTCGTAGAAGAGGCCGAGTCCAGGTAGGAGAGGACGACAGCGCGAACTTCGGGCCTTTTTGGGAGAAGGCTTGGCGGTTTAAGGCTTGAGGCCTTTAGGGCTTGTGTTTAAGTAGGATTTTGCATGTAGGGGTTGAGGGTTTACTGGAGGTTTCGGGCCGGTTTAAGGTTTTTACTCTCACAGTCGGATTCGCCAGATGAGGCTCGGTGATCTATGGTGAGATAATACAGGAAACGAGACACTTAATTAAGACTTGGGCTTTGGGTGATTATCTTCTCTTCTTGGACTTACGAAAGAATCAGGTTCCCAAGCATCGAAGCTCCCATGTTCTTGTCATTCACGACAGCTACACCTATGCCAAATCATAGCACTATGAAAAGTGTGTTGATCTGTTAACCGTTCTGATGGGCGCCGCAGGTCGATTGGACGTGCGGAACGACCACGATAGGAAGTCTTGGCACAACAAGACGAGAGGCTTGGTCTTGTGTGTGTGTGTGTGTTCGCATGGAGATCCGAATCTCACCACACACACGCATCCTCTACCCTAACTCCTAGACCTCTAAACCCTAAACCCCAAACCCCTCAACCCCTAAGCCCTAAACCCTAAACCCTGAACCCTAAACCCTAAACCCCTAACCCCTAGACCCTCAAAAGCCCAACCCATTAAGGGCAATGCCGCAAACCTTCAAGCCTGCTCCCCGGCTTCGGACCCAGACTTTTCATGTCCCAAACCATCGAACCGCAAAACTCTTAAATGCTAAAGCCAGCAGCATGGCTATACTGTATGGCCTTAAAGATTAGAATATAGGGCTTTGGGCCCCATTATGCTATAATTTTATTAGGAACCCCAAAATAGTATGGGTAATTGTTTGGGCCCCTTGTAGGATGCATGGAGGCTGCCCATGAGGGCCAGACTGACCGAGGCCCTTGTAGGCCAAAAGCTCCTGTGCTAAGCTTAGGATCGTGGGTTTAGGGCGAGGAGTTCAAGGGTTTATAGTATTGAGGGCTTCAGCCCAAAGATCACAGTGGATCTAGGGATTCGGGTTGAGACTTTTATATTTTGGGATTGCTGTGTGTGGTTTAGCAATTCGTGGGCTTACCGATGGCTTTCGCCTGCATATAGAAGTAGTCATGTCCCACACCTCTCCGTTCAGGAGGTAAAGGGCTGCGGATTCGCTCCTCTGTTGACCCTCAACCGTACTAGTCGTATCGCCCCCAAGTACAAGAGCCAGAGCAGGAGCAAGAGTAGAAGCAAGAGCAAGAGCAAGAACAGTGACCAGAACAGTGCGCAGCAGGAGCAAGAACCCACGGAGCAAGAGCAGGAGCAAGATCCCTCAGGGTGCAGCAGAGATAAGATTCGAATCTTTGTGGGGGCGGCCGTTCAATTAATAGTAGAGGGCTTGTTGTTGAAATGATAAAGAGGGACCTAAGGAGCATTTCCCTGTGATTCTGCAGACTCCTGTAGCACAGTCCATAGCGGTGATCCCATCCAACGAACGCAGACACCCAAATGCTGCTGTGGAAGCCGAGTGAGTAATTGCTAAGTTTTAAGTTTCTCTTTCCTCAACCAGAGCCTAAACCCAAAGCTTCAACTCTGAAAGTAAAGTCTGTCCTCCCGCGCCTAAGCCTCGAACGCCCTGGTCCAGAATATTCCTCTGCCCACCAGCCAAAAGCATCTTCACATAGCTCCCTAGGCCTTGTTGAAAAGACTGACGGAACCCTGCAACCTTGAACCACCAAGCCACCACCAACCTTGAAAGAGGCAAAACCCTCACCCGGACACCCTCCCAAATACCGAGTGCGTCAACCCCGGGTCCCAAGTACCCACTCCCTAAACCCCGAGTCCCCACATCCCTAATCCCTAGAGTCAGGTGGGTGGTTGTCAAAAGAATGGTCCCTTTTTGGGTCCCTAATATAGTACGGCACCTAATATTTAGGTACCCAAAAAGGTACCATAATTTTGACAACCACCCAAATATCTCAGAGTCTTCGTACCGTGATACTGCTACACGACAGTCTCCCCCTATAACGCTGAATCAAACACCCTCATCCCCTAAACCCCGACAATACAGTAGAAACCCAAAAGTTTGAAACCCAATAGCCTCGATCCTTAAGAGCAATTTATATATAAATATAAAGAATCCTCGCGCCCCTTTCGGCCTTTATCCGGTTTCCAACTTTTATGGGGTTTACTGTACCCTATACCTCTAGAGACACATCGGATGCTCCTCGGGTAATCTGCGGATCTCCGTCGCCAGGCCCTCACAGGCAAGTGGCATACTGGCCAGGGCCTCTGGTTTCAGAGTTTAGAATAGGGTTCCTCGGGTTCCTTTGAAAGGGGTCTATAAGGGGATCCATTAGGGTACTGCCTTTGGTTTCAGAGTTTTGTTTCAGAGTTTTAGGTTTGGGGTTCCAGTTCCCCCTTTTTTCAGAGTTTGAGGGTTTGGGGTGTCAAGGAGGGGCCGGGGGCTCTTAAATCTAGGCGTATACACGAGTCCCTGAAAAATCGATTCTAAATGTTCAAATTTTCGACGCTCACACTCGGACAATCCAGGCGAGGCATATGGTTCGGAGACTGACGAGTGAGACGATTCTGAGGAAGTGGTCAGGACGGGAAGCAACGAATGTCATGGACAACACATAAAGAAAGTAACTGTACCTTGTCGGACTGCTTTCTACCCTCATGAAGCAACAAAGTATCTGTCAGGTGTGGAAGCGTGTTGCGGTGCTTGAGTTTTGAGGCGCTAAGCTTTGGAGTGTAGACTCAAGGGAGGAACAGGAACTCGAGCACTTAGGGTTTACCCATAGGCCCCAAAGTAGTTCCTTTTTGGGATTACCTTATAGGATTCTATATATGAACCCCAAAACGGAACTACTTTGGGGCCTATGGGTAGTGGGTAGTTCGGGACTCGGGGGCGCACGCTGCGTACTCCCAGGCTCCGGATACTAGCCGGGCCAAGGCTTCCTCCCTTGCTGCTACGAGTCGTACCCCAAAGCCTGTTTTTTTTTTTTGAGCTCCTTTTCTCCCATCCCTTGCGGTCTGCGAAGAGGCTACAAAGCCTGTTTAGGGTTTAGGGGTTAGGGTTTGCTGCTCTCATTATTCCTATTTCCGGAGCTACTGAACCAAATGCAGAACCCTGAGGCGATGATAGGGTTTACTTACCTTCGGTTAGTAGGGAATGGAGGAATGGGGTACAATGATAACTACTATTACTACCATTCTGCCATTCCCTACTAACCGAAGGTAAGTTTAGGGTTTAGGGAGCCTTACTGTCAAGTCTCCCTGCGGTCGTTCCACAAACCTTCAGTCGCCACAAAGCCCGATCCTTTTTGAAACTGGGCCCCACTCCTGAACCCCAAACTGACTCGACACTGTAATCCCATGCAACGTGCTTCGCGTCGAAAGGGAGGCTGGGGTCCGGTCTGGCAGGGGGTCGATGTGCGACCGGATTGTGAAGACCAAATACCTGTGCAATAGTTCATAGGTCATGTAAAATATGTGTATACAAGTGAATGTGTGTATGTATATATATATATATATGTATGGGTGGTTGTCAAAATGATGGTCTCTTGAACTTATTATAATATGACACCAATTATTTGTGGTACCAAAAAGGGACCCTAGTTTTGACAACCACCCATATGTATGATTATGTATGTATGTGTATACATGTTAGAAATGAACGTTTTATGCAAACTCAGTATACATATATGCATACATGAAAAAAACGATATCTATCGATCAATCCATCCATGCATCTATCTACCTATCTCCTGAACTTTGCGAGCTTCAGGTCTAGCAGGCTTAGGATTTAGGGGTTGGGTGTATTTGAGGGTCAGGGGAGGGTGGTACACTAGTTTCACAGTGGGCCTGAGAAATCGCGAGCGTGTCTAGGGTGAAGATCCCATGACTTTCTGCTTGATTACTGCTCTTGCCCTTCGCCTGCACCACCCGAAATGGGGTTTAGGGTCTGAAGGGTTTAGGGTGTCGGAAAGCCAATTAAATACTTTACTGACATTCACACAGCCACAGACATAGCGTTGGGCCCCGTTTGAACATTTGTCGATTGACGCGTCGTGGAGCCGTTGACGAAGGTTTCGGGGGCCTGAGGTCCGAAACAGATATCTGGTTTCCCGAAGAACCTACATTTTTAAGGACTTATGTAAAGAAATCATAAGGAACCCTAAAAAGGTAGGTTATTCAGGGTTAAGGTAGGGTTGAGGGTATGATATCTTCAGGATCTCTAAACCCTATAAACCCCTAACCTTTCCTATGATCTTCGGAGCATCTTCAGGGCACTCGCTGTTGATGGGAAGGCGGCGCAGCGTCTCATACTCAACCTGCGGATTTCGGGTTTAGGGTTTAGGGTGCAGATTGACACAGCAATGTAAAGTTCAAGCTGGAGGGCCCCATGAACAAAATGGTTGGGGGGGTTTCTCTGTGGGGATTTGGTGTTCAGGGCTTCCAGATGTGGGGATACATGTCTGGGATGTGCATGTGCAGAATAGATCTGTAGGGTATGACAGACACTCGACAGGGCCGTCTGGAAACAGTAACAGGAAGCTGCGTACGAGTAACACGTAAAAACTGCGCAAAAAATACCAAAAAACAGATCGCAAACTAAGAGCCCACCTAGCCCCGCGCAACTTGGCACACCCTTGGAAAAGCTCGTTATCTGCCTTCTTTTTGCAGCAGGCTTCTCTCGCCCGGATCATCTGCTCCCTTTTTGCAGCAGGCCTCGTTGTCCAGCAGCCCGGTCCGAGCGAGTCGTCTTTACGCTTGCTGAATACAAGGAGAACACTCGCCCACAATTGCAATGACATAATCTATGTTACCATCATCTGCTCCCTAAACCTTGAACCCTAAACTGCAGACGTGCGATTCAAGACCCAAGCTCGGAATTGAAACCTAGGGAAACAAGGCCCGCTCTTTTGATTGGGGTTCCCGTGCCCTTAACTCAAGGTAGTTTGCTGCTTCGTTTTGACATGACAGATCCTCAGAGGTGTCAGACAACCCCAAACCTTACTCCCAAAAACCAGGGCCCAAAACTGCCCCGACCTTGAGAAAGACGCGCGCCAGGATAGCTTCCGGAGTCATGCTAGGCTCCTCCCATCAAGCGATCGTGGGGATGTGATGGCGGGCCCGGAACGTCCGGCTTGGTTGTTCTATGGCGCTTTCCACTGCAAAGCATCACTACGTTTGAAAGCACCAAGGTTTGTCGTTTTCAAAGCTAGCTGAAACCCAAACTCGTCCTCCTCTTCGCTCCATTCCGCGACGGCGAAGTTGGCCCGCCACAACTGAGGGAGAGGGAGTATTCTTCTCCGTCTGCCATTATTAGGGTTTAGGGTTTAGCAGTGTCCGGCTTGTCCGGTATTCCCGAATGAAAATTGGGAAGGGCTCGGGAGAGTTGCAGCCGTAGGTGAGTCGTCCGGAAGCTGTACGGTTTGGGGTTTAGGGTTGCTGCCAGAGCAGGAGCTACTGCCAAGTGGGAAGAAGGACACAGCGTCACGAAGCCCAAAAAAGCCTTGTTCAAGGGTATCCCTACCGTAATTATTGGGCTTCCTCAAAACAGATCTTCATGGGATATCCTGACTTTTGCTTCTGCGCCTTTCAAATATATTTTGGGGGCCCTTCGAACAACCGGAATCCTCCACCCCGAAACCCGAAACGCTCAAATCCTTCAGCCGCAAAGCCATAATAGGGGCTTCAAGAGGTGGGATGAAGGTAGGTAGGATGAAGGATCCCTTATTTAAGGGCTCTTAATTGGGAATATCCCACCTACCTTTATCCCACCTTTGGAGCCCTTTGACACAATAGACCCTAAACCCTACCCCAAACCCCACACCCCAAGCCCCGAGCCCTAAGCTCCTAAACCCCTATAGATACCTTCCCTTTAAAGGAACCTAAACCTAAACCCCTATAGATCCCTTAAAGGAACCCCTGTAGTACCCTTTAAAGGAGGACCAGGCCGGCTTCCGGAGCGAGGCGAAGACGCGGCCTCGGGAGAACAAGGGAAGGCTGGCGGGCTCCGCATCTGGCGTCTAGGGTTCTGGGTTTATAGGGTTTCCCAGAGGGCCCAATACCCCTTGTTTAAGGATTTTGGCTTAAAATATATATGGTTTTCATATTATGGTTGAAGGTATATTCCTTAATTAAGGGGTATTGGGCTCTCTGGGTTAGGGGTTAAAGGCTTAGGGGTTTAGGGGTTTAGGGTTTCGGCGCTCACACTCGGACAATCCAGGCGAGGCATATGGTTCGGACGTCTGCTGAGTGAAACGACACTCTAGGGAGCTCACAATCACCTATAACAACAAGTCTGCAACAAATAAACTGACTGTACTCATCTGAGGACGTCACCCCCCTCTCAAGATTCCGCCAGATTTAGGATTTAGGGGTTTAGAGGTTTAGGGCTTAGGGGCTTACGGGTTTAGGGTTGAGGGTTTAGGGCTTAGGGTTGAGGGTTGAGGGGTTTAGGGTTTTGCTTTGCCTCCCGCCTGGCTAGGACGAACCTGCGATGCAGGGTCAATATCTGGCTCACTTCGACTCAGCCTGTATAGAACTCGTGAGCCAGAAATTCAGAGCATTTCCTTGTTGACGGAAGCTTTACCTATGTCTCCGATGCGAACATACTGTACTGCCAGCGGGCAGACAAGCCGAAACAATCCTGGTCAGCTAGGCTTCTATCCTCTGTCTCTCCCTCTCTGTCTCTCGCACATCCACGGGACATTGACTTGACATTGCTACCATATCCTATACTGAACTTAGAACCCTAGCAAAATATTAGTTTTAGCTGTTTCTTAAGGATTATAATAACAAAAAATTCTAAGTACCCCTAAGTTATCTCAAAGCATGTGAGCCCAGAGTGGAAATCCAGTCAAAGGAAGCTCCTCGTAGCTGGCCCTGCGCTAACCCTAGGCCCTTAACCCTAAATCCCAAAAACCTACACCCTAAACTCTAAATTCAGGCCCATTATTGCCACTGCCGGATACCCCCCCAAACCCTATACCCTAAGCCCTAAACCCCCAAACCTGAGCTGAGGGCTCGGCCCATACTGGCGTGGAGGTCTTCCGCGTAGTGCGGCACGGGCCCGTGCAGGTCCATCATGGGCTGGCATTCGGTTTAGGGTTTAGGGATGTGAGGTTTAGGGATTTGGGGTTTAGGGTTTAGCGGTTTGGGGTTTAGCGGTTTGTTTAGGGTTTGGGGTTTAGTGTGTTCAAGGGTTAAGGGTTAATGGATTTGGGGTTTAGGGTTTTGGGGTTTAGGGCTTTGTGGTATAGGGTTTTGGTTTTAGGGTTTGTTGGGTACTGCCCAAATACGGTAACAGTCTATGATGGGCCTACTATAAAAGGCGCAATATAGCGGGCACTACCCAAGGCATTCGTGAAGAGTATTGAACGGGTCGTTGCAAGGGTCCAGGGTGTCGTAGTTTCGGGTTTAGGGTTTGGAAACTTAATTGGGAGTTTCCGAAAAAAGGGGTACCCTAATATAGTACCCTAAGTAGTAGGATCCTTATTATAAGGATCCCAAAATAAGGTCCCCTAATTTCCGGAAACTCCCAATTTACGCTCTCACAACTCAGACAAGCTAGGCGAGGTTCAAGGTTCCATTGGTGCAGGTTTAGTAATTTAGGTTGGGTACTGCCCCCATACAGTAACAGTCTATAGTAGGGCTACCATAAAGGCCTAAATATATCCATATTATGAATATTCTCCAACTGTTACCGAGTGGGGGCAGTACCCAAAATTTAGGTTTTGGGTTTCCGGGGGTCGTGTTAAGAGGGTCCCGATCCTCCCGGGTTCTCATGTGCTGGGCCCCCCCACGCAGGGAAAGCAACTTCTTCAGAACGACCCCGTAGATATCAGGGTCTAGGGTGCTGTACTGAGTTGCCCAGGCTCAATAGGAGATTAGGATGACCAAGCTAGTTCAGATCTTCTGTGGTGCTCCATGCTTCTGTTGATGATATAAATCCTGCATTACCTTAAGGACCCTAAACTATGGGAATAGTGGTATATTCCTTATTATGGGTCATGCAGGAGTTTTATCATCAACCCTTACACCCTTTTTTCTCCACCACTTCACACACGCTTGGCCGATTTCAAGTCGTTTCGATCTCCCCGCCCGGGGCTCTGATCAAAGGTTTGTGAGCATTATGCTTGGGGTTGTTTCACTGGAAACATCTATAGACGAAGGAACTGTCACGACTAATCCCCAAATACCAGCGCCACCATCAAAACCAATGCGACCACGAGATTTCTACCAGGTACCACTCAGGTCAGACATGCAGCAGCAACAACAACACTGATAACGACAACGACAACGACGACGGCAAAGACGTCGTTGTTGTCACTGTCGCTGTCGCGGTCGTGGTCGCGGTCGTTGCTGTCGTTGTCGTTGTTGTGGTCGTGGTTGTGGTTGTGGTTGTGGTTGTGGTTGTGGTTGTGGTTGTGGTTGTGGTGGTGGTGGTGGTGGTGGTGGTGGTGGTGGTGGTGGTGGTGGTGGTGGTGGTGGTGGTGGTGGTGGTGGTGGTGGTGGTGGCGATGGTGATGGTGGTGGTGGTGTTGGTGGTGGTGTGGGTGGTGGTTGTCGTCGTCGTTGTATATTGCCTAATGTTGTTGTTGCTGCTGTTGCTGTTGTTAACCACAACCACACCGACAATGTCAACGGCAAGATTCGCTACTACAACACAAGCAAAACCAGAACCAGAAACACAACGACAAACTCCTGCTATTGCGACTGCTACTGCTACTGCTGCTGCTAGTGCTGCTGCTGCTGCTGCATATACTTCTGCCGCAGTACATGTTGCTTCTGCAATACGCCGATGCCTCGAAAACTCCAATGGTGGTGTTGTTTTTCGGTCGAGGGGTGCTTCGGCATCACGCGCCGTACGGACGGGGAGCCTTGAACAAAGGCTGCATAGGATGAAGCAAGCTTTGCTTGCCATCCGATGTACTGAACTGTGCAGCATGTGACAAGCTTCGTGTTTGTGCACAGAATGTGGTACTGTACGCCGTCTTGGAGAGTAGTCTGAATACCAGTTATTATACGGTGAAATGCATCGATTCTGGGCTTGCCATTGGGCACAGAATGGCATCCTGGTCAGTTGCTAACAAAGCGCGCTCTGGGCGGTGGTTAGGTAAGGCCCTCATCCACTAATGAGTCACTAATGGTGACCAGACAGGGATTTCGTAACTAACTTGACGTCTGTCTTGTGTTCCTTTGATTGCACAGGGGCCTAACCAAACCCAAGTAGTGAGTTGACGAAGGCATTTGGGAACTGCGTCATTCCAGCCATCGCCTGGCCGCCAGAGGCGTTGAATCTTGAAATGTTGAAAGTTGAAAGAAACTCGGCCTGCTAGCTGTCGAGTTGCTGCGTTCGTCACCAGTGCCCCTGAAGGAACGCTTTGGTGGGAGAAGACGCCCAATGAAACCGATGGAGCTGGAACTGCAAAAAACAAGACTCCCGGTATCCCAAATTGCCTGTGTGACTGCTGTTATTGCTGATCTCTTGAGTTGCTGTGTTTAACCGTTCACTATAAAGCTCAAGCAACAGACACCAGCTTTGCAGTTTGACTGAAACCTTGGAGCTTAGACTAAAATTCAACTCACACCTGAAAACCCGGCTTTGAACTACCCACCAGTCTTGTGCAGCATCCCGCTGAACTCGACAGCTTGCGGTACACGCCTTTGGCCATCCGCCCTCACTGGCGGCTGCAGCAAGATTCACACACTTAAATTCGCACCCGGGAGTAAACCCTAAACCCAAAACCCAAAACCCTCCAAAACCCAAAACCATCCCAAAACCCTAAACCCTAAGTCGAAGGCTTGAGGGGTGGCCCCCAAATCTGAACTCCATACAGCCCGCAAGCATTAATTCCTGAACGGGAGTCTGCACCCAAAGCCCCAAATCCTGAACCCAAACACCCTTAAAAACACTCGCACGCACACACACACACACACACACACACACACACACACACGGACCCTAAATCCTGAACCCCAAACCCATATAGAACTTTAAGAAGACAGCCTAGGACTTCAAGTGGGTTCAGGGTTTAGGGCTTCGGCCTGCATGAAGCTTTACGGAAATCAGGGTTTGGGGCTGCTGCCTGCTGCAGTGCAAGTAATGACGCCAAGGGCTGCAGCCAACGGAGACAAGAGGCTTCCACACAATGCAGCCGGTGGTTTTGAACCACCAACGAAGCTGCCAGCTGCAGGCACTGCATATGGCAGTCTCTTTCGGAAATTAATCTCCAGAAAACGAGCCGATTCATACCTCTAGATTCCACATCCTCTACCCGAGGCACCTGTGCCTTGCCTGCTTCAAAATTTCTTCCATCAACGAGATAGCTTCTGCTTCGAACGTGGGCCGCCCTTGTTGGGCGCTTGGAGTCGCGGGTGCTGCGGCCAATGTTTAAGACCGTCGCTTACAAGCTTGAGCCCTACGACTGGACCAAACTTCTCGTCGGCGCAAGAAGAGGGGCATAACCCAGAACACATGTAATGTCGACCCTGAACCCTAATGAAACCCCTTCCCCCCCGGGAAGACAAGGCTAAGGCAAGGGTGGGTTTCAACACGCACACTCGCACATGCAGGCATGGGTTCAGGCACGGGGGCTTTGGACGTATGCTTGTAGGGTTCAGAGTTCAGCGTTCCTGAGTTTAGTGTTTCAGCCCAAGATGCATTCAACTTCCCCCACCCTGAACTAATTAGCCTAAACCATAAACGTTAAAAGTACTAAACCTGGAGACCCCAAGCCCGGGAGCTTACCGATTCTGCGGGGTTCTATATCCAAACACGTATTCTCCAACTCCTGCCACACCCTCCGCGCTTGAAGGGCGTTGATCATCAGCTCGGATTTTTCGTCAAAGCCCTGGAGGAGGATTGGGGTCGAATCTTCAAGGCGACTCTTTAGGGTGTCGGGTTTCGGCGCTCACACTCGGACTACCCAGGCGAGGCATATGGATCGGAGTCTGCTGAGTGAAACATCACTAGGAGGAGGGGTTCAGGGTTTAGGGTTCAGGGATGTTTAGGGTTTAGGGCTCTTAAGGGTTTAGGATTCAGGATCGAAACTTCAAGGCAAGGATTAGCCGTTACGGCCAGGGTTGAGTAGGGTTGGGGTGGGATGTGGGAGTTTCCGAAAATAGGGGACCGACCCTGATATGGTACCCTCAATGATGAGATCCTTATTATGGATTATGAGGACCCAAAGTAAGGTACCCACAATTTTCACAAACTCCCATGTAGACCCGGGCTAAGCAAGTCGACCGGGGGTTTTAGGTTTCCCTACGGATCAGAATAGCCCAAAAGCCTCATATAGTATGGTCTTTGGGCCCAACAGCCTTAATATATGAGCCCTTAGATCCCCAGGGTTTTAGGGTGTTGAATGAAGCACCTGAGCATCGAGGCCTTACAACGCAAGGGGAAGGAGAGCACACAAGGCTTCAGGATTTTGGGAATAGATGCCCTTGTAGAATCCAGCTCGATGCGAATACTTCTCTAAATTCGGGTCCCGCTTTATGTCCCCTTGATAAAAAAACAGGACCCGAAAAGGAACCCTAATTTAGAGGGCTATCCTTGTAGTGTCCTTATGGAAACCCTCTAGGAACCCTTATACAGTAGATGCCTTTACGGGACCCTACAAGGACCTGAATTTAGAGAGCTACCGGGGATCCTAATAATTATAATACCCTAAATAATAGGATCCTTATTATAAGGGCCCCAAAATAAGGTACTCCTAATTTTCGGAAACTCCCATCTGAAGACTCGCGCGTCGAATCTAAGCCCCAAGGCCTACTCTAAACCACTCTTCGCCCGGCCCGCGCCGGCCTCTGAAGTTTGTTGACCCTCGGCGAGGGTTTAGGGTTTAGGGTTACGCAGTAACAAGAATACTTTACGACTCAACGTGACGGCAGCCTCACCGTGCAACAACCGCTTCAAGGACCCCACACGGTTTAGGGTTTAGGCGGGCATGGGATGGCCGGAATTTGTCTAGGAATCTGGTTGCCATCAAGACTGTTGGCACTGCCATGTAACAGATCGCGTGACATGCCCATCGATGACTTCATTTCTTGTATACTTGTGGTACGCCTGCAGATACAAAACGACGGCTTGCCCGGGCTGTGCGTGATACTTACCTTTGGTTAGTAGGGAATGGAAGAATGGTAGTAATAGTAGCTATAGTTGTAGCTATAGTTGTACCCCATTAGCCATTCCTCCATTCCCTACTAACGCAAGGTAAGGATACCGGGAGCTTAGGAAACTCGGAATTGTGGCAATTCTGAGTCTGAGCGAGGAGGAGCCCATCTAGCATTGGACGGTGGTTGTACCCCCCGCGGTCTTTCTTGGAAGCACCAAATCATGAACCCGAAATAGCTTCTGGTAGATTCTGGTATGACAGCTCAAGCAACAGGCTAGCTGCAAACGAATCAGGGGAGTTGTATCATTGGCGGCCGCACCACATGTTTCCAGCAGAGTTCTGAGCTTTGGTTGCGCTAACGTTCGAAGACTAAATCTTAAACAAGAATCGAAACCAACAGCTGAAGCTGCAAAACCTCATCCGCACCCTTAGTAAACCCTAAAAGCCCCTATTCCACCGTAATCAACACAGCATGCAAGACTGAACCTTCACATCACTCGTGTGCCAAAGCTCTTCCCATGAAGTCTCTTGAGCTCAGCCCGAATTGCCATGGAATCGACGGCCCGCGCGTTGCCTGCAAGATAAAACTAGGAATTTGTCAGTTCATCGTTCAGGTCAGGGACTAAGGCTTGAGGGTTTAGGGACGTTTTCACTCAGACGTTAACTAGGCCCTGTGCTTGAGGAATGAAACAGTAAGTGGGTACGACTATCGTAAACAGACGTGCAACTTGCCTTCACACAACAGACCCTTGAAAAGTGCGGGAATGTCAAGCTCAGCTGGTAGGATTTGGCACGAAGACATAGACCCCGAGCTCTGAATTATCGTTTGACTTCCTGCCCCATACGAGGGTTTGGCACATCCTGTCCAAGACAGACCGGAGAATGAAAGATGGCTTGCAACATCACGAGCGGAGTCTAGACGGCTTTGTGATTCGCGTTTCTTCGTGTTGCAGCATCGCTGCATAGGTCTTTAGCAGCTTTACCAGGATCCCTTTGCTAAGAGAGGCCCGTGGAGCAAGCTAGGCATAAACCGCGGTGTGCTGACGCCGAAAAAGGCTGTTGGAGGATTCGTGGTGGCAGCTGGCGAGGCGGCAGTGGCAGCGGCAGTGGCAGCAGCAGAAGCAGCAGCAGCAGGGATCTAGAGAGCATACCAACACATCAAGAGATGTCCGATAAGCTCGATGTGTTCGGCATCTTCACCGCAACTCTCTGCCGGCCTTTGCAGCGTAAGATCCCATCAATAAACTCGTCGAGAGTAACCTGCCAAGCGACGATCATGAAGCAAACACTTCGACAGCAGTTGCCAAACTATTAACTAACTTATAGTCCAAGGGCCTTTGCAAAGCAGCGCCGAAACGACAATCTTGGCAGATGTGAACAAGCCCATCCAGGGCATTAGGTCAGAAACGCAGTACCATCCAGCAGAAAGACACAGAGATGAACAATTTCTGTGCCTCTCCGTCACCATTATCTATGATGTGGAAGAAAACGGACGTCTCCTGTCGGTGCAGCAGATGAGGTTGGCCTTCGAAGCCTTCCTGATCTTTCTTCAGCCATGGTCCCCGTGGTCTAATAGCGAAAATCCCTAGGCCCTAGATCCAAGCACTGCAAGATCGAAGGTCGGGTCGGTTTATCCTGCACGTCCAAGTCGAGGGTATTGAAATATGCAGCAACCTGGCAGCTCAAGCGCTTCAGGCGTGTTTGTGTGTAAGCTTTCCGCTTTGTGGTTTCAAGATCGAATAAAGTGGTGTTGTGAATCCAGGCTCCCGGGTTTGCGGTTGTCAGTTGCAGCATGCGGGAGCCTGCAAAGGTGTCCGAGGCAGCAGGTTGGTGCTGTCAAAGGATACAAAAGATGCACTCATGGGCTCAGGTTCAGGGTCGGCGATGCAGTTGTCAATAGAATAGAATCTGAAGGGCTTTTTGGCGCTAGAGCTTCTACCCTGAGTAAGGCTTCTGTGCAACAGGCTTACAGGGTTCCTCGGAAGCTTGAAGTTTCACACCGGAGAAATTTTCAGAGTCGAGCCTGATCGGGGAATACAGAAGACTACACAGGATGCTGCGACATCTGGGAAATGGAACACTTGGACCAACAAGTCTTTGAAAAGCTTGACAGAAAACGGACCTGGGTCCAAACGATTCGAGCAAAGCACAACATGCAGGGGTATGACACACCACAGGTCATATCGGTTTGCTTTGCACAACTCGTTCTGAGACGTATTCATGTATGAGTTCGTTTGGAATGCAGAAAGTCAACTGAGAGCTGAAACTGCTGCACAGACCCCCACAAAAACTCTAGAGTGCAAGGACCCGCGGCTCCGCGATCACTCGCTACAAGGATCTGGAAGGCTTGAGGCAGGCAGTGCTCTCACTATGACTCTGGCAGGCTCAATCAGAAGGAGCTTGGTGTTTGATTGTCCCTAAACCCTCAGCCTACCGAAACCATAAACTCAAACTTAACGTCTATGAAGTTTATGGTTTAGGAATCAGAATGTGAACCTCGGGGTAACCTAGCAAATTGAAATCTTGAACCTTTGTAGCTTCGATCGTTTAAGGCTTGGGATTTGGGCCTCAAACCCAAACTGCAAAACCTAAGCCGTAGCAAAAGCCTTCGGATGGCTGAGGATCTCTTCCAACCGCTCCTCCGTGATCATTCCGTCGCCTGGGCTTGGCTTCGGAGTTTAGGGTTTAGGGTGGGCTTGGGGTTTTGGGGTTTGAAGCCTAGGCATGTGGGAGTTTCCGAAAACTCGGGGTACCTTATTTGGGGGTCCTTACAATAAGGATCCTACTATTTAAGGTACTCTGCTAGGGTCCCCTTTTTTCGTAAACTACCAATAACTACCGTGTTATGTCAAGGATTTTGTCGACTTTGACGTTGGGTTGCAAATGACGTGCCAAGTCCATCTCGGCCAACCCCTCCTCCCGCCCCGAGACATTTAAGTCTCAAACATTCTCAAACTCAAACCCACTAAGTTAAACCCTTGAGCCCTAAACCTAAACCCGTAGAGCTTGAGATTCCGGAAAGGTGCCGCCGTGGCTTTGGCTTGGAGATCAGGATTCAGGCTGGGAGTCAAAGTTTTACCCAAATTCAGCATGATGTAAGAACCTGATTAAGAAACCTTGCGGCTTTATTACGGTTTCTGCAAAAATGAAACATACTGTTTTGGCGTTATAGGCCCAGGGTTCTTAATCAAGTTCCTACACTACCCTGCCCTGAACCCGGGGTGAAAAACCCAGACCAGACTCCTCACCATGACCTTCGCAGTGCAAGCCGTGTTGCCAGTCCTGTCGATTGCTTTAAATACGGCCTGCACAGGGCATGCTTCTACCCTGCCCCCTTCTTGTTGGGATGGCTCCCAGCCCCTCAACCCGCAGCCCTAAATCCGCAACAGCCGGCCCTGAAAGAGCCCCCAATCGAAGCACTACCGGCCTCTAGTCTTTCAACATACTCGGCTTTTTTGCGCAGTCTCTCCACGACCAAGTTTTCCTGGACGTTGGGAGATTTCGGGTCGTCAGGTTTGAGGTATAGGGCCGTTCGTATGAAGGACAGTGAAAGGGTAGTGGCGATTGACACGGATGTCAAAAAAGGGCAAGACAGAATCTCCGCCAAGCCTCATGCCTCACCTTTAGGCGCGCCTAAGAGCAAAGTACTGCAAGTTTGGGTTCCGACTGCTTGGATTTGTGTATACGTCAAGCCTCCATGGCGCATCTTGCAACGCCTTTCACATTCAGGGCGTTGATTTTTTGGCGTCTAACTGCTATTACTCCAGTGCCCCACTGTGCACCTGCAGAATCTTAGCCGCCAAACACGGTACTTACTTGCAGCAAGTAGGAACGTTTATCAAAATGGGGGAGTGCTATGGATCCTCATAGTGTTTTCACGCCAGGCTCGCAAATCATCCCCAACATGTTCAGCAGCATTGACAATTTGTGCGACTTCTGGCTAAGGTCCAATGGGTTCCGTGGGTGGGCTTTAGGGCTTGAGGGTGTGGTTCCGGCAAATTTAGGGTTCTGCTTGTGGCTTTCAGGGTTCGCTTCAAGTTGAGTGCTTTTGGGAGTCCTATCCTGTCTCGATTCTGGTCGAGGGTGGTTCTTCTGACTGCTGCTACTTTAACTAGCTTTTCCAATTCATTCATGACTCTAGCTGTGAACTTACGCTTCCACGTTTCTGCGGTGCGTCATAGCTCGGTTCCAGTGATGGGGGTCGCCGGAAACATGCCTTCCAGCTTCACGGTGCCACTCCTACTTGAGCGGAGAAGCTGTCGCCTAACTCACAATAGTGACCCTACCCTAATTGAAGGTGTTCTGCAATGGTCTGCTTTTGAGTGGCCTTGGGTCGAATCTTACCCCAAGGCCACACTTCGAAATACAACGAAACACCGCCAACCTCCTTTGAATCAACCATGCAGGGACGGCCACGGACTTCACACTCCAACGGCCCAAGATGATACTGGTGTGCAATACTGATGCAAGTTGTTGAATAGTAGAAGCCAGAAAGTTGGAGTATGATTATCCTAACCCCTTTAAGGTAAATTATAGGGGATCCTACCACTAATGCATATTCCAACTTTCTGGAGTTCCCTTAAGAGCTACTCGACTGCAATGTTTCGGTGGGCTTCACCTCTTCCGTGCTTCTCTTGAAACCCCCGATCCTCTAACCTAGGGGCCTTAATAATTAGAATAGGGTTTGAGGTATATTATACTACAGTTGTCTTAAGGAACCCCTAAAAATAGTATGCGACTTTGTTAGGCAAAATAGTATAGGGGATTATTCAGGCCCCTATAGTAACTACCCAAGGATCGGAGTCGTTCTGAGCAGCGTCGAGGGTATCTTTCAAGAAGATCGCCTCGGATTGGGTTCAGGGTTTAGGGTTTAGGGTTTAGGGTTTGGGGCTTAGGGCAGGGATTCTGTAGTCTTGCAACTAACCTGGGAGGTTCATGGGTAGTTGTAAGGGTTCCTCTAAGGGTCCCTTTAAAAGGGATCGATATGGGTTCTACAAGGGTATAGGGTTCAGGGGTAGTTATAAGAAGGGCTTTAAGTCCCCTAATGGAGGTTACCAAAGGATTTTTTTAAGTCGGTTCTTGGGCTAGCGGGATGCTAATTTTGTGTGTTGGCATTGAAGGCGGAGAACTTGTTCAAGAAGCGTCAGACGCAAGACAGATGTCATAGAACCCAACCTGTGCTTTGAAGAAACCGCAAAGACAAAAAGCCTAATCTTTCATTCCAGTCTGGTTCCTTTAAGGAACAGGTCCAGAATAAGTTTTCAAGTATGGCACTCAAAACCCAGGATTGGTTCCAGTGAGCATGGCTTGAGTCTCTAGGTCGCTCGGGGCAGCAAAAACCTTGGCAGCTCAAAATTAACTTTGTGGAAGCCTGAAATTTCGAACAGGGTCTAAGGTATACTGTGGTACACTCAAGCTGCGGTGTTACAGCTCCAGGAAAAGGATGGATGTTGTTTTACCTCATAGGAACAGCTGAGGCTTATGCTTCGGGCGTGGACCCTCAAAAGCATGCGGCTGGGGCTAGGGATCCGAAGCCGTCCAGCAACACCGAAACTAGGGTCTTCTCGAAAAGCCTCCCGCTGAGTTGCTGTAATGACCCTTATCACTGCGAAGACCACAATCGTGATGTACAGCCTCGGTGACGCAGATTTAAGTTTTAAGGTATCGGGCTACTACCTACTACTCGTGCTGAGCCTAGACCTCTCCCTGCTACGACAACAACGACAACTACTGCTACTAATTACTGCTTTACTGCTTTGCTGCTTTTCTGCTGCTGCTACTCCTCCTCGTACAACTACCACTGAAACGACAGCTACAAACCGCAACCACTACTGCTACTACCAACGCTGCTACTGCTGCTCCTGGCTCACATTGCAACGTAATCGTTTGATCTTGGGCCAGTCCTACTTGTCACTGACGCGACGGCTCGGCAAGACTCAAAGCCACATCAAAACAGGCTCACACGAAAAACTGACGATGTTTGGGCTTTGATGGAAGACTGTCAACATGCAGGGCCCACTCCTGCGTTTCCCTGGAGCTCCAAGTGTCACCGGCTGATGGTCTGGGGTTCAAGTTAAGTACGGCAGATCAATGCCTTTGGTCAAGCTCTTCTGCTGCGTTCTTCGCGTGAGTTCGCACTCGGGTCACTAGACTAGGGGCCTGTTCTGACCAACCTCTACTTAAAGGATCATGGGACTTAGTAACTGGGGTTATAACTAAGGTAACTATACGTGTAACTACTTATAACCCCAATTAAGGTACTTATAACCTTACGTACTAAGTCCCATGATCCTTTACCTAGGTAGCCTTGTTCCCTTACTACAATCGTCGTCACCCCCGCACATGGAAATCCGAGCCGCAAGTGGTTGTTTGGGGTTTAGAGTTCTTGTCGCCTCATCTGTGGCGGGGGCATAGCAATAGCATGTAACATTGCTACATGTAAGGTTCTCTTCCATATCCGCCTACCTCAATCATCTCAAATCTTGGGCAGATATCGTTGACCACAGTGAGGGGAAAAGGAGGGACCCTTAATGGGAACCCCTACCCTATAATGGGCCAAATAATGGGTATATCATAGCTATATTCATTGTATATACCTAGGAGTCCTTATTAAGGGTCCCTCCTTTTACCCTTGGAAACTCCCAAAACCCTTAATTAAGGAATTTACCTTACGGTTCCTTAAAGGGCTCCTTAAAGGTGCAGCCGACGGGGCAAGAAGAAGATGACATATGCATGGCTCACCTTGTCCAGCACCGGCCTCACATTTGTCGGCCAATTACCTGCAAAGGCGGTTGGTTTAGGGGATTCAGGGTTTAGGGTGTAGGGTTTAGGATTTAGGGTTATGGGAGGCCAAAAACTGGGGTTTAAGATTCTTGGGGTAGGGATTCCTTAATATGAACCCTATTATGGGAGCCCTGATCCCTACTAATTACCTGCAAAGGCGGTTTTTCTGGGTATTCAGGGTTTTGGGCTTCGGGGAGTAGATGTGTAAAGTTCGGCGCCGTCAAGCTTGTCTAGGGGGCAGCGCCAGTACACTTGCATTTTGAAGTAGTAGAAGTAGCACAAGTAGTAGGAGTAGGAGCAGCAGCAGCAGCAGCAGTAGCAGTGGCGATAGCAGTAGCGATATCAGTAGGAGTACGAGTACGAGCACGAGTACGAATACGAGTACAAGTACGAGTACGAGTAGCAGTAGGAGCAGTAGTAGTAGTAGTAGTAGTAGTAGTAGTAGTAGTAGTAGTAGTAGTAGTGGTAGTGGTAGCAGCAGCAGCAGCAGCAGCAGCAGCAGGAGTAGTAGTAGTAGTAGTAGTAGTAGGAATAGGAGTAGGAGTAGGAATAGGAGTAGTAGGAGTAGCAGCTAGCAGTGCGAAGTTAGGAGAGTTAGGAGCTAGCAGTTAGGAGTAGGAGTCAGGAGTTCGCAGTTCGGAGTCCGACTTAGGAGCAGTAGTAGCACTAGTAGCATGAGTAGCCGTAAGAGCAGGAGCAGGAGCAGCAGCAGCAGCAGCGGTCGCAGTAGCAGGAGCAGCGGCAGCAGCAATAGCAGCAACAGCAGCAGCAGTCGTCGTAATGACAGTCACCCTCCGTCTACATAGGCTTTCCTCAAACGGTGCGGCGCCTGCTTGCCACTTTTATCCACTGCAACTGTGACCCCTTGTGCCAAAACTTTGCTGGCATGTCCAAGCCTGCGAACGTGATCTCGTAAAGCGTGTAAAGCGCGCGGTAGGCCTTGGATGTCCAGTGTAGAATCGACTCTCAACTCTCCGGAATATGCAGGGATGATCGTGACCATAGCGACTAGCGTCAAGGAGAAAAGCTACTTCCGCAGCTGGCAGAAAAAAGGCTCTTGGAGCTTAGCAAAAGTTGGAGTCAAATTGGTTTGTCTAGGTCAGAAAACCCAATCAGCGGAAGCACGCCGACAAAGCCTACACACACCCAGCGAGCCATATTCCTTAAATAAGGGTATTGGGCACTCTGGGCAACGGCAAAGCCACAAGAAACGGCAATTTTCTGGAGTCACGAGGCGGTCCCGTAGTGAAGCCAAATCCATTGCCGGTCTTCCAGCTCCTCGGATTCGTTCTGCGAAAACTCCTGCGAAGCTTGGTGCTTAAGGTTCGGGCTTCAGGGTGATAGGTGTGAGGCTTGCATGGACCCCCCAACTACCCTCTAACATCCCACTATTAAGGATCATAAGGGCTTTATTCAAGGGTACTCGGGGGGTCCTGGTGAGGATGCTGGTTTTGAAGTTGAGAATCTAATTAGTCTAGACATCTGAACCGGTCAGAGCCGAAGCTGCGGAGTTTCTCGCATCTTCTGGGTTCTTGTTAAGGAATGTATTTTAAGTTACCATACTAGGGATCTACAGTACACAATATGGTTTCCTTATTATGGTAACTTAAACTATGGTAGCTTAACCTAAATCCTTAAACAGGAACCCAGTCTTGACAACCTTTCACTGGCACGCTGGCTTCGGGGAAGCCCTATGAAGCTCAGAAACACACACACACACAAACACACACACACACAGTTGCAAGATGAAAAAGCATCAAGTCGAATGGCAACGCCTTTTATGCCATATCCTGGCCTAAGGACGCTGTCCACCCATGAAGCAATTGAAAGCTTGCAAGTCGGCAAAAGATCCTTTTCGAGGATTTCAGTGGCAATAGTCTCGGGGCCTTAAGATCTAGACTTTGTGCGGGTACATGGGTGGTTGTCAAAATTATGGTCCCTTTTTGGGGTCCCTATTATAATACGGCACCTAATAACCTAATAATCAGGGTACCCAGCTAGGGACCATAATTTTGACCACTGCTCACATTACAAAGTACAACCGAAAAGTCCCTGAGCCCTGCAGACACAGGATCTAGGGCTCAGGGCATAGGCTTTAGGGCATAGAGTCACAGAGTTTAAAGCCCCGTCAGTTCCATGGAACCACGTGACTCATATCTCTCTTGCTTGCTTGCTTGCTAAGGGGTCTAGGGGCTGCACGCAACCCCTTGGCCCGAAGGATATCTCTCTCTCTCTCTCTCTCTCTCTCTCTCTCTCTCTCTCTGCCTCTCTCGCGAACTCGAAATAGTTATGCTGCACAGCTGGCAAGGCCGTACCGGTATACAGCACAGCCCCAACCCACTCCCAAGACCTACAACCCATGTAATGACGCCAGAGGTCCAGTGAAAAAAACATGAACTCGAAAGCAACCCCTCCCAAACCGAAGCTCTGAAAGCCAAATGATCACCCTAATCGTTGCTAAAACCACCATCTAACCTAAGTCAACACGACCGGCAGAAAGCAGGGATCTGAGCTCCAGCAGCAAGTTGCCCAGCACCAGGGCGCCCATGGACATGAACACGGCAAGAAGGACCATGGACCAACCTCAAGGCTGCCCCAAGAAAGACGGTTACTTGGAGGGTCGGGGGACTTAGTAGGTAGTAAGTAGACTTATAAGTACCCTAAAAGGGACCCTAATTGGGGTTATGGTATAAGTCCCTAAAATAACCAGTTACAAAGTCCCCCGACCCTCCAAGTAGGGTTTCGGCGCTCACACTCGGACAATTGGCTCAGGTTTAGAGTTTAGGGTTTAGGATTTAGTAGGGCTTAGAGCTTAGGGGATTCAAGATATTGGCAACCAAGATTCAGAGGTACATCAAGGCAGTGTGAGCAAGCTATGAACTAGCATACTGGTTCCCTCCATCTTGAAGCCAGTAGCGGGTTTCTCATAGTTACGGGCCTTTATGGATCCTAGTCCTAGTATTTAGGACCGCTCGTCTTTCCCGAACTCGCACATGCCTTCGGCACTACCCTCCTGCTAGAAACCTCAAAACCTCCCAATATATGATCCCGTGAACCGTTTCTGTCCAACTACTTGGAGGGTCGGGGGACTTAGTAAGTAGGTAGTAAGTAGACTTATAAGTACCCTAAAAGGGACCCTAATTGGGGTTATGGTACTTATAAGTCCCTAAAATAACCAGTTACTAAGTCCCCCGACCCTCCAAGTAGACTCAAAGTCTAACCAGATCAGAGCATCCCCGTTCTTGTGCACAGACTTGTACATGCCCGCCTGGATCTCAGACGACCCCTAAATCTTAAACCCTGAACCGTGAGGTGCCTCGTTCTGCAGCTCTGACAGCGGCTGTCTTGCTTAAGCAGCTCTCTCTCTCTCCCAAAGCTGTCGGCTCAAGATTATCACGTGGGCTTCCACCCATAATAAACTTAAGAATAAACCAGTATTAAGGGTTCAGGGTGTAGGGTTTAGACCATGTGAGCTCCGTGATTTGGGTTCCAGGGTTAAGGGTCAGTCGAATTAGGTGTTGAATCCAACATGAACCAGGAAGTTTAGGTGCAGGAATCTCTCAATAACCGAAGCCGCGTGGCAAAGCGAAGGAAGAAAGCATTGGCATGCTTGCACCAATAAGCGCAAGCCTCGAACAAACCTGCAAATCGAAAGCAGGATGTCCAGTGTTTTTGGCGGGCAAAGTGGGGTTTTAGGGTGAGGCACGAGGCTTCGCGCAAGCAAGGTATGTTACAGTCTTGGGGGGATGGGATTTGTGGCTCACACGGGGTGTTCTAAGCTAGCAATCCTTGCTTTCAGCCGCTACATTCAAGGGTCGCAAGTGTGCGGAAGTTCGGGCCAACTTGAAGCGTCAGGAGTCCCGGCTTTCCCATTGAATGAGGATGAGGTTATACCCCAGAGAACCCAATACCCCTGAAGTACGGAATATTGCTTAAATCAAAATATGAAACCCTATATAATTTAAGCCATATTCCTTAATTAAGGGGTATTGGGCTCTCTGGGACTATAGCATAATTACACGAAGGAGCCCTAATGAACGACAGTATTCGGAAATATTCAAGCTTCTATACTGGGAGCCTCTGTGACGTGGAACAGTAGTCTGTTGGTTTTTATAACCTCTGTGCTGCCATTGGCTATACTTTTGGGTCACTGACTTGCTCAAAGTGTATATATATATATATATCGCTCGTCGACACCGCGTCCGAGCTAGGTCAGTAGGTCGTTCGCTGCAGCCGAACCGGTAAAGAATGCAAATTAAGAACTACCAGGAGCTACCTCTCGAAGAAGCAAAACTAATAGTCAACAAGACGTCACAAGCACCCGGGAATGAGGAATGAGATCAGCAACTGCCAAGGCCAACCAAGACAGAAGCAGAAATCCTTGCGTGACGCTGGAAGCACCCCATCAACCAACCACCGAAGATCGTAACATGTGGAGGGTGGGGGCCCCTTCTAACATACGCTCAACCCTGCACTCCAAAGCCTCAACCCCTAAATCCGCAAAACACCCTTGAATCCCGAAACCTCCTACAGTGGCCCTAGCCCGAAACCCTGCCTATAATTCTAAAACACCTACATCCTGAACATGCAAGTTTCAAAGAAGCCCCACAATCCTGATCTTAAAGATTATGTACACCCTTTTTGCAGCAGTCCTCGTTGTCCAGCAGCCCGGTTACAGCAAGAGTATGTACACCCTAAACCCTAAACCCCCGCAACCCAAACCTCGAAAGCCCATTGGGCCTGAAAGTTCGAAGAAGGCGCACTGAACGCAGGGACTTCAGCGTCCTTTCCCGGCTCAGGTTTGTGAAAGTAAGCTGTAATTCGGGGTTTAGGGTTTAGCCTCGGTTGTGAGTGGGGCCTTACGGTGGGGGCCTTTACAACTAGAATAGAGTAAAGGGCTCCTTAAAAGCAGAATGGCAACAGTATGAATAATGACGGACATGCTAGTAACACAAAGGACGACCCCGATGGAATGAGGTTGGCATTTATTTAGGTTTCTATGCTACTTTGCAGGGTTCAGGGTCCAGGGGTCCAGGAGACTAGGCCGGATACTGTGGGTGTAGCGTCCCGTGCTTAGGCTTTGGAATTCAGGTCGTGAAGGTGGCATGCAGTGCTTGCAAACCTGGCGGTGCATCTGATATCGGCCTTGCGCATTCAAATTTCTATACTACCCTTATAGATCCTTTATAGTAGCCCTTATATAGAACCCTTTTAAGGGAATTCTAATTAGGGCTCATTCGGAGCAATGTGATCTGCATAATCAAGCTGCGGCCCCACGGGGTCTTCAGAACACAAACCCAGAGAGCCCAATACCCCTTAATTAAGGAATATAGCTTAAATCATATAGGGCTCCATATTATGATTCAAGCTATATTCCTTAATTAAGGGGTATTGGGCTCTCTGGGAACTTTCAACCGAACGGCTGAAAGGGCGCACCGAGACAACTGTCATAATGCTGGGGCCTATCTATCAGAAATATGATGTAAAGGAATGTTACATGGCAACTGGGATAGAGTGAACCCGAAGGAGCAGTTATAGCAGTTTTTCCGACACCTATATGGGGGTTTCCGAAAATTAGGGACCCTAATATAGTACCCTAAACAGTCGATCCCTAGTATAAGGACCTCAAAATAAGGTACCCCTGGTTGTCGGAAGCTCCCATATTATGTCCTGACCACACGCATCATGGCGTCGCTTTGGTTCCCGGCCATCGGCACGATGACGAACAAGTCGACCATCCTCATCAGCCGGCTTGGGGCGGACTTCTTACGGTGTTTCACATAAGATTGTCTCATACATACATACGTGAACTTACAAAAGCATGAGCGTAGGCACATGTATACGTGGCCAAGAGTTCGGGGCATTCTGCTGCACAGAATGATGTCCATACCATTTCTACATACCGATGTACACAGATCTGCAAACTTCAGCATGCGCAGGCTTCCGCAGGCCAAGGCACCCTGCGATGACCAAGCAAAGATCGAAGAGGTTCGCCAAGTCCCGGTGCCTGGGTGAGCAGAACTCAGATCGAGGGTTTACCTAGAGGCTCCATAGTAGTTCCTTTTTGGGGGTTCAGATTTAGAATCCTATAAGGTAATCCCAAAAAGGAGCTACTTTAAACCCTAAACCCTGAAGCCTTTACCGACCTGGTGCCTCGCGGGTTTTGAAACTCTCAAAGCTCATGATTAAAAATACCGGAGCTACGTCTGAGCCCTAAAACAACTTGCAACACTTCCTGCTGGCCTTACAATATTCATACCACCTGTAAGCCCTGCATTCTAAGCTCCCATGTTATCGATGAGTGACTACTGAATATACTAGGTAGGGAGCTTAGGATGCTAGCATTTAGGTTGTGGCATCCTACATGATCCTACAATGATGGGGTTGAGGAGTTGAGGATGGGCTTGGGATTTCGGGAGTAAGCCCAATGTCCAACTCAGTCGAACTGTAGCTCTTGTTGAGCTCTGGCACCAGAAGGGCCATTCAACCCACACGCGGATGAGCAGCTCCTGCAGAAACTTGATCAACCAACTGGCACTGGGGGGAGTGGGGTAAGCCCCATGCCTAAGCGCGGGTTCAAGTTCCTCGAACCCCAAACCCTAACAGCCCTAAACCCTAAACCCTAAACCGTGAGGCCCTAACAACTGAACCCATGAGCCTCAACCCTAGACCCAAGAAAGCCGAGGGCTTCATCGTTTCACTCCCAGCCCTGGCCCAGAATTCTCAAGAAACTCTGTACCCCAACTCCCCCGAAACCCTGCAAAAATGTATCTCTTCGGGGTTTAGGGGTTAAGGTGTGAGGGTTTAGGGTTTTAGGGTTTAGGGTTTTGGGGTTAAGGTTTAAAACATCCCCGATTCTCAGAATCTACAACCTCCCAAACAAAGAACAACCCCCAACACAAAACCAAAACTCCCTAAACTCTCACAGCCGAGAAGCGCTTGGCACTTCAGCTTGAACTTGAACATCCGCACATCAACACTTTACCCACAACCAGAGTCCTAGTTTCTCAGCGCAACTAGATCTAATTCTGGTATAAGACCACCCCGAGACCCTTACTCTCATTCTTGAGACCCCTAAACTCGCGTCTCCAGCAGGAAGATGAAGATGAAGGTGGTGTCGATAAACTTGAAGAAAGGGAGCCTCGGTCCCCCACACAGCCCGCTACCCCAGTAGACTCTAACATACGGACACTTGAATGTTGGGTAGGGGGAAGGGGGGTAGGGGGTCTTAATGCCCATAAAAAAAATGGACTAAGGCCTACTTAAGGGAAGTATAATCCCCTAGCCCCCCTCCCCCTACCCCCCTAAGGGTCCCTATGATATGAGGATCATAGGGAGGCACCTGAAACTACATGAAACTGAGGAACCATGGGAATGTACCTGAAACTATAAGGAATATAGGAATGCACCTGAAACTATAGGGGGCTGGGTGTCAGGGTCTAGGGCATGAACTCGTTTTACGAACACCCAGAGAGCCCAATACCTCTTATTTAAGGAATATGGCTAAAATTATACATATAGGGCTTCATATTATGATTTAATATATACCTTACTTAAGGGGTATTGGGCTCTCTGGGCAGATTCCCTTAATAAAGGAAGCATTGCACGCCAGGCTCCCTGGTTTTTAGTAGCCTCACTCCCTGGTCATCGCCAGCAAGTCGGGGAGCCCAGCATTTAATTAGCATGGAAACATATAATGTGATAATTACTCGTATGATGGCCATCTGTCAGTATAGGGGACTATGGCATCTAGGGGGCTTTCAGAATGAGGGTTTGCTCTGCACGAGTTTTGCTCCTTCGTGTCCGTGCGTCTGATGATTAGTAGTAACCTTATTCTTATCGCTAAGATTGTACTATAAGTGAGACTACAACGGCTGAATTTTTAGCAATGGCAGTAGAAGTAGTAGTAGTAGTAGTAGTAGTAGTAGTAGTAGTAGTAGTAGTAGTAGTAGTAGTAGTAGTAGTAGTAGTAGGAGTAGGTAGCCGTACAAAGTACTACTACTAGTACTACTGCTAATATTGTTCCGGCTACTATAACTATGACTTTCATGGTTGTCATTGTCACGTTCTTATCATTATCACCAATACTGTTACTACTATAATTTACGGCGGTCATTATCGCAATAAAAAAGAATCTCTATTGCTATTTCCCTTCTTGTTATTGTTGCTGCTGATTTTTTTGTAACTGTCCTTAGTAATATGGTTGACCGGTGTACGCCTTGTCTGCTGTCCGTCTGGCTTGGAGCTGTCTCGAGGGAAGAGCCTCCATCTACCCATTTTGTGCGGAAAACTATGATTTACAAGGGCGAGTGTCAAGGATGGCTGTGCCTGGAGTCATTCATTCTGGTGCTTTGAGTTTACGTGCATTCGGTGCCTCTGGCCTGAACGTTACGATCCTAGCCCCCAAAAACCTAAATCCAAGCACATCATACCATGCACACAGACCTTGCGGCTGGAACTTGATTCACAACCCCCAAACCCTGAGCCTAAGCAAATCCCAAGTGGAAAGAAAACCCTCAATCCTGAAATGTTGGCCCCAGGTCCTCCGTAAGGCCCTATATACCCCCAAGACCCTCAAGCCTGGGTTCTAGTTGAGGCATCTAAATTAAGCTACCGTAACAGTGATTTATAGTGGATGATTATATGGTTTCTCTTGTAATTATGGGACCTTAAAAAAAGAATTCCTTAACAAGAAGCCCCAATCGTGAAAACCGAAACAAAGACTAAGCGATCCTTGCGCGGGCCCTCATCCTTAGAACGCATGCGTCATGCGCCGAAAAACCCAAGACCCTCTTTGCCAGAGAGCCCCGCGACCCTCTACCAGGGAATCTGCTTTAGATCAGAACATTAGCCCAGCACAAGTTCAGGTCTATGTTGTACTTAGTGCATGCGGCTCCGCCACCAGCGAGACACGTCCACCGGATCTTCAAAGCCCACTTTTGCTCCCACCGCCCTGCCCTCCACCTCCGCAGCCATCAGCTTAAAGACTTCGCATAGTCTTCTAGAATGACTAGAATTAAGGGAGTATGAGTACTAGAATAATAACGTTGACAGCCTTGACAGCAAGTACTATTGTTCTGAAGGCTTGGGTTTCGTTTTGGGAGGGGTCCTCGCCGTTGGGTCTTCGAGGTGGTGCAGAAGACTTCGATTGGATTTCGGCTGTTTGAAGAAAGTTCAGGCTTGAGAAGCATCTGTGGGGCCCTTCCCCTCAATGACGAAGACTTTGGTCTCAACTGCCCGGGTTTCGACTATGCGCAGAAAGCAGGGAAGGCCGGACTTTTGTTGCGCTTAGGATTTAGGGTTTTGCTGCCTCCTATTTCATGATTTAGAATTTGGAATGGTTGGATAAGTCAAGACAGACATGACGGGCGTCCACGGGTAAAAGGAGGGACCCTTCATAAGGACCCCTAGGTATATACCCTTAATATATCCAGTATATAGCCCCATTATAGGGTAGGGGTCCCCATTAAGGGTCCCTCCTTTTCCCCTTTGAGGGTGGCAATAAACGGGCTTTGGGTCTCAGGTTCATAATGCCTTGCGGCTGAGGGGCTGCGACTTAGCCCTCGAGGGTTGCATAGCAATATACAGTATATAGTATAGAATAGTACACAGTATAGGTCATATAGTAGAATACATAGCAAAGCTTTGCATAATTTGGTACAGCACCTGGTAGCAAAGTCATGCATAGAATAGAAAGCGTATAGCATAGTACATAGTATAGCAGAGACGGTATAGTATACCCGGCAGCGCTGAGATGCTCAGACCCCCCAATGCTCCAACTCATTCCCGCGGTCAACCCGCGCCTCCAGCTCTAGCATCAACAGTAGGCAGTTGAGAAACACGAGACCTCCACAGGTGGGTTGAAGATTTCGGCACGCTGAACTCTCGTGATTCTGGTTCGTGCAGTTAAATCACTTGTACAACCTCCAAACAAGGGACTGTCGGCATTTGAGCTGCTGCTCAGCATCATTCGCACCACTACTACGCTTCTTCTTTTGGTAAGTACTACTGCTGCTACTGGTTTTGCAGCTACTACAACTCCTCCTGATCCTAATCCTAATCCTGCTTCTACTCCTACTCCTACTCCTAATGCTGCTCCTACTACGGCTACTGCAGCTGCGGCTGCAGTACCGCAGTTTTGCGACACCGCCATATTCTACGACCACCTTGTGAATGTGCAGTTAGTGTGCATCGCAAGAACCTGTTCCTTGCCTCCAGCAACATAGTCCAAAAGTAAGCGCATTCGCGCTTTGTCCTTATCATTGGGCAGCGTGCACCAGCGTAAAGGTAGCCCATGATGCTGGTATCAGCTTGACGAGGTCATGGGGAAGGCTTTGTGCACTAGCACCGAAAGGGGCCTTCCAGCTTGCGTTCGTGCCAATGTGGGGTCAAAGGCGTCTGAGGCCCAAGACATACCCAGAGAGCCCAATACCCCTTAATTAAGGAATACAGCCTAAATCATATAGGGCTCCATATAATGATTTAAGCTATATTCCTTAATTAAGGGGTATCGGAAACCCTAATCCCTATAGATCCCTTTTAGACCCCTTTTAAAGGAACACTAGGGTATATTCCTTAATTAAGGGGCCCCTTGGGCTCTCTGGGTAGACTCAAAGCCGGAGAACCAAGCCCTGAACCTCGCAGGTCGAAGCTCTGAACCTGAGCCTCAGCATGAGGATCATAATATTAATACTAATAGTAATCGTAATACTAATATTCATATTAAAAGTAATAGTAATACTAATATTGATATTAATAGTAATAATAAATAGTAATAATAATACTAATACTGATATTAATAGTAATAGTTATGCTAATATTAATAGTAACAGTAATACTAATGTTAATAGTCTCTATCTTGCATCCTACCCCTGAGACAGCCCACAGAGAGTTTGCCCAAGTCGCAAATCTGCGGCTTTGGGAGGCATCTGTCCTGGGATACTCTCTTCCGCGTCAACATGTGGTAGTTTCCGAAAATAGGGGACCCTTTTACGGGTTCCTTTCAGGGATCCATAAGGGTTCTAAAAAGGGTTTAGGGTTTAGGGTTTAGAGTTTCCGAAAATAGGGGACCTTAATATAGTACCCTGAATTGTAGGATCTTAGTATAAGGGCCCCAAAATAAGGGACCCCTAATTTTCGGAAACTCCCATGTAGAGAAGAAGAGGATCATGATATCATCTTCGCCACCGTCACCATCATCATCCTTCTTCTGGTCCTACTTCAGCTTGGAAGCAGGGTTAAGGGATTCAACTATGCTAGGATGATAAGAACTCCAAAAGGTTAAAACTTACCTACTCAGCTACTACACTGAACTTAGAACCCTAGCACAAATTACAAATTTAGCTGTTTCTTAGGGATTATAGTAACCAAAAATTAAAAATCATTTCTAAGTACCCCTAAGCTAAGTCAGGCTGAGGCTCAGGTGAAAATCGATTGGCTTCACCTTGTCGGCCAGAGCACCCGGCCTCGTTGAGGATCCTCAGAAAGGGTTTAGGTTACAAGGGGCCCCCACCCTGTAATAGTGGTATAATAGGAATATAATAGGGTCCTAATATAATCCTTATAGTTCCTATTACAGGGTGATCCTCAGAAAGGGTTTAGGCGGTTTCGGCGCTCACCCTCGGACAATCCAGGCGAGGAAAACGGTTCGGAGTCTGACAATGTGAAACGAAATACTGGATCAGTCGCACATACTTAGGCGGTTTAGGGTTCTGTTTCGCACTCCTTTTCTCCCGGATTTTGGGTTTAGGACTTGTGGGGGGGGGGGGGGGGGGGGCTGTTTTTCTCTCCAGGATCTAGAATTTAAGATCTCTTGTAAACTCCTTTGCTCTTGGGTTCAGCGTTTAGGGTCTTGGTTTGAGAGGACGAGGGCCTTCCTTAAGCTTTGCCTTGCTGCCTCCATGGAAAGGGTGCCATGATGGTTTGGGCTTAGGATTGAAATTTAGGGGGGAGTTCCTTCAAAGGTTGGACAAAGGTCCAGGATTTGGAGCTTGAAGTTTTAGGATTCTGGCTTGCTTCCTAATGGTTGAGGGTTTAAGCTTTGTGGGTACCCTAAACCCCCCAAACCCCGAAGTACTAGCTTTGGGTTTAGGGCTGCGTTGCTATGAGCGATTACTGGAGGGTCCTCGCTGCGAGCCGGAACTGGGGATTCAAAAGCTCTACAAGGCTCCGCGGAACTACTACGAATGCTAATACGAATACTTTGATAATGCTACTAAACACCGCCAAGAGCTACAAATACGGATAGCACGACGAATAATGCGAATGATACTATTATACTGATCTCATACTGATTTAATGATGAATTTCATACTGATAGTACGAGTAGTACTAACAACTAACACCAAAACAAATAGGAATAATACGAACAAGTACGAATTACACGGAAAAGGGAAGGTTCACCACTGGTGCCGATTGAGTTCATTCGCTACGGTGTGATCGTTTTCAGAGCGGCGTGCCTGGCTGCAGAGGGTTGGTGCTTTAGTGCTTTAAGTTCGGACTCCAGGTTTTTAGGCTCAGGCTTTGAAGGGAGCCTTAAAGACTAAACCCAAAGTCTGAAAGACAATACCTTAGAAGCTGCCCCCACCCTGTATTAGTGACTATAAGGGTTATGTAGGATTATATTAGGGCCTTTATATTCCTATTATACCACTATTACAGGGTGGGGGCAGCTTCTAAACAATACCGTTGTCGGCGCTCACACTTCGACTCTCTGGGATGTTGAGGGTTCAGTGATTCAGGGCTTCGAAGTCAGGTTCGGGCATCCCTCTCGTCATCCGAGCCAGCAAACCCCGTGTGATAAAAGAAATCCCACTCCTCTGTCAATAAGTCCTTTTGCATCACAACTTGTTCAACCGCCTGAATTTTTGAGCAACACGGAGGCTCAGCGCTCATGACTGAGCTTCCAAGCCTTGCTCAAAACACTCGCTGGGACAACCTCGAAAACACAAACACGATCCATAGCCACCTGTGAATAATGAACATCACGAAAGATGACCAAAGTGTTGCTGCAATACAAAAGCCTGACAAAGCCTGTGCAACCCCCTAGAGACAGCCACGGGGCGATCTCCCTGACCGCTCTTGTTCGTCGAGATCGACTTTGCCTTGATTTTGTTGTAGGGTTTGGTTGGCTTCTTTGGAGCCTCAATAATCAGACGCGGGCTCCTGTTGAAAATTCCTTCAAAGGGGTCACCGTATATGTTTTTACTCCGCGAGGTTACGAGGGAAGGCCAAGAAATGGAATCATGGTCATTATTATTCTTTGTCATAGTTGGGTAACATTTTACGTTTTTATGGGTACTTAAAACCCAATAAGGAATAGCAATGTACAGTTTTAATGCTACCCCAACCAGGAACTAGTATTTCTGTTTCGATACACGATGCTGCGAGGCTCTGAAGTCGTAGGCGTATCTGCTAGCCTGAACGTCCTAAACTTAAACCCTACAGTACCACGAAAGCTTTATTTAGGATCCGTTGTCGTGCGAGTGTACAGAGGACTAGTCTTGAATCCTGCTTGTGAGGGCCCTGACTTCAACCCTAAACCCCTCAAGCAAAAAGCCTGAAGCACCTTAGTCAAGGGATCTGCTGGCAGCGAAGCGACGGCAGTCATAGCCATCTCCACCGGTGGAAGACCTCTCACCATGCATAGACGCGAACGGGTTTAAAGGTGAGGGTTTGGGGTTTAGAGGGGTTTTGGGCGCCCTGCAAGTTTGGTTGGAAGCGTGTCTGAGATTAAAGCACATAATTAGCCCTAAAGGGTTTCATAAGACCTCCTGGGTTTTGGAGTTGATGCCGGCAGAACTCGGACAAGCCAAATGAGGAATGCTTCTTCGCAGACGGGCCGACAGTGTGGAAAGGATAAACCATAGAGGAGTTTTGAGTTGAGGAAAGTATAGGGCGGTCTGCAGCACGACACTGGTAGCAAACGAAACATCCGGCCGATGCAACTAGTGAGGCGATAGTGACAGGGACGCTAATGACTAGGGCTGCTAGGCTATTACGCCCCAGAACCGAACCACACATCATCGCGACATCATGTCTAACAAAAACCAGAATGTCCGTGCCTGACTGCGAGAGAATGGAGCTCGCCACGGAGTCCAGGTCGTCGCTTACGAACACTGGCTTCTCAGTGGTATCTGCAGGAACCTTCACCTGATGAACATAGGGGTCCGGGCCGTACTAGTTAGAATAGAGTTTTTGGGTGTCTGAACCCTTTTGCAACAGGCTTTCCAGTTTTCAGACACCTTTTCCCTAAACCCCTGACAAACCCAATCCCTAAACCCTAAAACCTGAACCCTATACTTTTCATCTACTAACGAGCCTCAAAATAGAACCCTACACCCTAAATCAACCCCAGGAGCCACCAAGGCCAAAGGGCTCGTGTACTATAGAGGCCTTAATAATTAGGATAGGGTTCCTTTTAAAGGGATCCTTTAAAAGGGGTCTATAAGGGGTCTCTAGTAGGGTTCTATGATATAGAGGCCTTAACAATTAGAATAGGGGTTTTGGGGGCCCAATACAGTATGCTAAAATAATAAGGAACCCCCAAAATGGTATTGGTAATTATTTAGGCCCCTATATTAGGGCTTGAGGCTGAAGGGCTCGTGTACTTGTCCGGACTTGTCTGAAACATGCAGGCATTCTTTTGTCTAAGCTTGGGTTTTTGACACTCACACTCCGACCAGGCTTGGGTTTTAGGGTATCAGCGCAAGCTGCAAGTCAAGCTGCACTCTTGTTAAAGGGGGCAGAGCCCTGGATAGGAACACAGGCATCCTCTTTCTGATGAGTGCAGGGTGCACGGACTAAACCCAGACCTTCCAACAGCCCTTGATCAAGGAATATACCTTACATTAATTATAGTAGGATTCCTGATATGATTTAAGGTAACTTCCTTAAATCCCTTATAGATCCATTATAGATCCCTTTCAGGAATCCATTAAGGAACCCTAGGGTGTTTTCCTTAATTAAGGGCTTTCGGAAGGTCCGGGAAGGGAAGAGGCAAGACTCTAAGAACCCCAAACCCTAAACCCTAAACCCTATACCCTATACCCTAAACCCTAAACCCTAAACCCTAAACCCTAAACCTGGCCTGCGCACCCAGGGTATGCGCTGGCCACAGATTCGACGGCAGCGAGGCGTCGACCTCAACTCAAAGGGCAACAGGAGGGACCCTTGCTGGGGCTCCCTTCCCTTAGAACGGACTATATAATGAGTATATCATAGCTATATATATATATATATATATATATATATATATTCAGGTTATATACCGAGGGGTCCGAGTGCCTCCTTTTATCCGTGGATCAATGAGGTTTGAAGGGCGAAAAGACGGATCTTGAGCCAACCATGACACCGAGACCCTGTGGAACCAGAGAGCCCAACACCCGTTAATTAAGGAATATACCTAGGGTTCCTTTAAAAGGGGTCTAAAAGGGATCTAGAAGGGATCTATAGGGATTAGGGTTTCCGATACCCCTTAATTCAGGCATTTGCCTTGCTTTGAAGTATACGGGGGCTGAAAACTAAGATTTATGCGTCAAGTGATTTCCTGAATGAGGGGTTCGTGGGCTCTCTGAGGACAGTTGCAAAGAGATGCTGGTCCGGTGGGGTTTCCCCGTGTGGATTCCCGAGTTGCCATGATTCGAGATGCTTACAATATTTCGTCTCCATGAAAAATTCACAACCGCAGTAGGCCGCATTCTCACCCACATTCATCATGAACACCATGAACACTGAGCTTTGAAGTATTCATCATGGTTCCATGTCAGTAACAGGTCCCCAAAAAAGTAGTGAAGTATGGTACTCCAACGCCCAGAACACCATGACCCGAACCAACTGGTCGGTACTCTGGCTGCAAACCTGGAGCTACAGAAGGAAAAAATACAGTTAAATAAGGGCCTTGATAATTAGAATAGGTCTTGGGGCCAGTATACTATTATTATGCTAAGGAGGCCGCCCAAATTAGTGTAGGTGATTATTAGGGCCCCTTTTTTACCCAACTGTAGGACTGATCGTAAGGACTCGGAATGACGGAATAGGCCGGGTGACCATCCACCTTGAACGTTTAAGCCCCTCCCTCTCGTCCTCATTAGAGACCTTGTTGATCCCCTTGCATTCCTCAAAAAGGATTCTACTCAAAATCGCAATAATAGGGCCTTTAAAGGGTGGGTGATTGGATTGGACCTTGGACAAAACACTGGCAAGGCCTGTTGCCAAATCCGCGAAAACACGCCCCTGAACCGTCCATCGTTGCGCCTTCGGGCCGGCAGGCGGTGCCCACGGATTTGCCGGCACAGGGTCAAAGGTGTCCTCCGCCAAATTCACCGGCTTAGGGCTTGAGTTCATTACTGGGTTGTAGTTTTGGGGCTCTGAAAAGTATTTATGAATAGGTACCTTATAGGAACCATAAGGGAAATCAAAAAGTTTCCCAAATTGCCACCTAGATTACTATATCACGAAGTTTGACGAGAGCGAGAACGGGAGCCAGAAAAACCTGCATACGGATTAGAGGGGCCGCGGTGGTGAGCAAGTACTCCACGTGTTCTGCCTGCGAACACCTACTGTCTCACGGTTGCTATAGGGGCCTTAATAATTAGAATAGGGTTTCGGGGCCCATTATACTGTAATTATCCGAATACTACACTAAGGCCAACTACGCAGTACAGAGCTGCCAAAGCCCCAGCTCTTCACTGCCCAGGTTGCTTCCAGCTTACCGCCAACCTCCATGGCGCATGAGCCGGCACCAAATCAGCTAACCACGCTTACATTACCTCTTCGTCGACAGGAGGCTTAATCATGCAGATGACGGTCGAGGTATGGTAGTTGTGGCGCCGGCGTCGCGTTGTGATGAAAACAGCGACAAGAATCGTTGTAGCGACGCCTTGTACCACAGCGACGACCGACGACCGTGGAATACGTACTGCTGAGATTGCTGCTCGTCGCATTTTACCATCACGGTCGCCGTTGCAATAGTAGCACGGTGGAAGTTGGATGCTCTAATAGCTACCTCACTAGCTGCTACAGCTACAACTACTGCTGGGACTACTACTACTACTACTACTACTACTAACACCACTACCACCACCACCACCGGCCACGACTACGACTACGATAACCACGACTGCTACGACTCCGGCTCTGGTCCCTTTTCCTACTCCTACACCTATGGTCTTCTTAGGTGCCGAGTTCATAAGCCAAAGAAAGTTTAAACTTTCTGTTTTAAGAGGGTTTCATTATCCCAAAAAGTTTAAAGTTCATAAACTCAGCTACTAAGTCTTGCTGATGGTATACTCGCAGCTCCTCCTTTCTGCATCTTTCAGAAGCCAATAGTCCTAAACATATTGGGGAAAAATATTTTTCCCCAATATGTTTAGTACTACATCTTTCAGAAACCAATAGTCACGTAACCCGGACGAACCGCACTTACCCTACTTACTGAGTTGCAGCATCAGGTCCGGGAGGGTCGGCTGCGCAGCGCTGGGCACAAGCCCCAGCTTCTGCCAGCGGGCTGACCATTCGCCTGAAGTCGTGCGAGGGCCCACGGCTTTTTACTCAAGGGTTGACATTGTACGAACCGACACCTCTGTGGCAGTCTTTCACTGGTGTGGCGGATGATGATGAGGGAGGTCGCAGACTCGGGTGCGTGGGAAGGAAGAGCAGTTGTTGATTCAATGTTAACTAAAGCCTTGGCATCACCATCTTCGTAACAAATACACTCCTTCTTCTCTGAGTCCTCCCTTTCTCCCGTTGCCTTCGGCTTCGCCGTCTTCTTGTACAGCCAGGTCCAGAGCCAACTTCCTGGCATGAGGAAGTTCGAGCATCACAGATCCTGACGTGGTTCTCCCTCACACACAGGCAAAAGACTTCACGACGATAGGGCTCGGCAACGGAACTGCACCCACCCTCAAACCAACAATCATCAACTAGCAATGCCGAAGCGAAAGCCTTTCCAACATGCACACTTCATGATGCAGTATAACGGCAGCTGTAGTTTCCTGGCGGTTGCAATCACATCTGTGTGTGTGTAGAGGTGTCGGCGTCCACATGCAGATGTGAAGGCTGTAGGCACGCATGTGCAGCTAGGAATTGCATGCAAGGTGGCACACTGCATAAACACGTACTACCGCTATGCGTAGAGAATGAACATTGCCGTAGGTATACCAAAGGTACAACCATTGCTACTCTGAGTGCCGCGATTACTCATCAGCATAATTCTGCCGCTTTTGCGCTGCTACAGTGCGGGTTTTGGTGTTGCCTGAGTTGATGAGTGGGGTTTATGAGGTTAAGAGCGATGTGGGCGAAGTGTCTCAGTAGTGCGATAGCGGGCTTTTGGATGTAGGCTTTCGGCAACATAGACTCCCAGAGACTGCACGGCCTGTCAACAAGCTCGCCCCTCAGCGCATCTTCCCATGCAGCAAGATGCACCTGAACTCTTCAGCGAATTCGCCATGACCAAAAGCAGCTTACTCCAGTGCTGTTAAACCGACCAAATCATCCTGGATAAAAGCTAGTCAGTCCCGAAGATTGTCGTCGACATTCTGCCGCATCGAGCCTGAAGTATGAGTTCATGCCTGTCTTCCTTGAGTGCCTTGATGCTCTGGATGCGCAGCTTGATACCTATAGTAAGGTCGCAGTCAGGACACTTGTGATCCTGCTTGCACCTTGGTACCCTGATCCTTCAAGTACACGTGAAACATAATTCAAGATACCGTTTTCTATCTACCCCAAACGCTAAACCCTCAAGGCTACCTAGATCCCCAACTTTCCTCTCATGTACCCGCAATACCCACTATAGGACCATAGGGGGCCCTTGGGGGGGGCCTCGTAAGTCCAAAAAAGCAAGGGCCTTAATAACTAGAAGAGGGTTGTGGTGTATTTTTCTCCATTAAAATAAGGAACCCGCAACCACAACCCTGTTCGAATTACTTCGGCCACTACATCATAGAACCCTCATAGTAACCCTTATAGACGAACCCTTTAAGGGAACCCCATTCTAATCATTACATGAATTTGCCACCTGAGGAGCCTCAGAGAGCCGCGTGAGCTGCGCCTGCTGCCTTGCCGAACTCCGGAGAAGAACGCGCTTTCAGGGTAGGGTTTAGGGTTTAAGGATTTTTAGGGTGGGTGTTCTTGTTTTTCTAAACGTCCCTTTGTCCCAAAGCGGTGATTAGGGTAGGGTTCAAGGTTTAGGGGGTAGGGCTTCGAGGGTTTGCTGTTTAGAGGGTTTGAGTCTTAAAGTGGATATGTATAAGACAAGGGCCTATATACTTGGAAAAGGGTTGTTGGGGGCCCTTGTTCCGCTCATATACTGCCTACACAAGAATCTGAGCTTCTGGGATATCTACCTTTGGTGCAAGGCTTTTGGGTTCGGGCATGTCCTCGAGGCTGGGATATGGCTGGGTTTGGCTGTGCGGGTTGAAGCTTCAGGGTGAACTGGTTGAGCATGAAGAACTCTGGATAGACCTAACTAGAATAGTCGGAGAACAAATGGCTACTACTACGCCTATGTGTCTTGTGACTAGCTCTCCTTGCTCGAAGGACTACTCGCTGCTGCCACAGACGTCATACTGGTAATGTGGCACCTGTTCTCTGTAGCCATCATGAGTTACAGCACAGCATTTATTCATATATTGGTTACTGTGACTTTTTCGAAATACGCGACGGCAATGCTGCAGTGAATATCATGGTAACGCGATGACAGCTGAACTTGCTTCGGTGACGCAAGACAAGCCAAACTGAAGTGACCTGTAGCAGCACCTGTCAAACGGAGCACTTTAAGACAGACTTCGTAGTAGTGCTGGTACTGGTTAAAGGTTGGCTTTATTGTACTTCTCATGTCAAGGGCAGAGTGGCCATAGTTGTTCGTCAACTGAAACATGGGATCTCCTTTTGAGGGCAGACGTCACTACAACATGCTGTGGGATTAGTACTGCATCTCTCCCTGCATAACCTTTAGGGATCGAGGGGCTTTATCCAGGCTTTATCCCCTCCGGTCCTACGGTTACAGTATTACAGTAGCCTTCTCGCAGTGCAGATAAAGGAGGTTTCCATGGTTGCCAATGAATGTATCTGCACTTTGAGCTTCTCCGCCGAAACCAAAACTGATAAAAGAAGAAGAATCCCAGAAAACCTGAGATCCCTAAGTCCCCTTAACGGAATCCTTAAAGGAACGGGGGCTGACGACAAGAAGTGAGTCCGAGCCACTGGGCTGCGAGACGAGCCAACCTCTCCGGGAAAGGCGGCAGGGCCTCGGAAAGCGTGGGAGAATGCTTAAGGGATCTATTCGGGGGTGCTTGATCTATACTTAAAAGGTCATGGGACTTAGTAACTAGGGTTATAATTAGGGTAACTATACCTATCATTGCTTATAACCCCAATTGGGGTACTTATAACCGTACTTACTAAGTCCCATGATCCTCCAAGTAGGGTGTCTTTAAGGGATCTAACAGTCTATAAAGTCTATAGAAGGCCTTTATGGGTTCTATGGGGCTGGGAGGGTCCTATAAGGATTTACGTAGGGTCTGGGGTTTGGGGGGCTGTATAGCAATGGCCTAAAATGACTTATGACTTAGAGGGACCCCCTGACGGGGATGGCAAAGGCCGTTTGCTAGCAAAGGTTTCTGAGGATAGTTGGTTTGGAGGCAACCTTGAAACTCTGTTTACCCGGGCGTAAACTGATATGGCCTCACCAGCACTCACTAGCGCTCAGCAGTCCCTACTAGCGCTCACCAGTGCTCAGCAGTACAAGCTCTAGTGCTCACGAGCGCTCAAAACCAACGTCGTGCCTCGGTGTGCTATGTAGTTCTTACTAAGCCTTAGCAAGGCTTTGCAAGCCTCACGAACAAACCAAACCACTAAGGCTTGCTATTCGCTACTAAGGCTTGCCAGCTCTTGCCAATGCTTGGCAGGCCTTCCTATCCAACCATCAGTTTCTGCTGGCAAACTCTATTTGCCATTCCCCCTTAGGCGGGTCCCTCTAAATCACACTTCATAAAAGACTCAGCCCCAAATTTCAAAACAAAAGCCGAGGGCCTGAAACGCCATGGCCTAAGCTTGAGGTTGGAGTTGTAAGCCATTGAAACAACACACTTCTCTAGGTTGGCCCTTTAGAGGGCAGTTAAAGTTATACTCGTAAATAACATCCTCTTCGGCCCAATAAACGGATGGGATGGAACTCACCGAGAGCACCTTATGCCAAACCCAACAAGGCCTCCATGGCCCCAAACCGCACGGAGCGGTCCAGCCCGCGTAATCCCGCAGAGGGCGCGTGGTGCAAGCAAGCTACTGTGCCCAAGACCCTTTGCTTAGACAGCTAGTGTAGGAATGATTCGAGCAGGGTTTTTTCTAGTAAAAGTGTGTAGGGACGTTAGAGGGACCTTGTCTTGTGGTGTTGTAGGTTCCTTTAATTAGTAAGGAAGACCCTGGAAATATAGATGGGTCCCTAGAACGACGGAGTGGCCCAGGTGGGAAGCAGCAGTGCTTTCGATATACCGATGCTTGACTCCCCTTGATTTATTGTTACATGCGAGCCAAGGGGAGTAGCGTGCCAGGCACAACCGGCATGAACCCTGAACCCTTTTTGCAGCAGGCCTCGTTGTCCAGCAGCCCGGACCCTAAACCCTAAACCTAAAAACCCCCAAAGCCTGAAACTGAAAAGCCAAGTCCGGCAACCGCGGCTAGAGCTTTGAGATGTAGACTCCCAGAGAGCCCAATACCCCGTAATTAAGGAATTTACCTTAGATCATAATATGAAGCCCTATATAATTTAGGCCATATTTCTTAATTAAGGGGTATTGGGCTCTCTGGGCTCCGAACCTCAATTCACAAAATCTAAACCTTCAGCTTTGACCTTCTGCTTCTCAAATCAGCACATACACTCAGAAAACTCCAGGGTCGCATCGGCCCCCAACTCCGCTGCCCAAGCCCGAAACCCATAGCTCAGAACCATTCAGAACCTGTGAGCAAAAACAGCAGAACGCCTCTTTGCGCACCTCTTCCTTGGAGCTGCGAAAAACCACAGAAACACGGCAGCATCGCACCGCGTGGTCAGGGGTTCTGTCGCAGTATCCTCCCCCCCCCCCCCGATGAGCGCAACCTCGGTCTCCAAACCCTCAAGCCCTAAAGCCTACACCTGGTTTGGGTTAGCGTTTGCTTGTACCAGGGCCTCCGGCAAGTATCTGGAACTCTCCAACACATCGCCACATGCCCCAAAACACGTCTCATGCTCCAATGCTTGCCACCTAGAGACACAACCGTGCAAGGAGCTACCCTCAACATACTTCCAAGATCTTCCAAGGATGCCACAACCACAGAAACTCATCGCATTTAGGGGTCAGGAGTCATCTCCGCTGGAAACGTGGGCGAAGGTCATTCCTTCAGGAATGTCTGCATGTAGAAGTGACTACAATGAGTAGAAGTTGCTCAACACCTCCATGAAGTGCAAATTTCAGATTATGGGAAGCGTTAGGGGAAAGTGGTGAAGCTATTGTGCGGACACATGGCTTGGCGTTCGGAGTGTCTTACATGGCACCTGCTAGGGAACGGTTGAGCATCACTCTGTTCAGAACCGGCGCAGGCACAAGATGATGGAAAACACAGCGACGGGCCCGACCCATTTTGGGGAGCCCAAGAAACCTGCGCGTGGGGAACGCTTCACTTCAGGTGCCGTTTAATCCCATCCGCTGCCAGATGTGCCCACATCAGCATCCCCTCTAGACTCTAGAAACGGCATGCCAGCTTTCTCAAAGGCCCGCATGAGTCCTCGACTCTAATTTCCTGGCTCCACATAGATTGCACTATTGTCTTCGATCTAGAGACATCCGGCGGTTTCGGGCCTACTCCGATTTTGAACTAAACTTATCCTTCTTCTGGATGTTGAGGCAGCATGAGATGGACGATCACCCAAGTCCTGGCTGTCGGTGCTATCAAAAAATTGAAACGACATGTGCTCAGTGGCGGGGAAAGTGTTCCCTTCGCCACCCAAGACCTGGATATATGTATGTATATATATATATATATATAGACACACTTATATATATTTATATATAAATATATACATATATATATATATATATACATACACGCATATCTATCTATATATATATATATATACATGTATGTGTGTATGTGTGTGTCAACATAAACATATATATATATATATGCGTGTGTATATATAATTGCATTTGTATACTGTATGTATATGCATGTGTATCTGTATGGGTATGTGTATGTGTGTGCACGTGTTGATTTATGTTGCAACATTTGTATACTGTGTGTATGTTCGGATGTGTGTGTGTGTGTGCGCTTGGCAGTTTGTAAGCTTGTAAGTATGTATGTATGCATGCATGCATGTATGCAAGTACGTATGTACGGATGGAGTGTGGATGTATGTGTGTATGCATGTAAGTATGCATGTATGTATCCATGCAGGTACCTATGCGACCTATACGTCCGTGCACGTACGGATGGATGGGTGGGTGAGTGGGTGGATGGGTCGATATGTGCGTCCAAACACAAACTACAAAAAAAACAACGGACATGTAAGTTCGCGGGTGCAACGCTGAAGAAACCGAAGGCACACTTGTTCCAAGCCCTACCCTGCAGTGACGCAATCCATATGACGAGGCATCGCAACGGGACTATTACCGCGTCGTCCTGGGCGGCGAGCCGCCTCTGATATGGGTGGTTGTCAAGATTATGGTCCCTTTTTGGGTACCCTAAATCTTAGGTGCAGTATTATAATAAGGACCCAGAAAGGGATCCTAATATTGACAACCGCCCAAATATATTTTGGCATCAGGCGTCTACGCCAGCGGATGGAAGCTTTTGGACTGCCTGAGTCTTGTCCAGGGCGGAAAAACTGCGGGCAAAAAGAGAGAGAGAGAGAGATATGTATATTTATATATAATTATGTCTTATGTGTGTATATATATATACATACTATAACCTCTTGAATGAGGCAAAATAGAGAGAGATATACATACATAAATATATGTGTATATATATGTATATACAAACTACAACCTGTTGAATGACTGTCTTGGCTGAGGCTGCACGGCTGATGCTACCGTGTTCTGCCACGGAAGAACCGCAACTTTCATCATATCTCCTGATCCTAAACTCTGGAACCTGCAACCCAAAGCTTATCCTTTCTGGCTCAGGAGCAGTCAGAGTTTAGGCTTTCTTACCTGTCCAGTACCCTTGGGGAATGTAGGGTCCTCTGGGATTATGTAGGGGTTGTAATACCTCACGACGGTTACATTTTACCTGCTCTGCTACTTAGGAAGCTAGTCGTCGCGATTCAAGACATGGTGGAAGCAGCTTTTGCACACCAGAAGAAGGCTTCAAGAAGGGCCCTGAGGATCTTCGCGCTGGAAAGCTTTGACTTACAGTTTAGGATTCTTGGAGGTTCATTTGTAGTTATAAGCGGGGTCATAAGTAGGGCAACTATAGTTACAACCCCCATTAGGGGTCTTATAACTCCACTTATGACTACCCATGAACCTCCAAGCATGAGGCTTCATATTACAAGGGCCTTCACAAGGAGGCCGGCTAGGGCCTAAGAGTTGAATTCCGTGGTGCTTCGTGTTTAGAGTTTAGGTAGGGTCTAGGGATTTCAAACTCTTTGGCTCGTGTTTTGCATGGAAGTTCCCTGCAAGGCATCCCTCATGGATCGTGCCTCAAGCCCTAAAGCCTTTTCTGCCTCGCCCCCAAACTCTAAAGCCTACCTCCAGATGCGATGCACGACCCTTAGCATGAATAAAAACCAAACCCCTTTCTTTCGCCGTGTGAAGTATTGGAAGTAAACGTGGCCAGACCACCTACGCGGTCAAGGTCCAACCCAAACCCTAGACCCCCCGAGTCAGCCATAATCTCGATTTCCTGGAATGCAGCTGGCGCTACCCAGCACCAAAGTGGAAGACCTCCATCGTTTGAGCTCAGAGAGATAGAGGTAGGAATACTATTAGGGTTGCGGGTTTAGGGTCTACGAGTAGCGTCCTAGTGTACCGCAATTCCGCCTACTCTCAGTATTGACCTTCTTTGACTAAGGCTTGGATATGGGAGCTTCCGAAAATTGGGGGTACCTTGTTTTGGGGTCCTTATAGTGAGGATCCTGATATATAGAGTGCTATAGTAGGGTCCCTCATTTTCGGAAACCCCTATGTTGGGGCTCCGGCAACCTCGACATTCCGAGTGAGCTTCGGAAACGAAGCTGCCCTAGTGCAACCCAGATCCGTCGGATGCTGTCACAAACCCCCTGAATCTCTCTTCTTCAACAACCGGGCCCCAAAAACTTCAAACTTTCTAAGCTAGAGCTAATGTATAAGGCCAACAAGTTTAAAGTTCCCCCGCCCACTATGTAAGGAATACTTTTTTTACATCTGGACTTGATGAATGCCAGCACCCCACTAAGCACAGAACCTGTAAGGAATACTAAACCCTGAACCCAGGCCCTCCACGAAAAAAATCATGAGGAGGACCTCATGGCACAGGTACCGGAGTAACTTCGCTTCGCGTTTTGACTCGGTCATGTCAAACCCCGATAGACGACGAGAGATGTCCTTAGGTGCCATCATATCACTACAATTTTGAAGTTGTGCGTGCCAGCCGCGCTCTGGGTTCATCCTGATGCTCCCCGTTGCGGTCCGTATGTCTATATGCTTGCGTGGGAGGCTCCACTTCGGGTGGTTCTGATTCTGAGGGATGGGGCTGAAGGCTTCGGAACAAATGGCCTACTCACTGAAAGGGAGTAATTCCAGATTTGCGGGTCCCTGTCAGGCAGTACCATAAGGGTTAATATAAGGCTCAGCCAGAAAATGCTGGAGAACGGAGAAAAAAATGCAAACCAGGCACGCCATCAGGAAAGCCCAGCAAGGGTCAGCTGATCCTCCAAAAAGCCTTAAACCTCCAAGCCCTCAAGACCGAAACCCCCAAAAGCCTTCTTCTCTCTTTATAACCTGAAACCGAGATCCACACACTCAAATAGAGGACCCTGATATACTAGAATTAAGAGTAATCTAGGAATGAACAGGGTGCTTGTAAGAGAACCTAGATCCTAAAGAAGGGAATGATCAAGAATAAGGGCCCACTCCGGGGTCCTTGTATAGAACCCCCAATCCCTAATAAAACCTAAAACCTAAACCCTAAACCCTAAACCCTAATCCCCGAACACACGGCGCGGGGCGCCTTGAGGTGCTGCGCGCGCTTCAGCTCGCCACGCACACCTTGCGGCGCATCTGTTGCTCTTGCTTTACAGTAGAAGCCAGAAAGTTGGAATATCATTATCTTAACCCCTTTAAGGTAAACTATAGGGGATCCTACCATTAATCCATATTCCAACTTTCTGGAGTTCCCTGTAGGGAATGTCACTTCCTGTTCAGGGTACTAGGGTCTTGGCTTCACGGATTTTCAGTCAAGTTTTAAGTACCAGGCATTAAGATTCTACCGGTTTGGGCTTGAGGTGAAAAGCTTCGGCCGGCCGAAGTGGTGGTTGGAGCCCTTTTGCCAACCGATTGGAAATCAGACTGGCAGGCAAGACGAGACCCTAAAGCGTGAACACCCCCTTCGGTTCTGCAAGTGTAGGTGCAGAGCTTCTGATCTAAAAAGGGTGCCTTAGCGACTAACGGACCTTGTTGTAGGTCATGTTTCAGGATTTCGGTATGGAAAAATGCAACTACATTAGAGGCTATAATAACTATAAGCTATGAAAGAACTTTGTCTACCCATCGAACCAGGTGTTCATGCGCCATGCGCTTCATCTTTCTCGTCTTCAGGTGTGCAGTTACGATCTGCTGAAAACGAAAGAGACTTTACGAGACCCCTCATTTGAAGGCGAAGGACTCTGACGCTTCCCCTTGATGACATCCGACTTCTGCAAGGACTTTACCTTGGCTGCAGGGCATCGGTTTCGGGTTTAGGGCGCACCGCTTAGCAAACGATGTAGGATGTATCGATGCGGCAGGGGGAACGCTCCAGAAACTAATTAACAAGCGCCATGACTGCTCGGGGCCACGTCAATGGAAACTTACCATGACATACTCCGTTTCCGACAAGCAACAATAAGCACGTAGAAGGATCCGATTTCTTGATACAGGCATATAAATCCTTAAACCCTAAACCCCAACTTAACCGTCATATAAGCTCTCAGACGGAGAAAGTGCAAACGAATCCGAGAACCTCGATTCTTTCAAGGGGGCCTGAAGAAGTAGACTCGGGTTTAGGATTTTTGCCAACCTTTCTAAGGAACTATATATACTATAGGAACCACAAGAACCCCAAGGAGGTAGGTCTTTTCGGCTACAGGTATGGCCGTAGGGCTTGGGGCTTAGAGCCTACTTGTCCAGTATGATGAGGGACGAAAGGTTGACCTTTGGGGGTGTATTTGGATTATAGGGTTTGAAGTATCCCAAAGAGGCTAAGCTAAAGGTTACCTACTACTACTACTACTACTACTGCTACTACTACTACTACTACTACTACTGCTACTACTGCTACTACTGCTACTACTACTGCTACTACTACTACTACTACTACTACTACTACTACTACTACTACTACTACTACTACTATTACCACTACCACTACTACTACCACTACCACTACCACTACCACTACCACTACCACTACCACTACCACTACCACTACCACTACCACTACCACTACCACTACCACTACCACTACCACTACCACTACCACTACCACTACCACTACCACTACCACTACCACTACCACTCCCACTACTACTACTACTACTACTACTACTACTACTACTACTACTACTACTACTACTACTACTACTACTACTACTACGACTGCTACTGCTAGGATAGTCCACTGCTCTACTCGGCTAGACGTCCCAGATCTTCGGGTCACTATACTGAACTTAGACCCCTAGCGCAAAAACTCTAATTTTAGCTGTTTATTAGGGATTATAATAACCAGAAATTCAATATTATTTCTAAGCACCAGCAATCGGAGCCTCCTGCAAAAAAGCCGTAATAAAAACGACATACTATTTTGGGGTTCCTATCATAGGCATAAAAAGCCGTCATAAGAACAAAATGCTATTTTTGGGGGGGGTTCCTAACTATAGGCATAGTACACCCAAAACCTAAAGATAACAACTACGCACTATTTGGGTGTTCGTTTTCATAGTTCTAGTCCAATATACTGCACCCAAAGCCCTATTCTAATTTTTAAGGCGCCTCTAGTATATCGGAAGTCCCTTTGGTGCTGGGATTCCCTATGCCCTATGCCGTACCTCCAAACAACGACGCTCCAACGTTCTGGCTTTTGCTTTTAGGATTTCGGGTGTCGAGCTTTTGAGGATTTGGGGTGCTTGTAGCTTCGGGCTCGGAGCCCTTCTTTGAGGCTCAGCTGCAAGCTTCACGACTTTCTTGTCCAACTGCCGCAGATCCGCATGCATCTGGATCTGGTCCTAGACTCAAAGCTGCCCTCGCTCCACACGATACTACGAGCTTGTAGGAATGGAGAGTGGGATCTCAGGTCAGGTGGGATACTTCTGGCCGCTATTCGTGGGCAACGAGCGAAGGTAAGTCAAGAGGCTATCAAGTCGCCGGAAGTAGAAGCCGATGCCCTGTAGCCTGTAACCACATGTGCATCTTCAACCCAACTCCTCTTAAACAACTACCCCGGTCTCAGAACGTTGATTCCTGGGCGGCTGAGTACCCTAGCCCAGCAGAATGAAAAGGCTAACCTTTCCGTCATGGTAGACCTCTGCCTGTCTATCTGAACCTAGCGATCTACCCAGGCATCTACTCATCTGTCTATGTATCTGCCTACCTAGATATGTATATACTGTGCGCTCCGTATATATATGTATATATATATATATATATACACATGTATACAGGAAAACTACGAATGTATACAAGCATGTCGACGCATATATATATATATATATATATATACACACACATAGAAATCTGTGTATGTATGTATGTATGTATGTATGTATGCATGTGTGTACATATATACATATATATATATATATATATATAGTATATATATATATGCATATATATATATATATATCTATATATATTTATATATATTATACATATATACCGGAAGAGGTTGAAGGTCGCCAACCTAGGCCCTCAAACTCTTCTATGATTCTACGAATTGAGTACAAGCCACCGACCCGCGTCTCAAAGATCTGGCAACCCAGCTAGCCCAAGACCCATTCATGAAAGAATATGCCCTTAGCTTAAAGTTTGGGTTTAGGGCGGGCGGATTCACAGGCCCAAAAAGTGTACACTTTCAGTTCTATAGGGGGTTATATCATCCAAAAAATGTAAAGTGTGCTCACTCAGCTACTAAATACCTTGCCTGAAATACTCACTGAAATACCTTAAGTCACAACATTCAGCCCCTTGTACCTTGAGGTACACTCCTTGATTTGAGGGGTATTGGGTTCTTTGCCCTTTCTTCCCAAAGTCACAAGCAACTGGGCTTAAGTCTTGCATGTGACCCGGAGCAATGCCGAAAAATAGCTGTCAATACGACCTAACGAAGACTCCAAGTTGAAAAAAGGCAAGCATCGATGGCTCTGGCACCACCTTTGCATCGTAGGATTCCGTCGATAAACTCTTCCCGAGTCACCTTCTCAGGTTTCGATTTCAAGCATTAGGGCTATGGTTTTTCCCCTGCTACTTACAGGGTATGGTTTACGGTTTAGGGGGTTTGGCTCAAAGGAGCTCAGGGTCAGGTGCAGGCAAGGTTCGCAGGGCGCAGCTCGGCAATTAAAGAGCTTTGTGAGACCCGAGGCTCTGTCAGAGCTTACCCAGACTCCAGTTTCCCTTAACTAAGGAATACTATTCAAATCATATTAAGGTTCCTGCTGTCATTTAAGGTATATTCCTGAAATAAGGGATATTGGAGTCTCTGGATACAACTCCCCCTCCCAGTCGAAGTTAACCATAGCGAGTTCCGGTTACAGGGTGTATACTGGACCCGCTGAAACTCACTGAAGCCTCAAGTTACACGTCAACCCTTAGACGGGTCTCACTCTCCTAGCTAGTAGTGCAGGCTTCTGCTACTTCCCTACACAGGCTGTGCCAACAAGTCCCTCCCACCACTATGCCCCTGCAACGCCCTGATAGCCGACCCCACCTCGCCGTCACCTGGGCTGGGCATCAGGCATTTGTCTGCGCTGAGCCGGCTCACACCCACAGCGGAAGGCCAGAGGAGTGCTGGAAGCAATGATGTAGGGGCCTTCATAGTTAGAATACGGTTTGGGGCCCACTACACAACAAATATAATAAGGAACCCACAAAAAATACTGGTAATCATTTAGGCCCCTATACTACGCGTGACTTTCAATCATTTTTGCACGGCGTTCTGCCGTCTAATCACTCGGCGGCCACCTCAATGCCTGCAACGAGGCAAGTCCCGAAGATCGAGAAAGCCCCAGCCCCCACTCAAAGTCGAGCAGCCGTTGTCCAAGATGTGGAACAAAGCTCTGCTCTCGTGCACATCCAGCTCCAGTGTCTGAAAATAAGCCGCAACCTCGCATTCTGCGGCCGAAAGTCGGGACTGGTTTTGCACGAGGTTCCGGGTTTAGGGTTCACGGTATGGTTAGAGTCAAAAACTCCCACACAGATTTCGAGCAGGCATGTTTTCGAACAACGGCGACGCGAAGACGGTGTAACAACGACTCGTGCGATGATCTTGGCCATGACCGGCTGCGACAGCTATTTCTACGACCGTCTGCATCCAAATTCCGGACCCCGGACCATGAGTCCTAGACTCCAAACCCGATAAAGTACCCCATATAGTACCCTTCTAGAACCGATACAACTCCATTAGTTCTATTGTTGTTTCAAACCGGGAACGCGAGGCGCGGCTTCAAGTAAGAAGCATTTCATAGTCCCAAGCCCGGTCACTGTAAGGTCTTCTGTAAGGCTTCTACAAGGTTACTATCAGATTACTTATATGGGATTCTCGCAAGGTACAAACAGCACTATGACTGAAGGACGGGCTTAGGACCCGAAGAGCCAAAGGAACTCAAACCGGGCAGTCATTCAGAAGCATGAAATCTACGCAATTTACGCAAAGATCAATAGCAATGTTGTTAACCTTTGCTTATTCTCACCTGCGCCAGCTCTTTCCATCAGCCCGCCATGTCATGATTGGATAACACAGGGGTCTCGATAACTAAATAGGATTTCGGGGTACATCATAATCTTATATACCCTAAGTATAGCAAGGACCCCCCCAAACAGTATCGATAATTATTGCGGCCCCTGACAAACCCACAAAATTAGTGTTGGTGATTTGTGCTTGCCGCACACCCACACACACACACACCCGTGCTAGGGTTTAGGGGTTAGGGGCGTCCTGGGTAGAGCACTTGCAGGACAAGGAGGTTTTGCAGGTAGGTGCCCCAAATTCGCGTCAGCCTCAGTAAGACCCTGTCACTGTAACATTGACCTGCGCAGTCAAACACCTTATCCTTCGAAAGGCTACACCCCAAATCCTAACTCGGACCTCCCAACACGCCTTGAAAGCAGAAACGCCACCAAACTTTTCTTCAGGGACTGCAATTCACTAAGCCCTAAACCCCTTCAGCCAACCCAACGAACCAGAAACCCGAAGCCCAAAGCTCCACGGCAACCGGCCTTGGGGTTGGAAAGAATCTCCGTCAGCCTCGAGATAGGCTGCTTCAGATAAACTCTACCCCCCTTGAAACCATTATGAAAATCATGTTTGGGTTATTTCCCTCCTACCCGGCGCTTGAAATATTATCTTGGGTTCTACATGAACAAAACAAAAACTGATCTCTAGGGAGGCTCTAGGTTGAATTGTGATGAAGCTCAAGGGAGTCTAGACCACAACAGTCAGCCAGTGGGGCTTAGGGATGTTCAGGGTCGCGGAAAGAAAGACATAATTTTCGGAAACTCTAAACCCTAAACCCTTGATAGAACCCTTATAGATCCCTTAAAGGAATCCTTATAGATCCCTTTAAAGGTACCAGCGTCGCCTCTCTTCTGAGATCATGCCATCGCCGCACTTGTCGATGGCTTGAAAAACTGCCTCCAGCTTGCCGACGTACTCGGCCTGAACGAGGAGGCTTTCATGCTTGTATAAGTTGAACTCTGTAGGGGTTCCTGCTAAGGATCGCGTTCAAGGATCTCCTTGAAGGGCATCCCTCGGGGGCGACGGGCATGCATTCGGCTCCATGAGCGGTTCAAGCTTGTGCGGTGATGTCAAGTCGGCGATTCTCATCAAAGCGGTTTATGGTTCAGAGGTTAAGGCTTAGGGTTTAGAGGTTTGGGGTATGCGTACATCAGAGAAACTAGACTAGGTGGCAGATGGTGGCAGGTTTCCGAATTTCCACACAAAATCTGGCCTGGCAAAGCCGATGCAACCTATAAAAGCGAACACCCTCGCCACGAACCCCATACAAAATAGAAACACTTCTTGCAACCAGTGTTCCCCACGAGAACTATTACAGCTGCTCGCAATTTCGCAGCCACAGCTACTACAAGTTAGGCCTTAAAGCAGGCGCATCATTCCAAGACCCAAGACCCTGGTAGCCGGTTTAAGGCCTCTGCACAACAGGAGGCCTTCTTCCTCATCTTGTCCAGAATGAGGTTCTCAGCGTCGTTGTGGGCAGCGTCCAAGGTGTCTTTGAGAAAGATGGCCGTAATTACCTTTGACCGTTTTTTTTTATGCAAGTATAAATATAAATATGTAAATAAACAAATAAATAAATATTTATAATATATATATATACATACATATGTCGTTATAGTGCAGGTACCCATGAGGACGTAATGACCTTTTTGTTTGCAAAGCCGCAAGAGCTGTAGGGCTTCAATGGCCCAAGCTACAAGTATCTTACTGTTTGCCTTGTTTGGCTGTAGATCTCTGGGCTAGTAGGAGAGCCGGAAGCTAGGGCCCCAAAAAAGCACATAAGCAAAAATGAGGATAGGAATCTCCCACATCAACCCCCATAAAAGGAAGCCCAATAAAGTAGTAAGTAGGGATATCCCCCATAAAAAGCTTACGTGCTTATTTTTGGGTCCTTAACAAGTAGGCTACTTTGCCACGGCAGCTACACGGCGGCAGTACAAGGTTCCCTCTCAGTTTCCCCGGGCTCATAAGCACACGAGCTTAAAGATTTCAGCCCGGGGCCCAAGTTTAGCCAAACCTGCAACCGTCCTGTACGGCAGCATAGGGGCTATGGCATATGGGGGAATCTTGTCATGGTATCACTCTATCAGGACTATGAGGGAATACCAGTACTTCATGAAGCATCTTGAGCGCCGTCATAGATGCTCTTATCACTGCGAACACGATAACCGTGACGTACAGGACGAAGAAGATCACCTCAGTCAGAAGCTTTTTCAAAACGGAGCTGGGGGATTCAGCACCCTGGCATCGCAACCAATGATGCACTGCGACATCGTACACGGAATCGACTCAAGCAATTCAGGATGTGTGGATAGACACCGACAGAGCCCCACAGGTGCGGGATTCGTATAAAGGCAGCTTCTACAACGAGAACAAACCGTCTTACCAGAACGGCTGAAAGAATGCAACGCCACCACATTCAGGTTTTACTAGTGCATTATGTATTAGGCAAGTATTGATTTTTGGCATTTCGGACCTACTGTTTCAACCGTTTATACGGGTCATGTGGGAGCTTCCGAAAATGAGGGGACCTTATTCGGGGATCTTTATCATAAGGATCCTACCATTTAGGATACTATATCAGGGTCCCCGATTTTCGGAAACCCCCATGTCAGCCCATGCGCCTTGACTCGACAAGCGAATGTAGCTCACACGGAGGTATGTTGGCGCCAGCTGTGAATATGTCGTTGATCCGAACACCAGGAAAATCTTCCAAGCCCCTCTTAGACGCGATGCCATCCAGGTGTGAAAACCTGATTCTCTGATGGACCCTGAAGATGCAAGGGTTTAGGGTTTAGGGATTAGGATAGATTAGAGTTTAGGGAAGGCCTGCACGGTGCCGCGACACGTCTTTCTCTACATGTACAATCCTGTGTCAGCCCTTTGGCGTTTTGCCTGACTTGTGCCATTATGTAGGTTCATCTATGTATCGAGCCCTTGTCATGATACATACTGCGACTTACACAGAATTTGTTTTGGCGTCTAGTCCGTACACGCTCCCATGCCCAAGCTACTCCTGTAGTTGTGGCACCATGGCTTACGAATTCGCCATCTCACCGAAACTGCACTGTGAAAATCGGGTTCT
>CAJNDT010005779.1:420000-455000 GCA_905221615.1 Symbiodinium sp. CCMP2592 | reverse complement strand
ACAACAACAACAACAACAAAAACAACAACAAAAACAACAACAACAACAACAACAACAACAACAACAACAACAACAACAACAACAACAACAACAACCACAACCACAACCACAACCACAACCACAACCACAACCACAACCACAACCACAACCACAACCACAACCACAACCACAACCACCACCACAACCACAACCACAACAACAATAGCAACAACAACCAACAGCCAACAACCAACAGCCAACCAGCAGTCATTAACCGGCAACCAACAACCAACAATCAACAACAACCGCGACCACAACGGCAACGACAACGACAACGACAGCTACAACCACTCCCGACCTAGCCCAACACCTGCACTACGACCACGACCACGACGACGACGACTACTAGTTCTTCTGTTGCTGCCACCACCAGTACCACTACTACCACCACTACTCCTGCTCCTCCTGCTGCTGCTGCGACTGCGACTCTGCGACGGCTACTACGTCAGCGACTACGACGACAACGAGGACAACCACGATGACGACCACCACGACGACGACGACCACAACTACGAGAGATACAACTACGATCACAAACCAACGATTGCAACTCGTTGTGTTTTGCTTAGAGGCTGCATTGGCGTCAACACCATCATCATCACCACCACCATCCCGACGCGGCAATTGAATGAGTTGACACCTTTGCCCGGGTCCTGCGAAGGTAATCTCATAGAGCGTATAGAGCGCACGGTAGGCGGTGCCATATCGCAGCCAGATCCACTGCCTGACCGTTGCAAAAGACTGCATCAACCTGAAGGCCATCAGGCCCCTTTAAAGGGATCTATAAGGATTCTACAAGGGTATAGGGTTTAAGGTTTAGGTTTAGGGTTTAGGGCCTACTGAGAGGTTCATGGGTAGTTTTAAATAGGGTTATACGGCCCCCGAAGAGGGCTTACGCTACCCTACTTCTTACCCCAGGTATAGCTGCCCATGAACCTCCCAAGTAAGGCTTCCGCACCATGACAGGGCCTCACGTGAGTCTGGGAGGCGTAGCCCGGCTCCACAAAAGGTTTCAGAATGTAACCCAGAGAGCCCAAGGGGCCCCTTAAGTAAGGAATATACCCTAGGGCTCCTTTAAAAGGGGTCTAAAAGGGATCTATAGGGTTTTTAAATCATATAGGGCTCCATATTATGAATTAAGCTATATTCCTTAATTAAGGGGTATTGGGCTCTCTGGGAATGTCTCATTACCGGGACCCTCCTTGTACCCTCAAGTAAGGGTATATGGCTTCAAATAAACCCTCCTTGGTCCTTGTTCCCTTAAATACGGGTATTTGACCCCAAATACTGCGCATCTACGTAGGGTCTGATAGAATGTAGATGGAGGGTGCAGGTAGTGACCTACTTGAAGGCAGGACAAGCCAGCGTGGGCTTGAGTATGCTTAGAGCCCTCCTTTCGGCCCCCCAAGGCATCCCCACGTCTACTGCGGAGACATCCTGGCCCGACACGACATGCAGACACAGCAGAAGCCTGTCTTCGAGACTCGCCGCATCATCCATCACAAACTCCTGAGTGAGACGAAGACTTGAAGACCCTGCAAGGAGTTTGAAGCACCCTAAACCCTATACCCTAAGCTCCTAAAGCCCTAAACCCCCCAACCCTAAACGTTCAACCCTAAACCCAGAAGACTCGACCCAACCTTAGACCCCGACGCAAAGGTTTCTCCTGACGTAGAGTGGCAGAGCTCCAGAAAAAGCAGGGTTTCGGGGTCGCGGGAAAACAGGCTATAGTATAGTACAGCAAGTTATAATAATAATAATATTATAGTAAGTACAGTATAGCATAGTATAGCATAGTGTGTTATAGTATACTTGTTAAGTCAGAAGCTAAGGTCCATCAAGAGGTTGCCCAAGGCCAGTCCGCCCATGGACATGAAAATCCCCAGCAGCACCATGGACCAGCCTGGCGAGGCATGACCCCCCGGTTTTGAGTTTTGTGTTTTAAGGGTTTAGGGTTTTTTTTTAGGGTTTAGGGTTTAGAGTTTTGAGTTTAGGGTTTAGGGTTTCGTGTTCAGAGCTTAGGGCACAGGGCTTCCTTACCAGAAGCCCGACAGATCTGGGAAAGAGGCCCTCAACCCAGGAAGGCGTACCTGAGGGTCGAGACTCATGCCATCATGCCTGTTTGGGGGATTGCAGAAAGGTTCGAGGACGGTCTGTCAAGACGGAGAAACTACAGATGTGGGACGTTCCCGCGACCTGACACAGAGGCCCTGATGCCCGGAGTCGATAGTAAAATCGCCCTGACATCGAAGCTGCCACAATGTTTCCAGAAGCTCTGAAATTCCCAATAGTCTTTAAGTTTAGGGCTTTAGGGATTTAGGGCTTTAGGGATTTCGACGCTCACACTCGCACAACGCAGGCAAGGCTCAATTTGTAGTGCTTTAAGCTTTCGGGCTTTAAGGATATAGGGTTTGGGGCTTTAGGGATTTAGGGTTTTGGGTGTGTATAATGTAAATGTGCTGCTGGCGCTGACACCCTCGGCCCCTGGAGTAAGAGCTGGGCAGTTACCCAGACCCCCGGGAGGATCCAGGAAGTAGATCCCTTAATGGGGGTTCCGAAAAAGAATTTTTAGTAGCATAGGGCCCCAAATTGGGGATCTACTTTCCACATCCTCCCGGGATTCTGGGTAGTAAGCAAGTTCAACTTGGGCCGTAAGTGCCCCAAGTAGAACCTACCCGCCGACCAGAGGTCGCCTGACCTTCCAAACAGAGCGGAAATGCCTGTGGAACACGGGACAATCTTTACACAGTGGCCGTGGCCAGGATGACTCCTGCAGCCCAAACTCCACTCCCGAAGCCCTAACCCTAAAGCCCTAAAGCCTTGACTAACCCGAAACCCTCATGTAGGTGCCCAAATAATTACCAATACTGTTTTGGGGGTTCCTTAATATGGTTATAATATTATGGGCCCAGAAACCCTATTCTAATTATGGCCGCTATAGTACATCGCCAGCCCTTGCGTATCTAGACTTTTCGGAACATCAAACGGAGCCGGTGCCGCAGAGAGATGGGAGAAAGCACTGGCAGGCCATGACGAGTAAGCGAAGGCCGCGCACAAATCCTCGCTTTAGGCATTTGGGGTTTCGGGGGCTTGAGGGTTTACTTGGAGGTTCATGGGTAGTTATAGGTGGGATTGTAAGTAGCGTAACTATAGTTATAAGCCCTGTTTTGGGACTTATAAACCCACCTATAGCTACCGGTGAACCTCCAAGCAGACCTTCCGACCTCTCACTACTCGGAAGCTGGGTGTTTAGGGCTTAGGGGGCTCTGGGCTGCTCTTAACGAAGCCACGACGCGAAAAGAGAGCCAAGCAAAAACAGCCGTCCCTGAAGCCTAGGGGCACAGTGACGTCAGGATTTGGACGTTCTTCTGACACAGGGGCCGGCTGAACGATCAGACAATGATGCTGTTGTTCGAAACATCGCACTGCTGAGTGATATCTATCCCCAAGATTCCCAAGGACCCAATGAATAGGTACTTGGTTTAGGATAGTAGTTATGTAGGCTACTATTTGAAGAGTCTATCATAATCAGGTACTTGGACTCTAAGGGAAGACTTCATTGCCACTCGGTCCCTGTGGCAGAGGCCCTGAGTTCGCTTGGAATCTTCCTCACCAAGTCCCAATTGGACGCTTAAATCGGCTTTTCCCTCCTACCTAGCACGGAAGAAGCCCGCATTGCAAGGGTGCTTCGTCGTCCTTGCTAGGTAGTTTAAATCGGTTTACGGATTAGGGTTTAGGTGTGTATTATATAAACTCAGGCTGTGCAGGACAAGGCTTCTAGCACAACATCTTCGAAGTAAAGTGGCTTGCAGATCAGGGCTGTTCCTGGCCCGGACCGGGTCTTGGGCACCCTAAACCCCAAGTAGATTAAGCCTGAATTTCCTTTACCATAAACCATAAAACCTAAACCCTGAAGTAAACCCTAGACCCTGAGCCTGAATCCTAAGGCCAACGCACTTCAAACAGAAAGACCTGCAACAGAATCGTCGAAGAGCATATTGGGAATGCTACGACAAAACCTTCACCAAGGGAGCCTGCTATCCTGCACCATGAGTAGTGGATGCCTTTATATCATGACTGAGGCGATACCGGATATTTCTCCGTTCGTTTGAGGTGCGTTGGGCTTTCTGGGCATGGGGGTTTTCAACTCGTACAGGCACACTTATGTAGACTCGAGAAACCGTGTTGCAATGGCTCATGACACAGACTCCCTGAACCCTCAACTCTTACCCCTAACTTTAAGACACCGCCTGCGCACGACGGCAAGGCGCTGAAACTTCTAAGCATGCGCAGCGACCGGAGCGACTTGATGACCTTGTCGGCTCGGGGTTTTTTGGATAAACTTACCTTTGGTTAGTAGGGAATGGAGGAATGGGGTATAATTATAACTCTACTATTACTACCATTCTTCCATTCCCTACTAACCAAAGCTAAATTAAAAAAAAAAGTGAATGAAAGTCCATACCAGCTTGAAAAGGGCTGGGCTATAGGGAAGTTTCCGAAAGTAGGGGACCCTAATATAAGTACCCTGAATAGTCGGATCCTTATGACAAGGAGCCCGAATAAGGTACCCCCAAGTTTCGGAAACTCCCATATTATGCGTTTGGGCCCAAGGCAGTCTGGGTCTGGGTACCTGCAGCGCAACAAGGGGGGTAGAGCTTCAAGTTTACAGGAAATAAGAGGCTGGCACATGTTCATGAACACGCCCCATGCCCGAAGCCGGTTGAAGCCATCGATTGTACGAAGTTTCAGCCGAGCTCAGGCAACGCGTTCACTGCAATGAAACATGATGCCCTCAAATATCCGGAGAGCATATTTTGGGGTTGACAACGTCCTCAATCTTGTGGGCCGAGCTGCACGCACAAGCCGCATGAGCGATTGGTCCTGGTCTCCGCCGCCTGAGCTAATCCCGAAGTTGGTGAAATTGCCAACTATACCACTATGGGACATCTGGTACGTCCGGTTTCTAGTATTCCACCATGTGCAAAGATGTACCCGTTCCTTGCTTACGCGCCCAATGAGGCGCCAGTCATCTGCATTTTCCGAAACAACCCGAGCTTTGACCAACATTCTCTACGATTTTCTCGAGCATCAAAACCCCAAACTACAATGCCCCACAGCACTCAATGCTAAACTCTACAACTCGATCCCTAAACCGTAAACCCTAAACGGAACTGCAATCAAGGTGCTGTTGAGCATAGGGGCCGCAATGAGCCTCCAGCGAGGACGGGAGAAGTAAGCCCGACGAGGTGTAGCACGGGAGCCGCATTTACTGGAGTAGGGTTCGTTGGGTGTAGTATACTCAACAGGTGCAACGTTCTGATGTTTATGGCTCCTAACATCGGTGCTTCAGCTCTCTCAGGGTGGCGAACGGGGTGAGGCTGTCTAGCGATGCATGTCCCAAAATTATTCACGTCTGTCGTCTAGGGCTGCAGGACCCTGGGAGAATTAGCTTCAAGGCATGGATTGCCAGGGATGCTGATTATGACCGTAGTGTGGCGGCTGCCAATGGTGGCCTTAGACTTGCTGCCAAATTGAGTATCTCACTATGAACTGTCGCCCACTTAGCACGATTGAGAAGTGTGGGATCCAAGCCGAGGCCGACTGCAATTCTGAGGCTCGCTGGTAGCACCCTTTGCCTCTCACCATAAACCAAACCATCCGTCCGAAGCTAGCTTCAGCGAATTTCATAGAATCTTGAAAACATTTGGATCCGCCGTGCGAGCCCCAAAACCTGAACCTGAAATCCTCTCTCTCTCTCTCTCTATCTCTCTCTCTCTCTCTCTCTCTCTCTCTCTCCCTCCCTCTCTCTCAGTTACTCGGAGCGTCAGACCCCTCAACCACAAAACCCCCCTTCACGAGCTCCAGGACGAGTCGCAGGTTCGCGAGACCCGCTACCACGATAAAACCATCGAACCAGTTCGCCACGTCCCTCACGAAGCCTGATCTACTTTGAGATACTTTGAGGGGTTAAGGTCTAGCTTTTCTGATGCTGCAGGACCAAGCACAGCAGGTTGTTTACGGCCCGTTTCTCCTAAGCTTCGCAGCCTCGCAAAAATTCACAGACGGGTATACGCTCTCGCAACTCGGACTTCACAGACGGGTTTAGGGTTTAGGGTTTCAGGATTTGGTTGAGGGCCGAGGGTTTAGAGCTTCTGCTGCATCGTGAGTGTTGCGGCACTTGAGGCTGTGGTGGACGTGGCTGGGACCATCAGTACGGCGCTTCGTTCCTCACCTCCTTGATCCTGATTATGATCACTACGGATAGCATCTCGACTCTGCAACCAGGAATCTCGAGGTGCCCTCTGAGCACACTTTCTGATAAGTTGCACGGTGCACCGTTTATCCGACGAAGTTTAAGGACCGCAGGTCACGGATATCCCGCCACCCGTCAAGAGTGGATGGGCTTTGGGGTAGGCCAGGGAGTTCGTAGCAGCTGCACGCAAAAATGCCCAGTGTCGAAATCCTTAAACCCTAAGCCCTGCTTGGAGGTTCATGGGATAGGAGTTCTAAGTACAGCGACCCTACTTCTAACCCTACTTATAACTACCCATGAACCTCCAAGAAAGCCTTAAGTCCGAAACAGGAACTGTCAACCACTCCGAAGCTGAGATGCCCTGTCGATCCAGCACAACTCGGATGATAAGCTCCACGGCAAAGACCTCAGAAACATCTCACTTCGGTGCTGGGAACCAGAACAGCGATTAGTACCATAGTAATGTAGTGCTATAGCACTACAGTCAGATAGTTTCCAGCAATATTGGCATTATGATTATGACATTCGATCCGATAGTCCAAAAGAAGCTAAACAAACTCGATAGCGAGACACAGCGCAAGTCCTCGCAGTCAGGCCTCCGCCACTGAGACCCATGCATGCTATGTATACTAGAAAGCCCAGAATTTAGGGTCCTCGGGTTCAGGGTTTAGGGTTTGGATTCCCGCCTGCCATAGGGTTTCAGGTTTAGGGCTTAGGGAAGCCCCATCTGCAAAGCCTAGGCACGAAAACGAAGACGCTATCGATGGTTCGGAGGGCCGGGGCCCAGTCCTTTCGAGCAAAAACGAGCGAGACCAAATGCTCATCATGATGGTTGAAGGCTCAGGGTTTTATGGTGTAGGGTTCAGGTTCAGGCTGGGTTTGCGGGCTTGGTCTTGCGGTTCTACTAGTAGTATCAGGAAAAGTCAGGGCAGGAGTGCCCATGGTGGTAGTGGAGAAGCAGTCGTAGTCGTATCGTAGTCGAACCGTGGCATAGTCGTCTCGCCGTGAAGTCATTTACTGTGCTCGTCACGGTGGTCGAGTTGGTCGAGGTGTTCGTGTTCGCGGTCGTCACGGTGATCGTGCTGGTTGTGGTGGTGTAGTGGTGGTTGTGGTGGTTGGGGCGGTTGGGGCGGTCGCGGTTGTACCGATAGTCGCAATGGTTGCGGTGGTTGTTGTGGTCGCGGTGATCGTGCTGGTTGTTTGTGGTCGTGGTGGTCGTGGTAGTCGCGGCGGTGGTGGTCGGGGCGGTGGTGGTGGTTGTGGTGATCGGTTGTGGTGGTCGCGGTGGTTGTGGTTGTCGCGGTGGTCGTGGTGGCCCTGGTAGTCGTGGTGGTCGTGGTGATCGTGCTGGTTGTGGTGGTCAGAGGTCGTGGCGGTGGTGCCGCCCAATTCGTGGCGGTCGCTGTGGTCGAGATGGTTGCGGTGGCCGTGGTGCCAATGCGCCGGTGCTACGGGTAATTGTTTTTCGCCTCTCGCCTGGCTAGGACGTGCTACAGTTAATTGTCAAAACTGGCTCTGGCAGGGGCGCTGGCAGAAGTAACAATAGAACCACGATGACAATCACGGCAACCACGTAGCAAGTAGCAATAACAATGCCGATGATACAAGCGGTGGCAATGGCTCAGGTTTCATGGCTTCACCGCACTATGGCCAGCAAGCATTCGGGGTTCCTTTAGGCCCACTTCTGCACCAACATAATGTAGGCGCCTTAATGATTAGAATAGGGCTTGGGGGCCTTGGGGGTTCCTTATTCAAATTATAGTATAATATACGCCAAAATCCTATTCTAATTATTACGGCCCCTACAGTACCTCAGTTTCCCTTCCATACCACAACGGTCGACGAATCTGCAAGCAGGCGTTGGGCGGAGAGCCTCCGAAATGGCCAATCCGCGTGATGCTACAGCCCAACAACCCTTCCCCTGAGTTGTTTTGTGGGCGGCCAAGAAGATAATGGCTGAAATCACCGAGCTCCGGGGGGAATCAAATCCTAAACCCTAAACTACAATGGAGACGAGGTAGGCTGCTAAGGGTTACATTAGCCTGCATGAAGTGCAGCAAGGGTAGCTCTGTGCCCTCAGCCCTTAACCCTGAATGATAAATGCAACAACTCGTCCTGTTGGGCCCGCGGTTCAATGCAAAAACCTTTTTGCACCCATGCTGGGCAAATCGGACAGCTTTCCCCAAACTCTAGACGCCCCCCCCCCCCAAACAAGAAAAAAAAACTATACCCGAAACCCTGAAACTGAACCCTAAAGCCAGAGCCTCGAACCCTCCCTAAACCCTAAACCCTTACAGCACCCTTTATAGAGCCCTTTCAAGGAGCCCTTAAAGATCCCCTTTAAAGGAACCCCTATCTAATCCCCTTCAAGAAAACCCCTATAATCCCCTTTGCAGGAACCCTTAAAGATCCCCTTTAAAGGAACCCCTATCTAATCCCCTTCAAGAAAACCCCTATAATCCCCTTTTGCAGGAACCCTTAAAGATCCCCTTTAAAGGAACCCCTATCTAATCCCCTTCAAGAAAACCCCTATAATCCCCTTTGCAGGAACCCTTAAAGATCCCCTTTAAAGGAACCCCTATCTAATCCCCTTCAAGAAAACCCCTATAATCCCCTTTGCAGGAACCCTTAAAGATCCCCTTTAAAGGAACCCCTATCTAATCCCCTTCAAGAAAACCCCTATAATCCCCTTTGCAGGAACCCTTAAAGATCCCCTTTAAAGGAACCCCTATCTAATCCCCTTCAAGAAAACCCCTATAATCCCCTTTGCAGGAACCCTTAAAGATCCCCTTTAAAGGAACCCCTATCTAATCCCCTTCAAGAAAACCCCTATAATCCCATCCCCCTTTGCAGGAACCCTTAAAGATCCCCTTTAAAGGAACCCCTATCTAATCCCCTTCAAGAAAACCCCTATAATCCCCTTTGCAGGAACCCTTAAAGATCCCCTTTAAAGGAACCCCTATCTAATCCCCTTCAAGAAAACCCCTATAATCCCCTTTGCAGGAACCCTTAAAGATCCCCTTTAAAGGAACCCCTATCTAATCCCCTTCAAGAAAACCCCTATAATCCCCTTTGCAGGAACCCTTAAAGATCCCCTTTAAAGGAACCCCTATCTAATCCCCTTCAAGAAAACCCCTATAATCCCCTTTGCAGGAACCCTTAAAGATCCCCTTTAAAGGAACCCCTATCTAATCCCCTTCAAGAAAACCCCTATAATCCCCTTTGCAGGAACCCTTAAAGATCCCCTTTAAAGGAACCCCTATCTAATCCCCTTCAAGAAAACCCCTATAATCCCCTTTGCAGGAACCCTTAAAGATCCCCTTTAAAGGAACCCCTATCTAATCCCCTTCAAGAAACCCCCTATAATCCCATCCCCCTTTGCAGGAACCCTTAAAGATCCCCTTTAAAGGAACCCCTATCTAATCCCCTTCAAGAAAACCCCTATAATCCCCTTTGCAGGAACCCTTAAAGATCCCCTTTAAAGGAACCCCTATCTAATCCCCTTCAAGAAAACCCCTATAATCCCCTTTGCAGGAACCCTTAAAGATCCCCTTTAAAGGAACCCCTATCTAATCCCCTTCAAGAAAACCCCTATATCCCCTTTGCAGGAACCCTTAAAGATCCCCTTTAAAGGAACCCCTATCTAATCCCCTTCAAGAAAACCCCTATAATCCCCCTTTGCAGGAACCCTTAAAGATCCCCTTTAAAGGAACCCCTATCTAATCCCCTTCAAGAAAACCCCTATAATCCCCTTTGCAGGAACCCTTAAAGATCCCCTTTAAAGGAACCCCTATCTAATCCCCTTCAAGAAAACCCCTATAATCCCATCCCCCTTGCAGGAACCCTTAAAGATCCCCTTTAAAGGGCCCTCAACCCTGCGTCTTCTTCTGCCCGAAAGGCCGACCATGTCGGCGCGGGATCCATGCCGATGCCGGCGCCTTGCGAAGCTCAAGGATAGTCTTAGAAGCGGGTGTTTAGGGGGTTTAGAGGGTTTAGGGGTTGTAGGAACGGGTTCATTGAGTGTTCAGGGCTTCGGGTTTCAGGGCCAAAGGATTGGGGCCTCTGGCTTGGTATGTACTTTCTGATTCCTACTAAACTATAAGTACCTCAAAAGCTTAAAGGCTAGGTATTGGGGATCTGAGATTTGGGCTTCAGGATGTAGGGTGTGCGACTTCGGCATTTCTGGGCCAGGATTCAGGGTAAGGGGTTCAACATCTTGGAGAAGAGGGCTGAATACTTCCGACTCTGAACCCAGAGAGCCCAATACCCCTTCATTCAAATCATAATATGAATCCCTATATGATGCAAGCTTTCTTGCTTAATTAAGGAATATAGCCTAAATCATAACAGGAAGCCCTATATAATTTAAGCTATATTCCTGAATTAAGGGGGATTGGGCTCTCTGGGAAGGGCTCAAGTGTGTACTAGGCACAGCAGGTCGGAGATTCTCTCGTTCACAAGAGTTATTGCATGTTCGTGCTATCTGCGGTCTGTCCAGTGGCGTTTGCATTTAGGGCCGGGAGGTCGGAGGGTTCCAAGGGGCTTCAGGCAAGATGAAGGATCCAAAGCCTGACAAAACTTCAGTCTAACTTGTGCTTGAAACAGCAGTAGCAATCTCTTTTGGGAGGGTCCTTCATACTCTTGCCGCCTGCCTCGCCAATCTCAACTCGCACTGCCTCTAGAAAGTACAGGTTGTGCCGACCCCAGAAGGGAGCTTCCGAAAATAGGGGACGCTAATATAGTACCCTGAATAGTAGGATCCTCATTATAAGGACCCTAAAATAAGGTACCCCTAATTTTCAGAAACTCCCAGAAAGCGCAGGATTCTACGCTGATCACGGCGGTATCGCATCTCTGTGTAAAGAGGTGACTATGCTCTGGGTTCCCCCAAAGACTCCAACATCCCTTAATTAAGGAATATTCCTTAAATTATAGTAGGATCCCTTTTATGATTTAAGGAATATTCCTTAATTAAGTGATATTGGAGTCTCTGGGTAGCCCTCTGATTAGAAGGGTTTAGGGTTTAGGGTTTAGAGTAGCCCTCTAATTTGAAGGGTACCCTATTTTTCCTAGGCTTTGACTTTAAGAAGGGAGCCCAAAAAGGGTACTACTGGGGAACCCTTTTTATCACTCGTGCTCGACAAGTCAGACGAGGTTTGGGGAAACCAACTACAATCACCAGGCAAGCGCATTCACATTGGAACACGCACAGTCACTGCTACCCTTCAAAGGACCCTTTAAAAGGAACCCTATTCTAATCATTCAAGCCCCCTACATTAGGAATCTTCGGTGATAAAAAGACGTCCCCGGACGCAGGAGTGAATCGACTTGAAGCTTCGGACACTTCTCGAAGACTCCCAGGGGAGGGTTTAGGGTTTCGGCGGACAATCCAGGCGAGGCATATGGGTCAGAGTCTGACGAGTGAGACGATACTAAGGAAGTAGTCAAGACGGGAAGCAACGAATGTCATGTTCAACACGTAAAGTAACCGTACCTTGTCGGACGGTTTAGGGTTTAGGGTTGCGCGATGAAGCTTGAAACAAACGGCAACGTCTGCATATCAGAGTCTCTCAAGCAAGTGACTGCCTAAGTTCCGCTAGATCCAAAGATCGATGCTAAGACGGGTCATGGGACGCGGGAGATAGGTTCCAAGATGTTCAAAGGCGGCTTGATGTATTGACCATTATTGACCTATATACTACCCATCCTATAGTCTCCGCTGTAGTTCCTTTTGTTACCTTACCGGATCCGAAATACGAACTTGAGCTTGTTAAACCACAAGAACTGGAGCTACAACGGAGGCTACAGCTTAGCCCGCTGCCTCTCCTTACTCACCCAGACGCTAACATAGGGTCCTTAATAATTAGAATAGGGCGTTGGGGCCCATGACACTACACTGAAAATACGGAACTACATAGGTAACTATCAAAGACCCTAAGATCCTTATAATAGCCCCTTTCGGTAGCCCTTCTAGACCCCTTTTAAAGGAACCCTCTGGGCCCCTGTAGTAGGGATCCCGCGCCTGCAATGCCGCCCTCGATCTGAAGCTCCAGGAGCAGCACCAGGGAGTTCAGAAACACGAGGGGCCCCACGAGGTAGTCGAGTAGTGTGACTATCCGACCTGTTTTCGGAGATGGGTTTAGGGTGACGCTTTACTGTCCGTCAGCCTGCGGTCTGACCGTAAGTAGCGTAGTTTCGCCCGGCACCCTAAGCAGTAGCATCTCTTACAAATCACGACCTTTGTTGTTGCTACTTCTTGTCCTTGCTGGCAATACCACACAAATACTGAGACTGTTATTACGACTGCTTCATCAGTTCGCAGACTGCCTTTTGTTCTCATGGCCATCATGACTACCATTATCTTTACTACTCTCACTATTCTTCGTACCTGTCTTGTTGTCAGCATGTCTTGTTCCATGCAGCTTCTGTAACACGGTTATCGGCCCTTTCCGTCATCCGGTAAGGCCCTGAGAACCACCGGAAGAAGAATAGCCGTAACAACAACAGTGGTAGCGATACTAAGGACAGTTAAACACAGCCAGTATGAGAATGCAAAGAACACCCATCTACAAAAATATACAATGATAGCAAGACTAGCAATAACTAGAAGAAGAATGGCAACGCTAGCAAAAGAACAACCAAGAATGACAATGATGGCTTGACTATCGGTATTACTCTGACCCTGTCTTCATTAGCCTATGCCATCACTACACTAACACTATGATTAACAAAGGTACGGATAATGACAAAAACTAGAAACGAACATAAACATGCATGCTAGGTGAGCCTCTGGGTTCATATCATTTCATAACAAGAAAAGCCGGTACACCACCTAGAGCCGAAAACAACAATACTAACAATGATAACAACAACAAGAATCAAACATCGCAACATTAATAAGAATAGCAGCCATGTCAATACTGACAATACTGGTAACACTAGTAGCAGTAACGATGATGATAGTGGTAATAACGATAGTAGCACGGATATATATATATATATATATATATATATATGACTCCAATCCCACACTCTAAACCTAAATCCCCAACCTAAACCCTAAACCCACACCCTAAACCTAAATCCCCCACCTAAACCCTTAACCTACACCCTAAACCTAAATCCCCCAGACGACCCCAAAAACAGCCACGGGTCCTCGGATGCGGTCGCACCAGGTCTGGGGCGTCTCGGAGATGGCAAAGGCGGCGGCCGCGCCTCACTCTTCAGGGGTTTAGGGCTCTAGTGCTTAGGGTTTAGGGGTTTAGGTGTATTAAGGGTTTAGGGCTGAGTGCCTGAGGGTGCCAAACCTTGCCCAAACATTTTGACCGCTTTGGGGAGTTCGCATTCTGCTGCCTCTCTTACCCCGAAAGCCATCCCGGACGGCTCCCCTTCTTGCCGGCCCCGGCACGGACATTGGTGCTCCCCATGCCAGGCGCCTTGCGATGTTCTACACGCTGGGGTCTCGTAATTTGGGGGGCGCTTATAGCGAGGATTCTGCTGCTCGGGGATGTGTATTATGGGCCCTCGTTTTGAAACTCTCGAGAGCCGCTGCGGGAGCATGCCAGAACCCGCAGTCTTCATTCCGACAACCGCTATTTTCAAAGTCAGCAGTCGCGGTAGCTCTCCATTTTTGACTCCGAACTGTATCAGTAAATCTCATGTTCACTGTGCTGGGGCTAGCTACATTGCATGGTGCAGTGTAAAAAGTCACAGAGTCGAGTCTGGCGCCTTGCAGGTCGAAAGAGGTTCGTAGCGCGGCAGGGTGGCGTCAGGACTTGAGGCTTAAAGCTACTTTACTAGGAGGTGCTTTTAAAGCCTTTGAAAAATATTAGTAGGTAAGATCTTCTTAAGCCCAATAAGGGAAAATATAAAATGTCCCAAGCCCTATCTAGTTTACCTTCAGCCTGCGTGATGATTGCATCAACACGTCCCTGAAGTAAGACACCGACCAAAGACTGGGAAGGAGGCTTCAAGAAGCGGCCAAATAGGGACCCAGACTAGGCGCTACAGAGTAGGATCCTTCTTACATGGACCCGTACTTTGGAGTCCCAAACATTGACAAATTTCCGCAGAAAGTGCCACACATCAGCCTCAGTGACGAAAGGTATTGCTGCTGATTGCACTGGTCGGCTAGAGGCTGCAACAGAGGGAAGGACTTGCTACCCTGAATCAACGATGAAGTCAAGACCCCTGACTATATAGATGTCGATTTGAACGTCTCCAAAAGTTATGTATAACTCTCTCTCTCTCTCTCTCTCTTTCCTTGGATTAAACAGTATGGGGAATGCAACAAAATATCCCAAATCGATACCTAGCTCAGGTAAACGGCCCTGGGTACAGCTCTGTGCGTCAGGGAGGCAGAGGTGGTGGAGGTTCGGCCCACTGTGACTGGCGGCACAAACTCCTCATAGGGTTCAGGGCTTTACGCTCTCGCAACTCGGACATGCCCGACGAGGTTAGGGTTTACGGATGCAGTTCGGGGCAGGTGAATGTAGGGGCCGTATCAGCGATTAGAACTGGGGTTCTGGGCACGTTATACGCTAGTTATAAACAGGAGCCCTAAGGAAATACTGCTGGCAATTATTCCGACCCCTAATTAAGTACTTGCTCGGCTTGCGGATGTGAGCTTACGGCTTTCGGTTCCGTCTCGCCTCTTGCGCGCAGCAGTAAGTCGGACGACACGCCGAACAAAAGCCCTTTTCAGAACGGCCGGACCGATGAAAGTCTAGAATAGAGTAGACTAGAACAGAACAGAAAAGACTAGAATAGAACTAGCGTAGAATGAGAATCAGCACAGAACCGAATAGACAAGAACAGAACAAAAAACAGAAACGAGCAGAACAGACTATCAAACGAACAGAACACTAGGGTGGTTGTCAAAATTAGGGTTCCCCTTTTGGGTCCTTATTACCTATGATTTAGGGTACCCAAAAAGGGACCCTAATTTTGACAACCACCCTATAATAGAAAAAACCGGCCTCTGCATCCGAAACCTCGGAGCTGTCGGAGATCGAAGGGGAGCGCTGCAGGACCTCAGGCTGCACCGGAGCCTCCTGGCGTCTTTTTGCGGTTTAGGGTTTTGTTTTGTTTTAAAAAAAAACAAGGTTTAGGGGTGATGGGGTTTAAAGGTATAGGGTTTAAGGGCTTAGGGTTTGGGGTTTAAGGGTAGCAATAAGGTTTAAGGGTTTGGGGTTTGAGGGCTTAGGGTTTGGGGATTAAAGGTAATAATAGGGTTTAAGGGTGTAGGGTTTAAGGGCTTAGGGCTTGGGGTTTAAGGGTAATAATAGGGTTTATTTTTGTTAAGATGCAGTGGCCTAATAGGGTTTAAGGGTGTAGGGTTTAAGGGCTTAGGGTTTGGGGTGTTTGGGGCTTAGGGGTGATTAGGATTATAAGGGTATAGCGCTTTTAGGGGCATATCTTTGTGGTGTTTGGGGTTTAGGGTGATTAGGATTATGAGGGTATAAGGCTTTTAGGGGCATATGTGTGGTTTTTGTGGTTTTCGGGGTAACAGGGACTATAAGGGTAGAAGGTTTAAGGGCCGAGGGTTTGGGGTTTAGGGTTTAGGGGTAATACGGTTTAAGGGTATAGGGGTTAAGGGCTTCAGGGCTTGAGCTTTAGGGTTTTAGGGTTTGGGATTTAGGGTTGTTTGGAGGTTTTGGGGGGGCTTTGTAATTGACCTTTTGGCATCTTCGAGTGTTTGGGATTTTGGTGGGTTTCTTGGTTTGAGGGCTTCGGACGAACTCTCTAAACTTCTTGGGTTCAGGGTTCCGTTAGACCCAGGGTCTTCAGGCTGTCTTCAGGTTCCTATAAAGGGAACTCCAGAAAGTTGGAATATGGTTTCAGGGTAGGATACCCTATAATTTACCATAAAGGGTTTAGGATAATCATATTCCAACTTTCTGGCTTTTACTTTAGTAGTCCCGGCAGCTGCCTTGCCTAGTCCGAACTGGCGAAATACTCGAAGACTCCAGCGCAGTTCCGTGCTTACTGGGATGGTGTATGAACACCTATGAACACTTAAAAAGGCATTCATATCCAAGGTCTTGGTTTTGAGGTCTACTGTCTAAGATTCAGGGCGTGTTCCCGCACAGACAAGTCTGTCTATTGGATATCTGCAAGCATCTTGTGGGGCTTTAGTGCGTCGTACTTCACAAGACGAGTTCTTACTTGACGGATCAAGGGAGTTGGTGACTCGGTTTTCGCTTGAGCAAAACACCTTCTGCAAATGCGTGCGAGGGCATGTGTAATACGATAGGGCATGGGATGGCGTATACAAACACACAGCGCTACCATACTCATCCTCTTCTGAAGGTTCACTACTGGGAAGTCCCCGTCCGTGTCTTCTACATTCTAGACCAACTTCATCCAGAAGGTGTCGTGTGGGAAAGTAGAAGAAAATTAAGCCGACTATCATGAAGAACCCGAACTTGACGACGATGTCGAAGCAGCCCCACATGGGGCCATCCGAGAGTGCATTCTGGGAACAGGCTCTATCGCTATTGCTCTCCTCTCTCACGTGATAACACCTGCCATGAAGTGGCTGCCCAGCTGCCCTTTAAGGGGTCCTTTGAGGGATCTATCAGGGTTCTATTAAGGGGTCCCATTTAAAGGGTACTATAGGGCTCGTCTATATCAGTACGTCGGAGCTTACCACCCTCTCAAGATGCCCTGCAGGTCCAAGTCCTCCGGCAGTGCGTCAGTAGCCCGGAGCTGCACCGAGGAAGGCTGACGCGAAGAGGCCACCGCGAGCTTGATCCCTGTGCCAAAACAAGCGGGTTTCGGGCATTGGTTCTCCAAAACGTGCAATTAAACTGCCACTCTCGGTGGGGAACAGCCCGTGCCTGCCGCAGGAGATGTCTGCAATTGATCCGGAGCAGCTTGATCGTCACAACCTACTGGTGCAAGATGGGACTTTCAGGAGTTTTCGCCCCCTCACATAGCGCAAACACATGCAAATACTGAGCCTGTACAGCAATCGTCGGCCCCCAAATACACATGTAATACTTGTACGCCATTCCTCCATTCCCTACTACCCAAAGGTAAGTTATAGGATTATTAAGGCCCCTATAATATAGTACCCTTATAGTAATCCTTATAGACCCCTTTATAAGGCCCCTTTAATTCCCTACTACCCATAGGTAGGCGGCTGAAGGCTGGTTGTCACGTCCAGGCGACGCCAAGGACTTCCAAGCCGAGCAGCAAGCGCCGGGCCCAGACAAGCGCTGGAAGGCATCCTCCGGACGGCCCCGGCACGGTGGCACTCAAAGCTGCACGGACTGAAGAGTTTAGGGTTTCGGATTTAATTTGGGGTTTGGGGTTTAGGGTTTAGAGGTTTCCGGGGTGTTGGGCTGGGGAATGGAGAGCCCTTGCTTTCCCGGTGGTTCATCCGAAGGCCTCGTCATCGTAACACTCGGATGATAAAACTATCGGCTGCCCTTTCTCTCCGCAGTGACCCGTCAACCCTCAGCATCCCTCCATCGGAACCTGATCCCTGCAACACTCCTGGATAGCTTCCTCCAACACTGCGTGCTGGGCCTTGCAGGCTGGTTCAAGGGTTTCGACGCTCGCAACCGGCATTGGGGGTCCGGGATGTTTCGGGTATAGAAAGTTTAGGGTCTAGGGCTTAGTGCTCGAAGTTTATGGAAGCTCGGCACCTGGAGTTTCGACTTGCAGATGGGAGTTCCGAGCTCACATTTAATATAGGGGCCTCGATAATTAGAACAGGGATTTGGGGTATATTATACTATAACTATAACACGGAACCCCCAAAATAGTACAGGTAATTATTAAGGCCCTGATATAAGCTCACTTCAGCATCTGCGCGTCGGAGGAATGCTTGAGTACGACTTGGGCAGGCGAGGTCAGAAGACCGCTTTCAAGGATGGCGCGCCATGAGCGCTCGGGAGCGTGTGGGAATGTCTTCTGTCCCTAAACCCAATGAAACGTCACCCAGGAAACCCAAGCCAGACCTCCCTCCCCAAGCCGAAGACTTGGAACACCTGCAGCACCTGCACCCCAGACCCTTCATTCAACGGACTTCATGGCAAAATCTCCAACCATCTTCCTTCTCAAGCTCTTAGAGCCTCTACCCCCGAAGAAGCCCTACCGCAGTTCGCCGAAGGCCGTCGGGGCACAACTGCCAAGCCCAGCAGACGCTGCTGTTCCTTGGCCAACAGCGTGAAGCCATTCTCTTCCTCCGGCTGGAAGGATTCGAGACAAAGGTTTAAGAAGTCTGGTTTTCGTGGAGGCCTCCTGACTTCCAAAGGCTTTCCTGAGGGCCACCTGACTTGCAAAGGCTCTCATATTCATATGTAGTACATGCATACATATGTATGTATATATAACTATACATATACATGTATATATGTGTGTGTGCGCATTTACTTGTTAACTTATAACGCGGAGACCTTTTTCACAGACTTGTATGTGCCCGCCTGGATCTCAAGGAAGACCTTAACCCTGAATCGCCTGAGCACTTAACTGCCAGATGGATTTTCGAAGCCTGATACAGGGGTCACAGTTTCAATAATTAGAATAGAATTTGTTTTCGGGGGGGGGGGGGGGGGCATTATACTGTAAAATATAATCAGGAACCACCAAAATAGTAGAGATATGTATTTGGGCACCTTTATTGCACGCTCTGTGGGCTTCCTGGTGGGAGGATTCGCCACCAGGAGATTGGGCTTAGGGCTCAGGGTTGAAGGTTCAGGGTTTAGGGCTGAGAGCAGAGCTACCCACATCCACAAATCCTTCAACCGCACATGTCCTGAAACCCACAAAAGGAACTTCAACCCTGAAAAGTAACTGCCTCACCTTCAACTCCCGAACGCTAGAGTCGCTGGAACTCGAAATCAAACACCCCGGCGCGTGCTTTTTGTGCCCAAGATCTGCACGGTCTGGGCTTTTCCGGATTTAGGGTGCCAGGCTCTAGGACCCTACGACAGGGTCTGACAGTTCAGGGTTTTGGGCTTGTTGCTTTGAGCTTTTCGGGTTGGCTGTTTTTTCCATCTTATAACCGGCCCTCGGTCGGAAGTCATTCACGGGCTGCACCCTCACAACACCGTTTACCGACTCCGCACTGTCATGCTGTAAACAAAAACGAGACACAGTAAGGTCGTGCCCTCCGACTCCTGCAGCCCAAAAAACCGAATAAGCCCAACGGAGGATTCTCTGCGTGCCTTTGATTCCATGGCACCGGCACAGATGCGGCCGCTTTATCCGCGGGGGAGTACAGTAATGAATATTTGGCTTTTGGCGTTAGTTTACGGCTGAAGCTTTCGGGTTGCTCGGGTTCCGGTTCAGTGTTCGCTTGTTCAAACGGTCTCAGATTTCCGTCGTCCGCCGGGGGCTCAGCGTGCAACAGCTCCAAGGTCGCGGGCTTGCTTACGTGGTCTGCTGCCCCGCGCTTTTAGGGTTTAGGGGTCCTTATGCGTCCCCAGCCCCTTGTGCATGAGATGTACCCTGGACATGTTTCGTGCAACTAGGCGACGAAGCGGCCCTAAAACCCTTCCCGCAAATGGTATGCACGATATGCAAGATGATTGTCGCCCTATAATCTTATAGCGCACTATATCGTACAATATTGTCTATACTAAAATATCGGCACGGCTGTTCATGTCCTAAACACCGGATCCTAAGCCCCGGGAGCTCAAAGCTGCAGGTTGACACAGATAATGCGCAAGCCGGCGGTTTAGGGGCTTAGGGTGTAGGGTCTGGGGTTTAGGCTTGAGGGGGCTTAGGTTTAGAGTCCATGCATGCAAATTGCCCTATCCAAAAAGCAGCTGGATGCATCTACATAATGTCAGGGCCTTAGCAATAGTATAGATAACTATCAAGGTTATTATATATGAGGACCCCGACATAAGGTACCCCCCAAATTTTCGGGAAGTCAACTATGAAGCGCCTTAAAGACCATTTTTCATACCCCCGAAACTGGGGACCGCCGGGTTCATACAACACAAACCCCCTAAACCCTAAACCCTAAACCCCTAAATCCTAAACCCTAAACCTAAGGCGGAAACCCTAAAGTCCCACCGGCATACAAGAAAGTTTAGGGTGTAGCAGGGTTTCAGAGTTGCGGGGGTTAGGGCTTAGGGTTTGCCGGTCAATAAAACTCTGCTGCGTGATGTAGGTGCTCCATGCAGCACTAGCGGGGCAACCACACACAACTGACTGGAAACAGTAGCCGATGGCATTGCCACTGACGGAAATCTGCAGTTGTGTCTCACTTTCAATGTGGCTTGTGTGGCAACACGAAAACGTTCAGGGAAACATGCGCGCAGAATCGGAGGCAAGAAGTGGGGGCAAAGCATTACGATCAGGAAAACGCATAGTATGTAAGTGTATATAAACTGAAATCTTTAATTTAATGTTAAATTTGTAATACATAACTTGTAATAAGAATATATAATGGGATAAGACACAGATGTGGAGACCCAAGCGGAGCGGCACCCTCAAAACGGCAAAATGACATCGGCAAAACGCACCTGGAACCCAAGAAAAAGGATCAACACAGATAATTTTGGGCCGTGATACAGCAGCAAGGGATGGCATGGTCATGATGACGGTGGCATACTGACGTCCATGGGGGATGGTGGTGCACCAGGACGGTAAAAGAGGAGATGGAAGAAGACAAGACATCTGCCAACTGACAATGGTATGAACCCGAGCAACACCCAAGAAGGAAGGGTAGACCTGCATATGTATACATGTTTGCATAAACACCTACGGGATAAAGATGCCTGCGAGCGTGTGTGTTTGTGTGTGTGCGCACACGTGCTGCGACACATCTGAAACATTCCCTGGCTGCTCGGGCCCCTTCCCTGGCCTGCAGGTGCTTCGACACAGGGTCAAAGGAATCCATGACCACACCAGCGGCAAACACATGTGTCGGCTCTCCTGCAGCTCTTCGAACGGAATCGCTGCATGGGGCGGGGGCTACGGCTTCGTGCTGTTGTGTGCAAAATACTGGGCTCATCAGAAGAAACTCAAGACATGGACCCCAAGGCTCCGCCACAATGCGTAGACTTCTGCCTCATCACAGACACCCTCGATAAAGAAAGATCTCATCCACGTGAAGCTTTCAAGAGGTGACTCTTCGGCAGTCCTCCGACCAGTTGCTCGTGCATGATGCAAATGTCCTCCTGCGCGTTGCTCTGGGGATTCTGGGACTGTGGCAAGATGAATCAGTGGACTTGCATCAGAAGTTTTAGCAGGCCCTTCTGTTGGATCCATGACATTTCAGGGTTTTGGGTTTACCGTATGTGAATTTCAGTGTTTAAAGTTGCACGGAAGCAACCTCCTTGCCCGAATGCTTTTCCGTTTGCCACCCAATACGAAGGGCATGGTTTGGAGCATCTGCCACATCTGAACCCTGCACCCGGTGAGGAAGAAGATGAGTAAATGGTGAAACTGTAATGTCGAACGTGACATGCACAGGTAGACGTCAATGCATGTATGCGGAGGACGTCTTGTTGTGCGCTCTGAAGGCATGCTCACCCTCGAATGTAAGACTGTTGGTTGTGCTCTCCAACTAGCGGTGTCGTTAAGTCCTGCTTGCCACGAAGGATGATTCTGATAAGTCTCATTCAGGATACTCCCAATCCGCTCGTAAGCCCTCATACCCGCCTGCAGAACGGACCCGAGCAACTCAAGCGGCTTGTCGGCATAGTCGGCAACGTCCCAGTGCAGCCCTTGGAATGTGAAGATCTGAAAGGGACATGCACTACGGGTTTTTAAATTGTTCAAGCTTGAAAAATTTCAGTGTATGACAAGAACCCAGAGCCCGATTCTAATCATGGAGGCCCCTATGTTATGCAGGGTACACAAACTGAACATCACATATTCCCCAGGCGCTTTCCCGGTCTTCCGAAATGCACTCGTCATCCCGAGGACAGAATAGGGATCCAGTAAATCATATGGTTCTTTATTACAGAGGCTGATGAAAGCTCTCAAGGCGGAAGAATACCGAGGCCACCGCCCTCGCCGAGGCTGCTGAACCTCGCGGAGGTTAGGGTACAGGGGTTTCTTACTACTTTCGGGGCCTTAATAATTACAGTATACGATAGTTACGATAAGGAATCCCCACAGTAGTATAGGCAATTATCTAGGCCCCTATAGTAGGGTTTCGGGGCTTACTCTAGGGTCTTCTAGCGAGAAGCCCGGCTGCTGCTGCAGCTGCTCTGGTTTTTGGGAGCTGCGGCTTTCTCTCGGAGGACAAAGTAGTGATACAGTTGTTGATAGTACGTCGCGCCAGCAGGAGCAGCAAAAGCAGCAGTTGCAGTCGCAGCAGCAGCAACAGGAGTAGTAGTGCTATTGCTTGCCTGTCGCAGTAGCAGGGATAGTAGTACTAGTAGTGGTAGTAGTGGTAGTAGTGGTAGTAGTGGTAGTAGCAGTAGTAGTAATAGTAATAATAATAGTGGCAGTGGTGTTAGTGGTGGTAGTGGTGGTAGTGGTGGTAGTGGTGGTAGTGGTGGTAGTGGTGGTACTGGTGGTAGTGGTGGTAGTGGTGGTAGTGGTGCTAGTGGTGGTAGTGGTGGTGGTAGTGGTGGTGGTAGTAGTAGTAGTAGTAGTAGTAGTTGTTGTGGTAGTAGTTGTTGTTATTGTAGGAGCAGCAGTAGTCGTTGATGCTGCAGCATGTAGCGGAGGACATGGGATGTGTAGGAAGAGCGGAGGGTAGCAAGCAGAAGGAGCAGTCGGAGTGTTAGTGGCAGCCGGAACATGAAGATCCACTGCACAGTCGACGCGATCTTGCACTCTTAAAACACTTTATGACATTTTGTTACTTCCCGACGCCAGGTCACCTGCCATCTTCCAACGCGAACCGAGCCGGGAAATTCACGGCCTCACCATGCACTTGCAGATACAGAAATGGAGAGGTCCACGCATTAGTTATACTTCTGTGTCTGCCGCACACACAAGCGTACAAAGCTGACATGAGCGAGACAGATAAACAGATAAGTCGATCGTTTGATCGATGGGTAGATCATAGATCGACAGAACGATCGACCGATAGATAGGTGAATAGATAATTAGGCAGGTAGGTAGGTAGGCAGGTAAGTAGACGAAGGTGAAGATATGTAGGTAGGTAGCAAGGTAGCTAGCTAATGGATGGACAGGTAGCTCAGATAGACTTAGATACACCGACAAATGGTTAGATAGATAAGTTAGGGCGAGTGAACAGGGGTTCGTACTCTGCGTTTTTGGCGAAACTTGGAGCATCTGGGAACAAGAGGGTCCACACTTGCACTTATCCTCGAGCCCTCAACTGGGATGGACAATGTTACACGATCATCTCAACAGCAGCCCAAAGAATCCAATATCAAACAAACTAGTCAATATACCTTAAATCATATTAGGGATCCTACTATAGTTTAAGGTGTATATTCCTTAACTTAGGGTTTTTTGGTGTCTCTGGTAGCGTTATTTTCCCGAACTGTTTGTCTCAGAGCCGGGGGGGACGCCCGGAGCTTGAAATTGTGCGAAGGTGAACTTGGAGGCTCATGGGTAGTTATGAGTGTTCTTTTAACGGCCCCTTTAAGGGGATCTATAGGGATTCTATGAGGGTGTGGGGTTTAGGGCCTACTTGGAGGTTCATGGGTAGTCATAAGTAAGGTTATAAGTCCCCTAATCGGACTTATAACTATAGTTACCCTAAACTTCGACCTGTAGCAAAAGTTACTAATTTTTAGCTGCCCCTTAGGGAATATAGGAACCATGATTAAGAATTATTCTGAGTACCCCTCGGTGAAGTGTTCGCCGCAAGCGGGGTGGATGCTTGAGAGATGAACTTCACGACGCAGTCGCTAGCTTCGGGTCGTGGCATATGCCACGGTAGCTCTTGCACTTAGCACAATCACCCTCCTCCAAGAACCCTCTGACACGTCTGAATCAGAATCTTTATTGCTTCCTACAGCCTAAACCATTTTTGCCACTGGGCTTGGGGCTAGCTACAGCCTAAACCCCAAACCCCAAATCCTAAACCCCTAAAGCCCGCTAAACCCCGCTAAACCCCTAAACCCTAAACCCTAAACCCCTAAACCCTAAACCCCTAAACCCTAGCCCCTAAACCCCTAAACCCCTAAACCCCTGCGGATTTTTGAAACGACGCCCGCCCTCTTCGAGGACCTGATTTCTACGCGGCACGGACCGGGGCCCAAAGAGCTCCCAAAGATCTCAGAGAGCTCTCCTCTGGCGATGTCGGGCCTCAAGACCGGAGTTTTAGGGTTCAGGGTTTACTTAGAGGATCATGGGACTTAGTAGGTAGGTTATAATGGGGGTTATAAGTCCCCTAAGTGGGGTTATCCTAATTATAACCTACTTATAACCTTACTTACTAAGTACCATGAGCCCTCAAGTAGGGTGCTTTAGGGGTTCAGGCTTTAGGGGGCTTTTAGGGGTTTAGGGGTTCAGGGTTTGGGGGGGCTTCAGAGGTTTCAGGGGTTTAAGGGTTCAGGGTCTGGGCGGCCTTTAGGGGTTTAAGGGTTCAGGGGGTTTAGGGGGCTTTAGTGGTTTAGGGTTTGGGCTTTAAGGTTTAGGGGCGTGGCTTTATTGAGCGACAGGCTCATGAGGCCTTGTACTCTTACTCCGACACCCGGGCCACGATCCCATGCTCGATCGGCTGCGCGAGAAAACTCAACCCAAGAAATGGACTCAGGTGTTGCAGACACGGCTGCTGGCTGTTGAAAGTGCCTCGGATTCATAATTAATCTTTGCCTAGCACTCGACAAGACCATCAGTTAAGAATATGGTTCCCTGATTTTTAGGTGACGTTCAACCCGCACGCCAAAAACCGTAGCCCTGCCGTGTGTGGGTTGGCCGTTTCTGTTGGTTTTTCTTTGCGGCCGCTTGATTCGGTATGGGGTTTATGAATGCTTGAGACGGCTCGGAGGCTGGACTTAAAACCCTAACACGCAATGCCGGAGAGAGAGCGCCAAATTGCAAAACCCTGAAACCCGGGTGATAGTGGTTGAGCAGCTGTTGGCCCGCTGATGTGCCCCTGCATTGATTCACAAAAGCCCCGAAATCCCGAAACCCTACCCAAGGAAGAATAATGGTCCAAAACCTACAAAAGGCTATTATTCTACATACCCTAACCCTAAGGAAAAAAAAATGGTCTAAAACCTACCAAAGGCCATTATTCTACATACCCTAACCCTAAACCCTAAGCCCCTTTTTTTTTTCCCTAAGCCGTTTTGGGGCCCAGGGATAAACCCTAAACCAGGGACTTAGGAGCATCGCTGTCTCCACATCATCGTCCACCTCGGGAATCCTTCGAGTGAAACTGTAGATTCAAACAGGGCCCCTTCAAAACCAGATTCAAAATCACAGACATAGATATTTCATATTTTGTTGATGTGATAGTTGCTGTTTTTGAAAAAGTAAAATGACAATAAGAATAACAATCCCAATATCAATAAAGCATCTCACCATGACGGCTCGAGCCTCCTTACATGGGGGGGCCCTGGTTACCCGCCGAAGGCGTAAGGTCTTGAACACTTGGCTCGGCCCTTGTTTGGGTGCTTTCGCACCTGCCTGGCCCGGGGAATGAAATCAAGATTGATGCGTGCCGCAGGTGCTGCTTGGGCTCTTAGGCTGTCAGGCTTTAAGGCGTTCAGAACGAGATCTTCTCAGAGAGCAAACGCGCGAGGCTTCTTAAACACTCAACCTGATGAGAGTAAGCAAGAACCCGGACTGCACTTATCCGGAAAAGACGCAGCACATAATATGTAAGCGCCACGAAAAATATAGAAACGAAGGAGCCTGTGAGGGACCAAATCCCTAAGATGCCAGCAATCTCAAAATCCTAAGCCCAGAATCCCTCTCTCGAATTTAGACTCCCAGAGAGCCCAAATGCCCCTTATTTCAGGAATATGGCTTAAATTATATAGGGCTTCATATTATGATTTAAGGTATACTCCTTAATTAAGGTGGGCTCCTAGTTGTAGGCTTCCTGGGCAGCCTTCGAGGGCCTTGCGACGGGCTGCGCAAGGCTTCATGAGGTACTACCGGGGCCTTCATAATCAGAAGACGGTTTTGGGGGGCATATTCTGCGATAAGTACAATAAGGAACCCCCAAAATAGTATAGGTACCCCGAGAAGCCCCATTCTAATTATCAAGGCCCCGAGAGTATAGTACCCTTATAGATCCCTTATAATAGCCCTTATAGGCCCCTTTTGAGGAACCCCATTCTAATTACTAAAGGCCCCTTCTTTTAGGAAATTTGGAGCTCGAGAGTTTCAGGGGGCATTCACTTCGGGCTGCTTCTGTCTGGTTCCTAGTAGGGAATGGCAATGGGGGAATGGGTTATGAGTTCGGGAATATTTACCTTAACCCCAAGTAACCTACCTTTTGAAGGACTTAGGGGTTTGAGGGGTTTAGGGTTTAGGGGTTTAGTGGTCAAGGGGCTGAGGGGTTTAAGGGTTTAGGGCTTGCAGGGTTTAGGGTAGGCTGTTGGGCTAAGGGTTTGGGTTTAGGGCTTAAGGGGTTCAGGGTGGGAGAGAAGAGCACACTGCGCTTAAACGAACTGCGATTGGAGTCATCCGCGCCAATCCGATTGCCAAGATGGAGGGCAACCGCATAATTAACAGCATCGAAGCGTGTCAAGCGAGAGTAGAAGCATTTGCAACCGTTCGTTATTCTATTGGTTGGCAGTGGTCTTCCATACCAATTCCGACGACTCAGTTAACGCCCGCCGCCGCAGAGCCTAACCTTCCTCCTGGCAGACCTGAACAAGCTCACATGCTCTTACAAATTACACTGGTTCTCAATGTATGTCTAGCCTGTCGATGTTGATGCATTTTGGCAACGGTAATACAAATGCTACTTAGAGTCCCAATCATCAGAATAGTCAGAAACTTACCTCATCGTCACCACAACACGTGTGGCCGTGAGCAGCCTTGATCAGCACTATCATCAGCAACATCATCGTTGACGCCACACCTGTCACCATCGCCTTCAGATGCGATATTGGCATCTCTCGACCTTGTATCATCGCCACCATAGCTACGGCGACGTGGTGCTCAGTACTTGTGCTACTTCTTGGGTTAATTACCCGATTCTTTCTATGGCTTGCCAAAGACTCCTGCTGACAATTACCCATCATAACCATAGCCAGGGTGAGAAGCCATGCGCCTGTGTCTTTCTGGCTCGGTTCGAGATTATTTGGCTAAGTCACGTCCGAAGCCCAACATTCAAATCCCGAATGATGAAACGTTGGCGGACGCCAAGGGTTTGAGCGCAAGTGCAGCGGTTCTCACTATTAAATAACAGCTCTGGTGGAGTAGAGGGCTCCGTCGCGCATCCATACATAGGGAGCTCCACTTACAGGGCCTTGTCAAAGGCTCCCAGATGTCCGCGACAAGTACAGAGCATTGCAGAGCCGAGCGCCCTTCAAGGCTGCGGCCTCTTATCTGGCAAACGGACTGCAAGGTTCAGTCGGTTCAGTGCAGCAGCGGAAGGCCGCTTTAAATTCTGCTCCAGCAGTTTCCGTCCAGACGAAACCACAATCCCACGGTTTAGGATTTAGGGGTTTAGGACACCGGAACGCAATGAATTCTCGAGCTGACTTTCGATCAGGTACACTTCGCACATGCTGCCATGGAGAAAACCGTGCTTGTTGAGGTTTCATATGCGAAAACCGATAATATTCTGCAATCTGCTATACTTATGTATACTGTATTGTACAATGTTATTCTACCGTATCCTTTACTGAAATCTTGCGCAGAAACACGCTTCCAAGCCTCTTGGGCATTTCTTCGCAGCACTCTGGGGGGCGCTGCTGCCCCTTGACTTTCGACCACATATTTAGACGGTCTAGAGTTTAGGTGGACATGTTGAGGCCGTGGCTCCTGACCCTGAACCCTCTAAACCTCAACCCTTCTTTTCTTGCTTAACTTAGGTACGTCCCTTCAGGTCCCAAGTAGCTAGGTGTTTATGAGTCTATCCGTCTTACCTCTCAAGTATAGACCCGGTTTATGGTTTAGGGTTTCGGCGCTCACACTCCCGGTTTAGGGTTTAGGGTTTTGGATTCATGACCCTAAACTCTGCACTCGGAAGCCGCAAGAAGGTTCGACGCTCGAGGCAATCCGACGTAGCACCTTGCCTGGACTGCTGGCACCGCATTCGGCGGCGGCAGCAGGTGAAAGCTCTGTGCACAAGGGAGTGTCTCGAAATTAGGGAGGACTCGTTTTGGGGGTCCTTACAGCCCAAACTACGTCGGCCCCTTACAATTTCTGAAACTCCCACGTGAAGGAATGGGCTTTTGGCCAGCGTTCATGCGAGCGCTTCAAGAGCGGGCGACTCTCGGAGAACTTTTGGAACTTTTGCTCCTTTCCTCTTCTCCTGGCCAGAGCATGGGAAGTGCATGCAGTGATTCGGGATAATGTTGATCATCTACTCTACACTGTACTTTACGAACCATAGTGTAAGAAAATGTATTGTGCTGTGTCATGCAGAGCACTCTGAACCTGCCTTCTCTCCTGCGTATGCTGCTGCTGCTAGTAATATCAATAGTCGTCGTGGCGGTTGATAGCAGTCGTGGTGGTGGTGGTGGTGGTGGTGGTGGTGGTGGTGGTGGTGGTGGTGGTGGCGGCGGCGGTGGCGGTGGTGGTGGTGGCGGTGGTGGTGGTGGTGGCGGTGGTGGTGGTGGTGGCGGTGGTGGTGGTGGCGGTGGTGGCGGTGGTGGCGGTGGTGGCGGTGGTGGTGGTGGTGGTGGCGGTGGTGGGGGTGGTGGCGGTGGGGGCGGCGGCGGCGGCGGCGGCGCGGTGCGTGCAACACCCAGAGCCATCGAGTTACTGTCATCATGGCGACAAGGATATCAGCCACGTAGCTTAATCACTATCCCCGAACCCCTTTGTCACTACAGGCATGAGAAACTATCTGCCGCCCTTATGCAACAGAAGGGTGAACCATGAGGCCTGCTTTTATGCATGAGGAGTTTTTGGAGTCATTACGTCTTTCGAGATGGCTCGTGATTCTTGCCTTCTGTTCACGGACCGCTCTCTGTAGTTCAGTAACCCCTTTGGAGGAACCCTGAAACCCTAAACCCCCAGACCCCAGACACAAAAAGCCTTGTGGCTGTGGCTGGGTGTTGAGATGATGCCCGAGCTCTTGAGCATCCTCGCTTGGATTTGCGCTTGGGGTTGGGGTTTAAGATGTCAAGGGTTTCTCAAGGCTCCCCGGGTGGGATGAAGGTGGGGTTTAGGGTTTAGGGTTTAGGGTTTAGGGTTTGAGGTAATCTCAAACACGGGTCCGTATGCAAGGGGAACTTGGCCTACCTACCTTCATCCCAGGTTTTGAAGCTTCGCTTGGGGTTTCGGATTAATAGTGGTTTGCAGAGGACAAGCCACTTTGCGGATTCATAGCCTTTAGGGTTTAGGGCTTAACAGCTCAGGGTACGTAGATGTTGTTGCTTGGGGCTTATGCGTTCAAGATATAGGATAAGGGCCCGTTTTGAGCATGGGCTTGGAGTGTGTGCCAGCGAACACTCCTCAACAGCTGGGCCTTCTCGTTTGACGTGCGATGTGAGAGAAACACGAGAAGTTAACAAGCGCGGACGATCTCCTGGGATAAGGGCCGTAAACCCTAAACCCTGAGGCTGATCACCATGTAACCGGAAGCAGGGTTCGGGGTTCAGGGTTTCGGGTTTTTCAGGTTTTTCGGTGCTCACACTCGGACAATCCAGGCGAGGCGTATGGTTCGGAGTCGGACAAGTGAAACGGCACTAGAGGAAGTAGTCGCAATGACAAACAACAAAAGTATGACCAACAAATAAGGTGACTGTGCTTCCGCATTAGGGGTTTTAGGGTTTAGGGTCTTGGGTTTTTAAGGATTTCAAAGTTTTTTCCCAGGGTTTAGGGTTTAGGGTTGTAAGGGGTTTTTAGGTTTAGGGCACCCAGCTGATCCAGCGAGGCCCCGAGTGCCCCGTGCAATGCAGGGGCCTTTAAGAATTAGAGTAGGGTTCCTTAAAAGGGCTACTATAAGGGTATACTGTAGGGGCCCGAAAAAATTAGAATAGGCTTCCTTAAAAGGGGGTATAGCAGAGGCCTTGATAATTAGAGTAGGGTTCCTTAAAAGGGGTCTATAAGGGCTACTATAAGGGATCTGCAAGGGTACTGTACTATAGAGGCCTAAACAATTAGAATTAGGGTGCCTTAAAAGGGGTCTATAAGGGCTACTATACGGGATCTGCAGGGGTACTATACTATAGGGGCCTGAATAATTAGAATAGAGTTTGGGGGTATATTGTAGTATGTAAGTACAATCAGGAACCCCCAGATCCTGTTGTAATTGTTAAGGCTCCTACACTTTCCGCAGGTAATGCAGGAACCTGATCAAGAAACCTTGGGCCTTTATTCGGGTTCTGTTTATGAATCTTACTTTTTGGGGGTTATAGGCTTAATCAGGTTCGTACATTAGGGTTCGACTGTCTTTGGAAATCATGGTCCCGCTGTGCAGCAATCCCTACTCAGCGACATCTCAATACCGCTTAAGGACTATAGCTCAAATCATAATATAAAGCCCCATATAATTTAAGCCATATTCCTTGGTTACGGGGTATTGGGCTTTTAGGCTTTAGGGCTCAGAGTCGCCTGCATTACCTTAATGACCCTGGACTATGAGAGTTATGGCAAATGCCTTCTTATGGGCAACCGCAGGATTTATCTGATCAACCGTAGTATCATCTTCTACTCTACACCAAGCCTAGCCGAGTCTCCTCACCAGCTTGGAGAGCTTGAAGTCAAGTGCCTTCAAGTCCGCCCGCATGGCCACCTCTTAGGGTTTAGGGTATAGGGTTTCGGTAAGGGGGAAGGGGGTGCTGGACTATACTTCCTTAAATAGGCCTTAAAAGTCCTTTTTTGGGAATTAAGGCCCCCTACCCCAAGGGTCCTTATGACCACCTCTCCGTCGCTTGCCAACTTCTGCTTTGTCTGAGGGTTTAGGATAGGGTCCCAATTAGGAGAGGGATATCTCATATAAACCCCCTTAAAATGAAGCCCCCAATAAGGCATGGATATTGTGCAAAATGTTATGCTTATGTGCATTTCGGGTCCCGAATAGGAGTTTAGGACCCGGGCATGGGACCTTCTTGCTTAAGGCTGGGTTTAGGGTTTAGGGTTTAGTCTGCGACTGGACATTGCAATTGTACTCAAAGCGATTTCTACCTTCGTCTCGGCACTAGTTTCAGGTGCGAAATGAAAGCGGCATTGAAAGCTTCATCTGCTTGAAGAAGTTGCTTGAAACAAGCTTTGCTTGGGGGTTCAGATTTTCCGCGGCCCCCGACATCTTGCATTGTTCCTGACATTACCTTCGATCCGCGCGAAGATGTATTCCGCTTTAGGGTTTAGGGTTTAGGGTTTCGGGCTTAGGGTTTAGGGTTTAGGGTTTAGGGCTTAGGGACCGGATTCCGGCGCACCACCAAAGCCTCAAAGCCTCAATAACGAGTAAAAGCTTCCGTGGCCCGAAGACTCAAGACGAATGTAGGGGCCTTGAGAATTGCTAGGCTGTTCACTAACCCACTGGGAAAAGTGTAGACTTTTTTAGGCTTAGTTTATAACAGGAACCCAGAAACCTGAAAGTAAAAACGTGTACCACTGAACAGCTTGGATTAGAATGGGGTTTGGGGGCCATTGTACTGTACTATATAACTATAATAAGGAATGCCCAAAATAGTATGGGTAATCATTGAGGCCCCTCTAGAGCTTTGCATAGGACCCCTATAGATCCCTTAAAGGAACCCCTTGTAGTAACCTTATAGAACCCTTAAAGCTAAGCTACCTACGCAGCTACGGAGCCTTTGCACAGCCCGCCTGATCAATGGCTCGCGCTTGACCTTTGCAGCGCATGATGCCTTCAATGAACTCCTCCAAGGTGACCTGCAAAATTGTTCAGGGATTTAGGGGTTTAGGGGTTAATGGGGGTTTAGGGTTTAGGGTTTAAGGAACATCGTGATGACTCGCACTCAAACTCCCAATGAACATTCGAGAGGCGTTTAGGGGGCGGTCCGTTGCAGGGTTCATAGACGGGGGTTACTCAGGGCTTGCGGTGTAGGCGTGGGAGGGTTTCGACACTCGCACTCACACAAGGCAGGCAAGGCTCCTCACAGTGTGAGGGTTTAGGGCCGTGCAGCCGACGACCGCAAACGGCCAGCAAGTTTTGCAGATTAGTCCCTTGCATAGCGGGCCTCAAGGCATTCGAGATGTTCAAGAGCATGCTGCATCAACGACTCGAAGATATCGCGGAGCTTGTAAAGCTGCGATCTAAACTAAGACCATTAGGCCTCTGAAGTACTGCAGGCAACTCGCTCATCACATTGAGTCATGACAGCTCGCAGTTCTTGCTGTGATTCTGGGGCTATGGTTTCAAGTTTCAGGAGTTGATGTAAAAACCCTGAACTCCGAACCTTAATCATTAATGAATTGCTAATGGGTATCAGCACCTGCCTCGCCATCTCCGTTGTCTAGCCTGGGCTGTTCTTGCTGGACCTTGAAAATTTAGAGTTGTTGCTCTTATGCATGTGGGGTTCAGGGCTTAAAGCTTAGGATAAGAACATGCTACAGAAAGTCGAAATATCAAGATTGAAAACTATGTTCTAGAACGGCCTAGGAACAGATGGAAGAGCGCCGCACTCTCATAGATGTCGACATCCAGCGTTTGGAAGTAAGCCTCCAGGATTTTGGGTTTAGGGTTCATGATAGGGCGATAGGGTTACCTTGGCTTTGGGTCTCACCAAAACAGGAAGACGTGGCATTTTTGCTTGGCTGGGCCATGAGCATCCTTCCGAGACTGACTGACAGGCTTCTTCGAACTTCCTGATTTTTCAACGGGATGGACAGCCAGCAGTAGCTGAAAGCGCAACTGCTACGCATGGAAACCTGGAGCAGCCGTCACTATGAGTTTGGCACTGCGATATACTCGAGCGGCTGGTACTTCCAAATTTCGATAACCCTGCATCAATTTACAGACCGCAAAATATCGTACTACCCCCAGACTACGCCTGATTTTCGGAAACTCCGACATGTATCCAGCTGGACAGCTGAGCAACCGCACCAACACAGGCTCGCATTCGGCATGAAAAGACACATCAATGTGGGAGTTTCCGAAAATCAAATGAGGATCCTACTATTTAGGGTACAATATTCGGGTCCCCTATTTTTCGAAACTCCCATGTTGAACACCCTGAAACACTGCAAAACAGTCCAAAGTCCCGTCCATGCTGCCTGCAGTTCGAAACGACAAGCACCAAAAAATCACAAGTCGGATAGCATCTCGGTTTAGGGTGTGCACCGCAGTCCAAAGTCATCGATCAACTGCACGAAGCAGCTAAGTTGAAGTGGTAAGGCGGCACAGCTGCACCAGCAGCGTCAGTCCGTACGTCCCAAGCCCTGCAACCTGAAACTTTCCGGAAGCTTCTCAACTTCAAACTTTACTAACTTGCAAACCAGCCTTGGCCACTGGGTTCGCCAGAATGTGCGTCAGCCGTTCTTCGGTGATCATGCCTCGTCTGCTATGCTTTCTTTCGGGATAACAGTTGAAGGTTTTCGTTTTTAGTGCACTGGCCTTTCTCCGCGGCAGCAGAAGTAGGTCTACCCCATTCAGGGCATGCACTAAAAACTGCCTCCCTCATTGCTTGACCTCTTGGATGTGCATACACATATGTGCTGCATGTGAAATGAATATACACACATTCAGAACGCATTCAAAGGCCGGAGCGTGCAAGCGGGTGCGGGCGTACCCTTTTCTACGCTTTCATGCACATGTATGCCAAGTGTATGCCTATGCACTTGTCCGCTGGCTCAGGTTCAAGTGCATCTGGCCAGCAGGCCTGTCGAAATGCCTGCCGGCATCCATACGAAATGGACCCCGGCCTGCCTGCCAGCAACTCGAGGTACAGGTGTATGCAGGCACATATTACATACGTGTTTACATGCACATACATTGCCAAATGTGCATGTGTGTGTATATGTATGCATGAATGAATGAATGCATGTATGTATGCCGACGCATCTACGGACAGACAGGCGTGAACGGAATCATCTCACTCGCTCGCCAAGATGCCATCCCCAGCGTCATCCATGGCATGGAAGACTTGCTCCAGCTTCTCCACATACTCCGCCTGAGACTGAAGATGTCGGTTCAGGGCATATGAGCTTGTACTGCTGCAAGAGAACGGGAGCATACGAGAGCACAACCCCAAGCTAAGTCCTAAAGCACATTATGGCCCTTGTCATTCTACAAGCCGCGGCATCAACACAAAAGGCACACAACCAAAAACGACAACAACGGGAGCAACAACGACAATGCAGCAGCAGGTTCGAAAAGCAGCAACAGAAGCAGAAACAAAAGAAGTAGTAGCAGCAGGAGTAGTAGTAGTAGCAGCAGGAGTAGTAGTAGTAGTAGTAGTAGTAGTAGTAGTAGTAGTAGTAGTAGTGGTGGTAGTAGTAGTAGTAGTAGTGTTAGTAGTAGCACAGTGCTTGTACCAGTCGCAGCGGCAGTGGCAGCAGCAGTAGTCGCAGCAGTAGTAGCAGCAGCAGGTGATTAAGACGACTACAACTCCAACTACAACTACAACTACAACAACAACTACTACTACCACCACCACCACCACCACCACCACCACCACCACCACCACCACCACCACTGCCACTACCACCACCACTACCACTACCGCTACCGCTACCACTACAACTGGCACGACGACTACGA